>OX439484.1:175892460-176384476 GCA_949320155.1 Melangyna quadrimaculata | reverse complement strand
TTTATTTTTGGGGACTCTTCTGATTCTTGTTAAACTTGCCAAATGAAACATTTATACCAAATTTCATTGAAATCCCATTATTTTAAAATATTTTTGGGTAATGTATTACTTGTTGTACTTTAAAAAAAAAGTGATCATTCCATAAAAATGACATTAACTTTCCACAGGATATAAGGTCTTTTCAGTTTTAGTCTCTTTAGAATCAGCGTTGAAAGCACCCTAAAAACATGTGTCATATGATTAGATTGTATTACAACAATTTTTTCAGCTTGACAAACTCACGCCTCCCTCCCCTCTCCACTTCTTAAAATGCGTCTATACAAAAAGCGCATTCGGGGATTTTGGGGGACTTTCGATATGTTGTTGAGGATAAAATTCTGCGTCGATACCAGCAATAAAATTTCATGAATTAATTTGTACCCGGTTGCCCATATTAAATTTCCTATCTTTCCTAGACTATAGGACTAGTATTGATTTCGTGTCAAAACAAATTTGGACAAAAATAACGATGATGGAGAGGTACAAAAAAGTTATACTTGGATTCATATCTTCGTAACTTCTGGAAAATTAATTTAAAATATAACAGTTTATATTTAAAGGTTATACTTTTAGTTAATTTGAAAAAGAGAATTTAAGAATGTTTGGTTTAAACATGATAACTCCATACAAAAATATTCTTTTGACGCCCACTTTACATCGAGCTAGAGTCCAAACGAGTTGACCGAATTGCTTCAAAATTTGATACAAATATGCATTGAATTGACATTTTGAAAAAAATTATATTTTTGAAAGAGATTTTAAAACATTTGTATACAAATTTAAATGTCTTAACCTTAAAAATTCGATTATGGAGTTATCATGTTTATACCAACCACCCCAGATATGCAGGCTTCCCCGTAAAGAATGGATAAGCTTGAAATGCCTCATAGGAGACTTAGTCCTGAAAACTGGTAAACAAAAGTTCTATCCCAACCACAAGAAAAGATACATGCATTTTTTTGTTCAGTGCATTATTTTTTGCCTTACTTTACATTTTTGAATACCACGACTACAAGTCAATGAATTCCACAGTTTTTTTTTCGGCAGTTGTTTCATTGTTTTATATTGTTTACAAAAACTCGTGCGTCGTCGCGTCACTCGCACTAAACGCGTCTCAATATGTGCCCAGCCTTAGACTAATAAATTTTAAAGTATTTTTTAGTAATATCTGCCCACTATTAGGCGGAAACGTCTTCAACGATTTGGATGAAAAAACAAAAACAGAAATCAATTTTAGTATAATCTGCTTACGCGCGTTTTCTTATTTCTGAAATTCACGGAACCAGCTAATTTGTATTAAAAGCAAGAAATCTATTTATTGTTTATAACATCTTGTCCATCTGTTCATAGACGCCAACATGGGGGGGGGGGGCAAGATGGGCAATAGGCCCTACTGGCTCTGGTTAATTTCGCACACTATAACGTATTCTTATTTTCGTACTAGGAACTAGAGTATACTTTTGACAAATACGTTTTTCTTGCATATGTTTTCTTGTCGGAGTCCATATTTTACCCCAATTTTAGGATAATTCGATTTAATGGGAATACAAATTCATAACTCTTAGAATTTTGTTTGAATTTTATGGAATAAAGTTGATTATAGTCAGTATTAACAGCAATCAATCAATCAAAAAGATCGAATAATGCAGCGAATTGTTGCTAAAAACATTCCTCGAATGCCAAAAATTGCTCATTTCACATTACCTCTGCAAAAACAACACTTTTTCAAGATTAATCAATCCATTAATTATCAATCAATTTATATTTTCAAATTTAGAACTTACAACGTTTTTTTTTTTAACCGTGAATATTCTTAAAATGTGGCTGAACGGAAATGTAAAGATTTTAGCTAAGAGGTATTCTTTCGACAAGCTGATATAAAATAAAATCGTTCGATTCGTATGAAATCGGAGGATTTTCCGTTCCGATGGATAATTTCGCAAGGGAAGATTATTTATAAAAATCAACATTTTTCAAATTCTTTGATTTTTTTTATTGAAATATTTTTGTCTGATATATATTTTAGAACAAACCCATGTTAAAAGCAAAATATTTTCTTCGCTATCAATAACGATAATAATCCTTCATAATGTTAAAATTAAATTGAAGTTTTTCGATTTTAAATTACCTCAAAAACCCATGGTGTTCGTCTGTGCCGATGACTGTGGGACACCCTGTATAATAAAAGTAGGGCTGGCCACAAGACGAGACTCTGCGAGACTTTTGTAAGTAAGTCTCGTCTCGGTTGATTTTGGAATGAAATATTTTCGATTATAGTTTGAATACGTGCAAAAGAAAATAAATATTTAACTGAAATTGGATTTTTTTAATTTATTAGACTCTGTAATTGTCGCACCAAATATTCAGTCTCGTCTCGATCTCGTCTCGGTTGCTTAAAAGCCAGTCTCGTCTCGGTCTCGTCATGCGAGACCGAGACCGAGATCGAGACCGAGATCGAGACCGAGATCGAGACCGAGATCGAGACCGAGATTTTTCTCGTATCGTGGCCAGCCCTTAATAAAAGCAAGTTAATACAACAATAAAAGATGATCCTGAACTTTGTAGACAATGCGTCCGCTGAAGTTTGAAAACCCACCAGAGTCGTAATACTTGTTCGATTTCTTCTTCTAAACGGCAATCGCTTCATCTCGGCAAGACCTATTGCCGATATTTGTTAGTTTTTTTTTATTTGTCTTAAAAAAAAGTTATGGCCAAGATATTCAAAAACCACCAAAAAATTAACTAAAAAAAACATTGGCCTTCTGTCACCACTGTAATTTTCGCCGCATTTTCATAAAAACTACGGCAATCGCTTTGTCTCGGCAAAATCTAGTGCCGACATTTTTTTGTTTTTTTTTTTTGTTTGCGTTAAAAAAAAAGTTATGGTCAAAAGATTCAAAAACCATCAACAAATTAACTAACAAAACTTTGGCCTTCAGTCACCACCGTAATTTTCGCCGCATTTTCATAAAAATTACGTTTAGTTTTTTTTAAATCAAACAAGTATTACGACTTTGGTGGGTGTTCAAACTTCAGCGGACGCATTGTCTACAAAGTTCAGGATCATAATAAAAGAGCAAACCTGAGCACAACAAAATTTAAAAAAATGGGGATTAAATGCTAAAAATAAAATAATGTAGTAAAAAATGTTAAAATAGTATCTAACATAAATACTTGATTGAAATTTCACAAAAATTTAAAAATTGTATGAAAACAGGAATTGTATGGGATTTAATCCCCGGAATTCGGGGTGATAGTCCAACTTTAAACTCACAAAATTTAATGCCACAGTAGAGGGGTACTAAAAAGTGTTCATTTACATTTTGTTCAATTAAAAAAAACATCCGAATTATTTGTTTTTAATTCCATACCAATTTAGACAAACAAAAAAAAAAGCAGTGCAAGGGTATTCCAGGTCTTTCTTAAAATAAACCCAAAGTATAAATTCCATATCAATGAATAATTGACTAAAGCCTGATCCACATCTGTGTCGTGTGTTGTGTTGTGGAGTCGTGTCTCGTGTGTCGCTATCGCTACAATGTATTTCATATGCGTAGAACCATATTTGTCTCGTGTGTTGTGTTGCAGTGTGGCGCATAAAATATATGGAATGACAGCGACACACGACTCCACAACACAACACACGACACAGATGTGGATCAGGCTAAATACATATTTGTTTTTAAATTTTTTTTTTTTAAATTCAACATAACACGGGTGAAAGTTCCCATAATAAGATATATTTATCGATCGCAAAAATTTGTTTATCATACAAAAACACATGTCTTTATACTTAATTCTTATAATATTATTTTATTAGCATTAAAAAAATATAAAACAAAACAAAAATCATAACCTAAAAATATTAACAGAACTATAATAAATTTGTACTCGCGTGACCAATGGCAATGACACTCTCCCACTTCTATGCGAGAGCGACATAGACATGTTAGGCTAAAATGTCAAACAAATCATATTATCAATATCAAAACTGAATCCTCATGTAATTGTTGTATAGCTACCAACATTTAAAAGAAAAATATCATTATCGACTCTAAATAGAAGGCACCATAACAACATTATAACGATGGCTTGTTTCATGATTGTATAGAATATTATAGGTTCATTCAACAGGGGTAGGTAAGGTAGATATCTCTATTAAGGTGCGATTGGGTTTGGTAGGCACAAAGAAACCTTCAAATATACTTAGTGAGTTTTTTTTTTGTTTATAATAGTTTCTAAGGCTGCCATTCACATTTTAGCTTTGACAACTGTTGCATTAATTTGCATTTACATTACATAATATGTATGTTCCTAGAAAGAATGACAAGACAATAAACAAAAGCTTTCCCATGTTAGCTACATATGCACCTACACGAATACAAACAAATTATACAAATTAAAAAGGAAACATACAATAGAAGTGTTTTGAAGCCCCTCTCTCCCACCTCCTCCCACTACCCTTCCCTCTTTTCTCAAAACATGTTTAGAACGAATCAAAAAAAAAAAAAACTCTCGACTTTTCTATTAAAAACAAAATAAAAGCTATTCCCCATCACGTATAGTAAAAATATGTGCTCACAGTCCGTTTTTATCGCAGCAACGAATGACGATGATGGCATCCCATTTCTCAGCTACCCTTCCCCCCCCCCCACCAAAAAAAAGGCTAATAAAAGTCTGCTTGCTTATGAAATGTGTTTGGGATACAACAAAAAAAAAATACAAAAAAAGGGACAAAAAAGAAACCTCTGAAAATGACGACTAAACGAAACGAAGCAAAGGCTGTTGCTCTAACATCGTCGTTGTCGTCGTCCGTCGTCGTCGTCATTGTCATCGTCCGATATGTTCCTTTGACCCTTGCACAAGAGGACTGCGTGAGTGTCTTCATAAATCATGTTGGCTTAAGAGCTAACTTCACACACTCAATGCAATTACTTATGATTTCCCAGCAATTTGTGAACTCATTTATAAAAATGACCACTTTTCCGCCTCCCGTTTTCTGTTATTGTAAGATTTGTGTTTGTATGTGTGTGTGTGGATGTGTTTGGATGTCGTTGTGCTTTGAATGATCTTAATTTTTTGCTTTTTGGTTTATTTATATTTTTTGCTCCATCACTCTCTATTTTTCTTTCTTTTGTTCCTCCTACTTTTTTGCACAGGATGTGAACTCTTAAAAGGAAATAATTTGTAAATTTTTCTGGACTCTATTTGTTTAACGACTTTGCAGATTATTAAGTTAAAGATTGTATAAAGCAAAAGTACTTAGAGTTTTAATAACATCGTATGGAAATATAGAATGTAAGAGAATATTCATTTATTCAACGCAGAAATGCTTATAGGACGGGAGGCGACCGTAGGTTTATCTATCTCATCGCGGCTTCGGAAAAGAATGATGCCAATTCAAAGCTTTAATCTTAACATCCACAAAACCGCTGGCGCTGCGCTGGTCGGACAAGGTTTTTCAGGTAGCAATGGGTAGAAAACGCACTTTTTCGGTTGCATTTTTGGCTTAGGATACCTTAACCATGATGGATTTTTATAAATGGGGTATCAAGTGAAAGCTTAGACTGCCCTCTTTACAAAACCAGTGGTCGGACAAACTTTTGTTGTTTTTGTTGCGGCGAGTCCGACCACTTTTGTAAAAAGAGCTAGGTTTGATTTTTAAGTTTAAGAAAGTGGACTTCCGGTACGCTGAAGCGTAAATGCACATCTATCGGTTAAAATAAGTTTATTTAAGAAGAAAATTCAAGAATGGGTTTCTGGGTTCAAGATAAGCTATAGGAGAATATTGTGGGTGGTACCATTTTTTAAAGGTGTTGTTTCTACTTTAAGATATTTTTTTAGATAATTGCTCATCCCATATTAACGGGGTGTATAGACCCCCTTCCGGTATGATTGTCCTATTATTTTGGCTCAACCTACACGCTCCAGTGCTTTGATGCATTTATGTCAACCATTCATTATTTTCCATCATACTGTTGGATAATACTATTTGTTATATTTTGTTTTTATCGCTAAATTTTGAAATGCTGTATTCAGGAAACCATTGTGTCCACAGAGATGGTTTTGGGCTCATATTGGAGCAAAATAGGTTACTTTGAAATCGTGGAACAATGTTTTTATTTAAAATTACTTCTTTAAGACTTAAATCGCCAATAACTGAAAAAAACGCCAAAATATCGCGTTTTTTTTATTTTTGACCATGAAGTGGTGATTTACTAGACCAATATCCTGAACAACTCAGCAAAAAATCATAAATACCAGATTTGACGCAAATGGCGCCTTCCATAAAAACGACAATGTTACTGGACTATTAAACGGGTTTTGATATTTTTTTGAAAAATTGCATTATTTTTGGTAGGGTTGACCACGACACGAGACTCTGCGATACTTTTGTAAGTCTCGTCTTGGTCTCGTTAAAATCGAAAATTTTCAGTCTCGTGTCAGTCTCGTTTAATTAAGTCTCGTCTCGGTCTCGTCTCCGAAAAATACAATTTCCGGACAACCTGTTGATTATTGGAACGAAATATTTTCGATTATAGTTCGAATATGTGCAGAAAAAAATAAATATTTAACTAAAATTGGATTTTTTAATTTATTAGACTCTCTGTAAATTTCGGTCCAAATATACAGTCTCGTCTCGGCCTCCTCTCGGTTGCTTAAAAGCCAGTCTCGTCTCGGTCTCGTCATGCAAGCATATTAGCGTATAGGTGAAACCCCGTTCTTTACAAAACTGCAAAAATAAATGGAAAAATGTTAAAGAAAAAGAACTTTTTCACAAGTAAACTTTTACTTTTTTTTATTAACAGAACAATTATATTTTTGGAATATATAGGACTAAATATTTTATTAAGGTGATACACATATGTAAATAACAGACATACAAATTAAAAACATAACAATTTAACAACAAAAAATATAATATTTAAACAACAAATAAAATTAAAAAGACTTTAAAAAATTTGTTTCTACAACAAAGTGTTCCACATTGAAGCAGTTCAAGCAGAATGCTTTATTGCTGCATTGTTTGCACTCAGTCGAAACTTTCTTCAAAATCATGGCTGCATTACCGTTTGTCTTTTTCTTATAGCACAAAACGCATCGCTTTTTTAAAACTTTACCATTTTGACGTGGTATTTTTGTGAAGAAGTGTGTGCATGGGCGTATTAGGGCTGCAGATGGCGTATTCCTTGAGAAAATTTTTGCAGATGAGCCTAGCATCTCTCTCAAGAGCATTTCCTGCACTTGCAACATTGGGTTCATGCGATAGCTTGTTGTAAATGCATCATGCATTTACCACTGCAACCCCAAATATTAGGTCAATGTAACTCTTCGTCGATTTGATTTTGAATGCCGAATTCAAATGATTCACATCCTTGTTTTTCGAAGCCAAAATAGCGCGGTTAGCCAATTATGGTCAGCATAACTCTAAGAGATATACTGTAAGAATAGTGATTTCGGCATAAGTTCGGTGGAAATTCAATAACGCCGGTGACTTAGGCCTAATTTATTCAGTCGAAGTTGAACATAACTCTGGGATTTTTACAGTCAACTTGAGAATTAGTTTGTATTCACTCAAAGTTGATGTTTCAATTTTTTATTTTCAACTCTAGAGTTGATCAACTTTGGATTTTCTCAACTTCCCGAAATAGTAGAAGTTAGCGAGCAAACTTGGGATTTTTCCTCATTTTTGTCTATTCATTCATGCTATTCAGTTCTCGACCGATCACCGAAATCAAGCATCGTCGGATGAGTTAGTACTAAGATGGAGGACCGCATGAGTATTTTTTTTTTTTATAATTGAAATTTGCTTATAAAAATGGTGCCTTTCCCCACCAAAAAATATAGAACAAGTGTACAATTTCAATGAATTGTGTTCCATGTTATATATGGAATGATTTTCTGGCTTTGTGATGTTTAAGTAGTGGGCGACGATTTCGGCGGACAAGTTTAAAAACATACTCATGAACATCGATCCATTCAAGACTCCATTTCACAACAACATTTCTCACTTTTCATGGAGTTGTTGATTTTTGTTTGGCATTTCCTGTTTGACCCTACATTATTCTTCTCTGTGAAAATTTGTGTTTCTTCCTTTATAATTATTTCATTTTAGGAAAACAAAATAGTTATAGGAACAAATTATAGTGTATGAAAACACACCTCTTATTGCTAGACATATGTATATTATTTTCTTAAAAATTAAAGTTGTACCTAATCCGTTTTGTATAGCTTTCAATTTAGCTTGGTATTTTTTTGATTCCGAGTTTTACATGGAATGAAAAATCCATTGCAATTATTCGGAAAAATTATTCAAAATGCAAAATTAATTCTAATGCAAAACAAAAGTTGAAAATGACGTCTTGTGCGTCATGTGTCACAAATATCCCAAGGATATTTTAGAAACTGCAGGTTGGTCAACTTTTGAATTTCAACTCTAGAGTTCAGAATCGAAGTAGTGAATAAAAGCATTTTTCAACTTTCAGTTCAACTACGGATTTGAGGTCAACTTGTAAGTTGGCCAACTTTGGAGTTTTCAGCAAGTTGAGCAATAGTGAATAAATTGACTCTTAGTCGACTGAAATCACGCCATTGCCCACCGCCAACAATTGCCTGGAGAAATCGTAGGGTACCTCGCGTGTTCATTTTAAACTGCAATTTTTTCACACATCTCCGACGCTTTTAGGAAAGTGTTCAATTCATTATTCATTTGCCCGAGTTCATCTTGCAATGATAGGCAGCGAATGAAGATAAAAGCCTTTCAGCATAATAATAGCATTAACAAAACGTTCATCATTTCGTATGTCTTTCAACGTACGATTCAAGGATTCCAATGCGATTTTGTGAGCCATTGTGCACTCGTCCTAGGTGATAATGTTTCATTTCTGCAATGCTTTCGCCATTTCAGACTTCTTTGAAATTTGTTGCATGTAGGTTCTTCATCCACTTGCATATTCAATGGCAAACCAAAGGCGATCTCAGATCTCGTACGAATCGTAGCCATACAAACAGTGAAAACAGGAATGTCTTTTTGCCAATTCCACTGAACGTATCAAGGAAGAAAATGCCACCATTTCCGTTTTCGACTGCTTGCATCCATTCATAAAACATAAGAACTCAAGGCGACTCGATCTAAATACATTTCTCACTCCAATTCTCGATTAAATGCGAAGAAATACACTGAATCCCGGATCTTCCCGGATTTCTAATTTTCCTGAAAATTTCCGGGATTTTCCTGTAAAGTGTTTTTCCATGGCCCATACGAATACATCAAACCTATAATCATGAAAATCAAACGATTCATTCTCGAGTTATGCTGCTAAAAAAAAACGAAATTTGCGCCTATACCGCCACCTGTTGAGAATTGTTGAGCTATTTTTATTTTCCTAAGCCTTCCCGTACTAATTTCAAACAAACCGTCAGAAAAAAGTTTCCAAATCGGTCCAGCCGTTTTCATGTTCTAAGCATATAGATTATCATACTGTACAATGAATCATATATGATTCATGGGACGTATTGATATAAAATAAGCTAGCATACGTCCATGAATCATATATGAGCACCAAACTAAATCCTTTTTTTAACAGCAGTGAACTATTTTTTAAGTAACCAACCCATTCTATGTTTTTTTCTGAAAAAAAGTGTTGGACGTGGAGATGTTTTAAAATCAGTTTGTATGGGGACAGTAAAGCCGATTTATGTTAATGAATCATATATGATACATGGACGTAGGAGACCAAAACAAACAAAATTTTGTGTATCATATATGATTCATGGGACGTATGGTTGATGTTTTGAAAAATAATGGACGTATGGATGATTTAATATCAGTTTGAATGGGGACAGTGAAGGTGTTAACATTTTTTTTAAAACAAAAAAAAATCAAAGAATAAATTATTTTTGTAGTGTTTTTGAAATTGTCTTATTTTCTCATAACAATGCAACTGCATTAATAAAATAATGCATTTTAATGATAGAGTGTCAAAAAGAAATTAATAATCTTGTAGTCTTTTTGCTTCTTTCTCAAAAAACAACAGCAAATTCATTCTTCTTGCAGGAAGTCCACAAAAAGCCAATTCACGATAAATGTTATCGTCGCCTGAGAATTGTTTTGTTCCATACGCCACTTTTGTCGTTTTTGAGTTATGAATGGACTCTATTGTAATTTTGTATGCTCTTTCTAAATCTGTGAAAAAATCTCGCACAGTTTCGGAGTACCAAGTACGCAAACCTTTAAATGCGTTTTTCTCGAAAAAGTGCCAATGGCGTATGGAACAAACCAATTCTCGGGCGGACGTTATGTTTCCTAAAATAAATTTATAATTCCATATGCTTTCATAAGTCTCTAAAACGATTTCACCCATTTCACCTTAAAACTTATTCAATATGCCTTGAAATGTAAAGGTTCCCACATAAATGTACAATCTAAGCATCGGAATAACTATTTAAACAAGGTGCCTTAAAACTTTTTCTCAAAAAAAAAAAAAAAAAAAAAAATATATATCAATTATAGCATGAAAGCAGGTTTTGTATAGAGTCTCCTTTTCAAAACTCATTAAAATTCAATGCAAGATCTTGTGTATTTATATTTTGTTAAAATTGTATGTAAGGCCCCGATTTTATACATCTACCAAAATACAGTCCAGCCTCATTCGCCTTAACGAGGTCTTTAATCCTTTTTTATTGTTATTATAGCATGGACCACAAACTTAAATACAAAAACACGTATTAAAAAGTCCTTTAGTGATTAAGTCAAAATATAAATTCAAAGTATACGAACATAGCCCCTCAAACGAAAAATAACCCCACTCTCCTAGAGAGGTGAAGGTTATGTTTTTGCACAAAAAGGGAATGTCCTGTTGTGTATAGGTACTCTTATATTTTTATGAGTGAGTGTGTGCGGATTCGGATTTGTGTATATTTGGAGAAATTTACAACTCTTCTAACCGAATACAACTTTATAACAGTGTTTATGTATCATGTTTGGATTTTTATGGCCATTTATTTTGTTACCAGGATCAACATCAGAAACACACAAAAAAAAAGCAACCTAAATGGTCCTGAATTTATTTTGCCTATACACAAAAACCATTTATGCTTCAGTGTGTATATATTTATTTTTCCGATTCACTCATGTTTGCCAATTTAGTCGTTACCCTACCTACCTACCAGCTTCCATACCCCTTTACCCTCTGACCCCCACCCTTCCATCTAACTCTTAAAAACCACTTTTTTGTATATTTGCAGAGCAAAAGCACACACATTTTTTGACTGCGGTGCTTTGGCGGGCGGTGGTTCTGCCCCCAAATAATATATGGCATAGAATACGAACCAGAATTAACACACACAACAAACAAACAAAAAAAAAACACGGTTGTTGCATGTGGCGACGGATCTAGCATGAGGAACCACTCGCATACGAATTACTATATTAACCAAATGCTATACCAATTCTAATCAACTTTGGGGTGTATGGTTATATATTTTACCAGGCCAGAACATTTTGCAATGTTCTCTGGTTAAGGATGTTGGTGGTAGGGGGAGGGGGTTAGTGAATGAAACTATACAACCCTTGGGGCTTAAACTCTTATAAAGAAAACCCAAGGGATGAGGAATTTATGAAACAAAAAAAATAAAATGAAACTTATTCGTTGAAATCTACACAGGGAAAAAAATATTCTTTGCATAATTGAATCAAATAGATGACTGTTTAAATTTCATATTTTTAAATAAGCAATTATTTATTTCAAATAAAGAAAAAAATTAAATTAGAACAGTCATGGTTTGATTTAGATATAGGTTAGGTTAGGTTAATGGGCTGACAGTTGGTCTTGTTACCGTCACACTTACCCCAGTGTAGATCCATTGTGGTACCCAAGGAATTTTAATCCCCATACTAAAATAAACCTATGATGAATCTTATGACACAGCCCGTAAAGGGCGTCTTTGAAATTCTAACAAGCTATAGCCTAAAAAGTCGTAGTTGTTTTCAAATAATTGAAGGAGTGTCTGCCGCTATATAAACACCGGGGTGAGGAGAGGTTGACGCACCATTGTCTTTTGAGGGCGTGTTCCTTTCTCTTACCCCCACTAGATTGATCTTCCCCGCACGAGACCCGTAGGATCAGTGGCTACATGCAACGTCTGGTGGGTGGGTTGATAGATCAGTGGTTGGTGTGATTAAAAGGGTGTCCCACGCCACAATCACCGGGTAGGGGAAGTTCCAGCCCACCGTAGTGTTTTAGGGCGTGAGTCTTTCCCTTACCCCCACCGGGTAGATCATCCCTTCACCAGCCCCGTAGGAGCAGTGGCTTCATTCAACGTCTGGTGGGTAGGTTTGATAGATCCGTGGTTGGTGTATGTGGCTGCTTTGTTTAGTCGGTCCAAGTGTAGGAGAGGTATCTGTGAGCGCATAATCACCGGGTTGAGAAGCGGTTAACGCACCATTGTCTTTTGAGGGCGTAATCCCTTACCTTACCCCCACCGAGTAGATCATCCTTCCACCAAACCCGTAGGAGCAGTGGCTCCATGCAACGTCTGGTGGGTGAGTTTGATTGATTAGTGGTTGGTGCCTGCGCCTACCCTGTTCAGTCAGGTTTACCTACATGTTCTGAAGTGTACGTCGGCACAATCACCGGGTTTGGGAGGGGCAAACGCACCATTGTCCTTTAAGAGCGTGATCCCCCCTTACCCCCACCGGTTAAATCATATCTCCACCAGGCCCGTAGAAGCTGTGGCTCCATGCAACGTCTGGCGGGTTAGTTAAATAGATCAGTGGTTGGTGCATGTGACGGCTTTGTAAAGTCAAATTTAAGAATTGTCAAGCCATTTTGTAGCGTTAATAAATTTTAACATGTTACTGCTTGTAATGTCAGATAGTTCGTCTAAGTCATTAAAGAAGTGTCTCCCGAGGAGTCTGCTTCTTAAATGACATAAAGCAGGGCAGTGACACAGGTAATGAGGAGTGTCCTCATGTATCTCCTCGTCGCCACATCCTCTACATAAATCATCCATACTGAGCTTCATCTTTTTCATGTGGTATAACCCAGTTGGTTATGTCCAGTGGTAATGCTCACGAGAAGAGATAGAGACTTTTTTCTCAGTTGGATGATCGTATCGGTCTTTTGTTTGTTGAAATTTGACCATCATTTTCTAGTTATACCATAGGTATCGAGCGAGCTCCATCTCTTGTTAGTTGTAGCTAGAACTTTACTCTCGATTAACTGCTTAAAATTACAGGGTGGTATCTGAATTGTTGAGTCTGCTTGATTATGATCAAGTGTTGATCCTGTTCTTGCCAGTTCGTCAGCACTTTCGTTTCCTGGGACACCACTGTGGCCAGAAACCCAACAGAGCCTTATGTTGTGCTGTGTACCAAGAACCCTTAGCTCTTCGCGACAGCATGTTACAGAGCTTCCATTTTATTTCAATGGCAGAAATTGCTTTTATTGCTGCTTGGCTGTCGATGAAAAAGGTGATATCAGTTTGTGGTATTGCCATCATTGAGACCCGTCTAGCAGCTTTCATCACTGCCAGGACCTCAGCTTGGAAGACACTGCTCTAATTAGGAAGTCTGAATGAGCTGACTTGTCCAAGGGTTTCTGAAAAGAACCCTGCACCAACACCAGTACCCATCTTGGAATCGTCGGTATATATTGCTATCATCGATTCGCAGGTTGACGGCTCGCTGATTTGCCAATCCTCTCTACTAGGAAAGGCGGTCCTAAATGTCTTGTTAAAGTCTAAACGGGGAGTTATGTAGTCAGTGCATACCATATTTTCCGTATATTTCTGCAGAATCTGCGCGTGGCCTATGATGCTGTGCCTCCAGCTACCGGTTTGGCTAATCCGAATTGCGCTCTTGTCTGCCGATTCTTGTACAAATAGGCCAAGGGGTATAAGGTTAGGTATAGCTTCCAAACCCGCTGTGGGTGTGGACCTCATAGCCGCAGTGATTCCAATACATGCCATTCTTTGTACTTTGGTCATGATGATCTTGAGGTTGGTAACTTTGTCCAGTGCATTCCACCAGACTATGTTACCGTATGTCAGTACAGGTCTAACTATGGCCGAAAACATCCACTTGATAATTGTTGGGCCTGGTCCCTAGGTTTATTTGGTAAAACTGTTACAGGAGTAAAATGCAAACATAGCTTTGTTAGTTCTTTCTTTAACGTTGCGACTCCAGTTCAATTTCTTATCCAGGATCAAACCAAGGTATTTTGCGTGATCGGAGGTTTCGAGTTGAGTCCCTTCGATAGAAGGAATCTTGAAAGTCGGTATTTTTCTTTTTTTCGTATAAAGGACTAGTTCGGTTTTTTGCGGATTAACCGCTAGGCCACAATTTCTAGTCCATGTACTCACTATTGGTAGGGCATTTTCTAGTTGTTCGCTGATAGTGGAGAGGAATTTGCCTGTCGCTAGTAATGCTAGGTCATCTGCATATGCGATTACTTTGACTCCACTGTATTGATTTAGATATAAAGGTAGAAGTAAAATGTACGTAGAAATAGGTTGGTAATTTGCTTAAAACAAAAAGTGAATAATTTCGTTCTGACAGTGATTCACCTTGAGATTCAAACCATTTATGTATGTACATAAATTTGTAATCAATGAACTTTCATATTTGACCATCTATTTGAAAGAAATAACATCAAAACATTTTCAACTGGAACTTGAAAAAAAAAAATTATTGAATTACCAACAAGTTTTCATGTTGATTTAACAATGCAGTTTATTCTGTGCTTAAATGCTATTTTTAAGGTTTTGGACTAATTTCTAACACAGTAAGAATATGATTTCCTTGTGTTTCCAATTAGTTAAAAATTTACAATAACGATGAATTTACAATAATGACAAATTACGAAGAAAAATTAAATAAATAAAATTTAATAAATACCTGCACTGAAACTTTCCAACTATTTAATTTTTATTTTAACTGGTTATTATTATTATAATGGATATTAAATCCATTAAACTTTTGTCAATTTTATTTACGAACAAATCTTTGTTAAAATAAACAGATGCATCTTTTATATGAAAACAAAAAATATTTTCCTGCTCTAGTTTCTTATTTTTTGTTCAGTGTATGAACTATTATTTTTATTTTCTGTTTTTTGTATCACTCCACGTTTTTGCTCCCTCTGTTGCTTGTTATTATTTTTTGAGAGCTGTTACACTGTGCGTGAGGATGCATGGGCCTTGGGATTCGGATGCTACGAGTATATACTTATATAGTGGCACATGACGTGTCTATATATTGGAGTGTTTATCATACTTTAAAAATTAAATTTATTGGATTGTTGCTCCCTTGTATAGATAGATACTCGTTTTTATTTAATGCAATTTATTTTTTTTGTTTTTTCTTTTGTGTTTGTTTCTGAATTCTTTACTTAAGAATTAAGTTGGCGGGAAATCTACAATGCAGACAATTCAAATATTTTTTGAACATTCAATTTATGAATACAAGACTAGAAAGGTTTAGTTTTTCTTAAACTTGATATAAAATACGTAAATTTTGTTGTTTATTTCCGAAATTTCCTCATTGTAATTAACGAAAAATTTCTAATGAAAACGTAGTATGCACGCGAAAACCGATTTGATCAAAATTTGGAACAAAACATTTCTAAATGATTCGCCGCCGGGTGAGAATTGATATTTTCTTCCAGCTCATCATGAACGGGGAGATTTGCTATATGCATGTAAGACTTTAAGTCTTTTAAATGCAATGCACAACACTAGGTATAGAACAATAAAAGCAGGAAAGGAAGTTATTTGAGTTGGAACAACGGTTTCAGTTTATAAAAATCTCTTGACAATGGCTCTAAACATTTTTACTAAACTCGTGTCTTTTACTCTTTAAATAATGACAACAAATTAACCATAAAACATCTTTTGCGTGGTATTTTCAAGCTGGTGGTCTAAACCCACCGCAGATTTTATGGGAACTTATATGCATTTAGTTAAGGACACTATTTGAAATATTTTCAAAAAATTTCAGTCTTTAATAATTTATTCAGGGTAAGGGCCCTTTTTTGGCACGTAAAAAAATAATATTTATGTATGTAAATTTTAAATGCAATAGCTTGAAGTAATGATATGCACATTTAAAAGAAAAGCATCTTAGCTATTGACGAGACATTCGGGAATATGCCAAAAAAGAAAATCTGCTCAAAAAAACGTCAAAACTTTTTTTTTCCTTTATTCGAATTATTTGGCAAAAACCTGGTATGCATTGTTATTAAATCGACTCTTGAGATTACATTAACGAAATTTCATTCAAATCGTTAGAGCAGTTTTCGAAAAAGACAAAAATTGATACAAGCTTCTCTTTAAAATAGCAAGACTGTCTGAGTGTTAAAGTAAAAAAAAAAAAGTTTAAACAAATTTCGAAGATGAACAAATTAAGTAAGCCATATCTATCTGATTTGTTTGATATGAATATGAATTCATGAAAACAAAAACTTAAACACTAGTTTTCTTAAAAATTATTTTTCATATATGGTCGGTGAGTGCAATAGTGGCCTAACTACATTTTTCATTATTTTCAGTAGAGCAAAAATAAGAAACAGTTTATTTTTAAACACTTTCAGCCAAATTTATAAATGTGGAATAGGGAAGGGTCAACCTTATTCTATGGACTAAGTACAAAATGTTACTTAAAAAAACAAAATTTCGTCTAAGTGACGTTTACTAAGTTAAACCACCGAACATGGTGGTTTAGCGAAGGAATAAAAATCAGACGTGTCAGACAAATGATTATAACTTTGACAGAATTATTAGGTATGTTCGGTAACGTGATCTACTTATTGTAGTAGATTTTCCATGGACTAACTCTTATTCCATAGTTTTGTAAGCTCTTGGAATAAAGTAGAATAAGCGGTTTTTCTTAATACGGCTGTTGTAGTTTTAAAACAAAGAAACATAACTTTGATTTTATGTTTGCAATATGCTCAAAAAGTCAGATAAGCCACGATTGCACAGAGGAAAAATGTAAAAAAAATTATAAAATTGGAAAGATTGGCCAAAGATTTGTAAATAAAACAAGTTTTTAAAGTAATTTTTCTGTTGTTTTATTTATTAGATAAGTTTTTTTGTTAATTCAGTTGATTAAACATTTTTATTTGCTTTCAGAAGTGTTGCGGTGTTTGCAATAGAATTATTATTTCTAAGATCAGTGTAAAAATTGTGATGTATTGATGGTAAAAACTGCGGAAAGTCCAGCAAATCCTTATTCTTCTCCATGTTTATGTCTTCCGTCGAGGAATAAAGTTTTTAGGTTGATGATTGCTAGGCTCACACTTATTGTTTTAGAAATAAAATTATTTAAAATGAAAAATATCTTCAAGAGAATATTAAGAAGAGGTCGGTCTTTTAATATTTAAGCTCAAGCATCTTGAGCCAGTTTTTTTAACTTTCAAAGTGGAGAAAATGTGATCTTTGATAATTTGTTTGACATTTAATGTTTTTTTCCCGCTGAGCTTATGACTTTTATCCAATTATCGGGGATGTAAATATTTGGAAAATATTTTTCTCAAACAACCCAAAATCTTAGTCGCTTTGTAAATAGGAATGTCCGCTGACAAGAAACTTTTGGTAAATCTTATTAACTCCATGGTCCGGATTAGATTTTATATACCCGTAATGCACTCACTCACTTCGTTATGGCAGCAACAGCTGCAGCATTAGCTTTAATATGAAACTCATAAACTTCATGGCTTATCGAGGGAGATTATCAGGGTACCCACTTATGTGTCACACATTGCATTGATGTCCCCTGTGATCAAATAGTAAAATAATTGACTTTATTTAAAGTTTCAAACAATAAAATCAAATATGCGAGCGCAAAAGTGACCTAAGTGGTAGATAGGCCACTCTTGCACTCGAGTTCTTAATTTTTTTGTTTTTGGCCTAAGTACAAAAGTTCTGTAACTATGGCATGAAGCCGAAAATTTAACAAATTTTAATGCAGAAATGTGGGTAGGCAGGGACAGATTCAATTTTCGTAATAAACACAATTTCGATGAAATTGCAGTTAGGCCACTATTGCACTCACAGCCTGATATATAGATAGGTATATAAAATTTCTTGAACACTTAAAAAAAATAAATATACCAACAACAAATAACAATTTAATACCAAATAAAAAAATATTTAGTAACCCGTTTTCAAGATTGAATTTAAAAAAAAAATATTTGTTTTGTTTAAATTGTAAGGAAAATTTGTTTAAAATCGGTGAAGCCATTAGCGAGAAGTTTGAAAATCAAAAAATCGGTTCTATGATTAGGTACCGGTTAATAAGAGTATTTTGCTAAGTTGTTCTTAATTTATTATTATTTGTTTTTATGTTCAATTTTATGTCAGTGCCGTCTCCGGGAATGATGCAATAGTAGGATATAAGAAGCAGAGTATGTAGTTCTGTAATAATCAAGTAAGAGAGAAAAAAGATAATGTTGTTTTATTATTTAGAAACTAAATTAGTTTTTTTTTATTAGATTGAATAAATATAACCCCTGAATAAGTGAGGAATACTCATGAAACGTTGGGGAAATAATGGAATAAGATTGTTTTTATTCGCATTTTTTACAAATAGACCAAAAGAGCCTTAATAATCACAGTGGAAAAGTTACACAAAATAAATTGGTCAAATTCGTACAATAAAATAAGAGTTATCTATTGTTAAAGTTTGTTTTTGACTTAAACATTAACCATACCATTAATGAAGCTGAACAAAATCGCTGGAAGGAATTAAAATAATTTCTCTGGGAGTGAATCTGGAGGTATTTTGAAATAATTTTTCTAGAGGGGATATTTTTTAGTTTTGTGTTTACTTGTTGTTTTTACTTCGTGTCAAAAAAAAAAACGAAGTTTTAATAAAAACTAATCTTACGGACGATACTAACATTATCACAATATTTGATTAAAAACAATGATAGACTGGATCGCACGAACAAGCTACCTCTCGAAGCTAGTTAACAGCTAGAATTTTTCTAGATATAGACATTGACAGTGTAGACATAGGAATGGTTTGCAAATATTTATATAGTATATAAACGTAAAAATAATACAAACACATGAAAATAGCAATTTTGAAATGTTTTGATTTAAAACAAAAATATTTGGCAAACAAAATTTTCTTTGAAAGGTGTTTTCTCGTGATAACACTTGCAGTTAGGCTGCATAGCTTTAGAAAAGCATAGCATAGCATAGCACGAGAAAACACCTTTGAATGAAACTTAATTCTTGACCAGTGTCAAATCTTTCATACAATTTCCCTCCTTACACATATGCAGCGAATTGTTGCGGTGATAACGGAGAGAAGAAAAAGAAAGAACCCGAATGAATAACATCTAACTTGTATGTGGCTTGTAAAAATGCTAGTTGTCCAAATGCAATTGTATAATTAGAAAAAACCTTCATTTGAATGGGCACGATCAGGTAATCTCGGTGGTGCAATGCGTAGTGCAGCGGCCTCTGAGGTAGTTTGGTCTAGGTTCAAATTCAGTTGACGGCAAAATAATTTATAAATTAAAATTGCAACTATAGACTAAGCACCACTAAAGGAATCTGATGATTGGTGTGGCAGCCATGAAATTGCAATAATTCCAGCCGATGTAATACTCGGTGGTAGCCAACACAACTGGTTGTTGTTCATTCAAAACCTTCATTCAAAATTTTCTTTGTTTTATTTTCTTTTTGTTAGAAAACATATTCATACAAATTTTAAATGCAATATTTGTTGACTTACTTAAAAGAACCGAAAAATAATTATAAAATCAACTAAGCCAATGACGATATATGAGGGAATATACCTAAACAAGTATAAGAAATGTATTTTTTTTCTTTTTCAAAAAACCCATAACTTTATATCGATTTTTGTTGCTGTGTTCTTAGAACTGGTCTAGAAATAACACATTTACTGAGTTTAATCAAAATCGTTTCAACTGTTTTTGAGAAAACTTTATAAAACCGAAATCGTTGTATCGCAGCTATCCGTTCTATATTCAAATTTGGGGAAACACACAAGAACAGTTCAAACCAAATTTGAAGTAAATCCGTTCAACCGTTAAGGCTCTTATTTGATGTACATCAGGACGCACAATCTTTTTGGACTTCATGGTGTGTGATGGTATGAAATTTCGAAAATTTCTCTCTAAGGAATCTATTAAAAACCTTAATCTCAAAAATTGAAGACAATTGCTTTAGTGGCTTACGCATCAGGTCGGGGTAACAGACAGACAGATAGAATTGCGGGACCCACTTTTTCCACATCGTAATTTTTGGTAAAATTATAATCTCGTGTTCGATTTGTTTTACGAATCCAAAACTTGCCCTATAGTACCTATGCACCTCTATATAAAAAGTACGTATACGCCTCAGTTAACAATTGTATTGCATTTAATTTTGTTTCTGTACTGAAACCCTTGTATGAAGGGAAGGTATCATGACATCAAACTAGTATATTAAAATACTGATAAGATGGATGATTTTCACAATTCTGAATTTAAAATATATTTAAGTGAAGCATCACCTCACAAATAAAAAAGAATTAAGTCTTGAAATGGTGTCAGTAGATTTTATAAAACCCATTTAAAACATATGGGCTGTTTTAAAAAGTACTGTTAAAAGATACATTTTAGCACCAAAACAGAGATGGTAAGTGTTGTTATATAGGTTGGTATGTGATTTAATGGTACATGGTTGTACAGATAAATAAAGCAAAGACATCATCAGATGTCTAGAGAATTATTAGGAAGATTATGCTTTTTATCACTTTACTAGGGAATAATTTCATTATTCAGCAAACTGCGATATACTCGTACTTAATTAGAAATATTCAAAAAGAGTTAACCCATATTCCATTATACCTGTTTAATAAAAAGAAAATCTCTTTCTTAGAATTTGTATTCCCCTTTCAGAGTACGTTTCGAAAACGTAACGTTAATTTTTTTTCTAATTAGACATAAAAAAAAAACAGAATATTTAATGGCGATGCTAACTTAATTGGAACTGGCAGTCTCCGAAAATGGGTTTAAGGAATTTTAAAGCATATTTTTGGTTCATAGAAAAATCCTTTGAATTTTGTAATCATTTATTTATGCGCTTTTTAAATAAGGAGGTATATTGGTTTTGTACTTATACCATTTTTTTTTTCAGAATCTTAAATTGAAATCCAAAACCACAGTAATCTTAATGTGTGTTCAATGAATTAGCTTTACCAGAATAGTTAATTTGTATTCACTCTTTGTTTCCATTCATCAGACATACAAAATTCCAATAAATTGACTTTTCTTTTTTTTTCTTCTTTTTCATTTTGATTAGCAATATTCACAAAATGCAATTCTATTTGTTCAAACACAAACAACAGTTCGTACTCGTCCCTTTTTTTCAGTAAATATCTTAATCAGACTTACTTCCATTTCCAAAGAAAAATAAAACAGTTTTGCTTACGGTCGTTTGCATTGAATTAGAATAATTTGCCAGCAAATATTATAATGAAACAAATTCCATCATCCTTTATACATACGTTGTTTTTCTCTTCGCAAATGAAATGATATTATTTGTTAGAAATGGAGAAGTAGGAAAAAAAGAACTCTGCAATTAGATGTTGCCGCATAAACGATTTACAAAAACGGAACCAATATCACAAATTGCCTCATGAACATTTTTCGGAGTCTTATTGATTGGCTCCGAAGAGAGTTATATAGGTACAGGGTGTTTTGCATATGGACATCGAAAAAATCGGATGAAAGTCTGCTAGGGTGCTTTGAGAGAAATATTCTTCATGTGATTTTTGGTCCGGTGTGTATCGAAGGAGTGTGGAGGAGAAGATTCAATGACGAGCTATACGGGCTATACATCGGCGTTGACCTGGTCAAGAAGCGACTGAGGTGGCTGGGGCACGTGGAGCGTATGGGCAGCAACGCACCTGCCCGACGAGTCTTCGAATCCAACCCCGATGGTGTACGCAGCAGAGGAAGAACCCATAACAGCTGGCGCGCACAAGTGGAGAACTATCTCAACCAACTCGGCGCAACTGGAAGCGGCTAGATGGGACAAAGCTGACTGGATGGACTTGTTAGTTGAGGCCGTAGCCCATCCTAGGCTGTGAGCACTACTGAAGTAAATTAAGTAAGTAAAAATGATGGATCAACACAAGAAAAAATCATATGAGAGGTGGCGTTAATTCCCACTCGTTAAGGCAGCAGACGTTGTTTTCTAAAAAAATCAATCAAAATAGAAACAAAATTCAAAAAATTTGAATTTAAAAACTAACTTTCCAACAAAGTTTGAACAATTTCTTTTCAGCAATTTTGAGTGGTAAAACTAATTTAAATTCATTTAAACATGACTGGCTTTAAACGAATTACAACATGACATTGTGAGTGTTGCCGTTGTAACCGAATAATTTTTGTTTCTAGGTATTTTAAGTAATTTTTGTACAGGAAAATAGACCCCCTTCCATACGATCTTTTTTCTCTAGGTCCAACATACATGCTCCAGCCTTTTGTCCACACATTGTTTGCAAAACACCCTGTATAATGTCTAAGCAACTGGCAACAAAAATATTTACTCAGCAGTCCATCCAGTCATCCATCCTTTCGACGACGAAGAATCGAAGCTGTAATGTCCTGATTAACCATTACCAAATCACATATCGAATCCTGAAATTCTGATCTTAGCCAAACCATTGTTCACCCCGCACGCACAAGTTCCCCTTCCAGCCATAACAAAAGAGGCCGGCCGGCAATGACGACGAGTACACAAAAATAAATTTATGAAAACAAAACGAAGAAGAAGGATAAATAAATTTATCGATGTCGTTGTCGAATTTACCAAAAGTCCTGGACAATTGAGCAAATTCACCTTACCTAAGCATAATGTTTCCCATAGCAAAAATAACAACAATACAATAATTATTCACATACAGGCCTTGGGGGTTGAAAAGCTTATTACCGTAATAACCGATTTGTGTGTATTATACGTTAAATACCACCCCCGGTATACTAGTACCCCCCATATCTTTGAATGTTTACCACCAGCAATGGACGTCAGTCGTGCCAAGCTAAACAAGCATCTTCCCACCCCCACACATCAGCCACAATTGGCCACCCCTGCAGCTATTTGTAATGCTACACTATAACCAAGACCGACTTCGACTTCGACTACAATAACCAGCGATTGCTGTTTGCCTTCGGGCAAAAATTACGAAGGTACCCGTATTATGCGATCCGTTTTATTTTTTTATTTCTTGTTATTTCTGCTATTCTTTGCTTTTTTCTCTTCGCTAATACTACTCTCTACTTGCTCCTTGGTACTACTATTCTTACAAAGTTCTTATGTTTCTTCTTGGAATTCTATCTTCTGTCTTGGGTTTTTTTGTATTTTTTTTTTTTCTTGTTTATTTTTCGTTTAAGTAAGAAAACAGAAGCAGCCATTTGATGCCGAGGCCAAGGTGGGTTTCGGTTTAAGGGTTCGTTGTTCGGAATAGAACTTTTTCGCCAATCCGGCTTATCTTTTAGAAAAATAAATATAGAGATGATTTTGTTTTGGCTGAGAGGATATCTACGGGGAAAGCATTAAACAAATTAAATTGGGTTAACCATGGGCGAAATGATTAAAAAAATATTTTTTCTATTGCAAGCTTAAAGTTTGGGAATAAAATGCATTATTAAATTTTTAGTGATGTGTACTCTTTCGACAGTAATCAAACAATTAAACTTTCAAGAACAATCCGAAAGATCAGACGTATTTTTATTTTTTTTAAATAAAGATATAGTTGAATGAATTAGCTTAAGTATTGACTGACCCTATTAATTCTAATTCTATATGTTGATTTATGTCTTTTTTTCCTTCCTTTTAAACGACAGGAAAAAGACCTTTCTTCCATAATAAAAAAATTAATTTTGTTTTATTCCTAAAGAAGAATCTGTTATTATTTTGCACCATCTATTCGTGCCCCGAATTCATAATATGTTAATTTTTGTAAAAAAAAAATGCACATTTATGTTGATATGGTATCCTGATTTTTATCTTTCGCAAGGTAGTCTCAAAATGAATAATGAAGATGATTTAGAAAACCACTACACATAAACTTGCAGTTAATTGGAAAAATTTGCTAGGAACGTTTCATTCTTATGCCTAGTCGATTAATGAATAACCTTCCAAACGATTACAGCGGGCCCTTAGACTTTTTAAAACAAAATATTAAAATTGTGCTTGCTAACCTCAAACATGTTATTATATTTTTGAATGTTCAAAATCATGAAATAAAAGTAATTAACTGCTTAAATTGAGGTCTTACATGCATATAGTTAAAAGAATTTTAAATAAATCATCGGTATCCGTAAGAAATTTTGAAATTCACCAATTTGTACAGAGAAGTTAGCAGTTCAAATGTTTTGTAGGCTTTTTAAGTGGTTCTTTTAATTTACCATCGCTGATGACTGTCAAAAATATGATAGTCTGCAAAGTTCAGGGTAATAATTTTGAGAACATTTTTACGGAATGAACTTGTAATACCATTTTAAATCAATTATTGTTATGTGGGAAAAAATCAATCAAAAAAATATCGAATTTAAAAATATTAGGTATTTTAATGGAAACTTATTATGATGGATACAAAATTTGCAGGAAAATCGTTATCTGCATAAAAAAAAATTGTATGTCGGGTACAAATTGCTCTTTAATAAATAAAAAAAATGAAGAATCGGTTGTAGTTTTGCAAAGTAAAAGCCAATTAAAGAAACTAGGCCAACAATCATTAAATATTGATTTCAAATGACATCAGAAACTCATTAAACCAAAAATCATTAAATAATGTCTTCAAATGATATCAGAAACTTTTGGTTTTCTTCTGACGGTAAAGTTAGATGTTTTTGAGAAAAAATTTTAGCTGGTATGAAAATTGAATTGCAGTAACGGTTTTTTTTTTAATGTTTGGATGAACCCATATTCTAAAATCCGGTATTCTATAACCCCGAAGGGCTTAGCACTTAAAAAAAATACTAAGCAATCGTTGTCTTAGTTAGAGTCATCAATGAATTTTTATATTAAAAACGTCCTGAAAAATGTTTTGAAAATGTATTAAAAAATTATTGGAAATCATGATTAATACTGAATGTATTCGGAATTATAGCAAACAATATTTTGTCATTCGGGATTATGGGTTTCAAGCATGTGAAATTTTCCCACGTGAGATTAAAGATTATGTTCCGATCCCTCTCAAAAGACAATAGGTTCCAAGCCTTAAGAAAATCCATTCAGATATTTTAGTCTGTAGCCGAGCAGATAAAGAGGCAAACATAAATCAGAATAAATTACTTGGCATAAATTAATTTATGTAAATATTTCTGTAGTACCTACCTTTAACCCCATCAGCCACGATATTTCTATGACTTCTTGATTCTTCAGGGAACGGGTCAAAATTCTCATTTCAGGTCAAAAATTGTCCTTTTTAAAATCTTACGTTTTTCCATTTGTTTTTAAAGGTTCTGGAATATCATATATTAGTAATATAAAACTTAGTTAATTTTACTTTTTACTTTCGGCACATGTACTATGTTGGTACTATAGGCAAGATAATAATTTTTCTACGATGATAGACAGTGCGAAAAAAATGGGTTCCGCAACTCTTTCTGTCAGTCTGTCTGCCTGCAGCCTTAACACTGGAGCGATTTTAAACTTTGGATTCAAGGTTTTTGAGATATTCTCTCTAGAGGCAGAATTGATTTTTTTTGTTACTTCCAAAAATGATGGTTCTTCCTATATACAATAAGTTATTTATCTTGAAAAAGACCCAAACAATGTGGGAGCGGGTCAAAATTCTGGATTTCAAAATTATGTGTGACCAAAATTCTGTTTGTTTTTTTTTTTTTTTTTTTGAAAATGCTGCCATGACTAAAATTCTGTATGTCCATAATTCTGTAAATCCAAAATGCTGTATGTGCAAAATTCAGTTTTTCAAAATTCTGTTTATGCCCAAAATTTCAGTATTTTTAAGCAGAATTTTCTTTTTGTTTTAATGTGATCTGCATTTCTTGCCCTTTTCACCTGTGCGTTTGCGAAATTAGACCCGTTTGTTAAAATCACTTTATCACTTTCTGAAGCTGGTATTCAACTACAGACATAATGTTGGTATTCCAAAAGTAATACATCCAACATCTACTTATACTGCACAACATCGCTCACGACTGTTCATATTTTATTCCGAATCTAGTATTAATCCAAATTAATGTTCGTCTTGTGAATTTTTTTCTAAACGAAATCTGTACATTTTTGATAAAAATGGACAAATTTGTATGCATGTTGGTAAGTTTTTAATATTGCTTCTATTTTATATTTAACCAACCCTTCATACCAGCCATCAATACTGTTAATGTTATTTTACATACTTTAAATACTTCCGTTATTTTCTTTGAATTTTCAAAAACAGAACAAAACTCAGCTTGATGGCTTTCCAGTAGGCATTTAATTTTTTTTTAAACTAGGTTGCTAGTTTAAAATTTTTTTAATCTTCAAATTTACTACGCAAAGAAGCGTAGTATTGACTGATCTTACGGCAACAACAAAACCCAAACGTTTTATCATAAAAAAAAACCTTTATTTATTCTGTATTTAAGAAAAAATCATTTTGATAATGTAAAAAAGTGGGCACATTTTTACATTATCAAAACGACTTTTTTTTTAATACAGAATTTTGCCCATACCGAATTTTGCTCATACAAAATTTTGTTCGTACAGAATTTTGTATAACCAGAATTTTTTTTTAAAACCATATTTTGAAATCAAGAATTTTGACCATACAGAATTTCGACCCCAAGCCAAACAATGTTAATAAAAAAATTATCAGTAATTTTTAAAAGTACTGTAAATATTTTGGAAAGAAAAAACTTTAAATATCTGTTATTAACCGATTTTTTTGATTTCCAAATTTCTCGTCTACGGTTTTTTCGACCAAATTTTCTATGCAGATGGTCCTCCACAATTTAAGCAATTTTACATGTATGAATTTTTGTAAAATTGTATTTTAAAATGCAGTCAATTGCGCGTGATTTTAGGAGAACGCATTCATCTGTTTGGGTTGCAGTTCGGCTTTGATATAATATAGCAGTGGCGTGGCGTCCATATAACACGATTCCTACCGTCTTCCCTTTAAAAAATTGTACGAAAAGTACTATCAAATAAACATAAACTTTGCAACCCTACCAATTGAATTACAAAATTCACACAAACACATAAACATAAGCTATCGAATAAACACCGTCAATTCATTCTTCTCTTTGCTCTTTGCTCAACTGCTCTCTTTGAGAGAATTAATTTAGCGTCTTATAAAATTTGTTTTATATCCCTTTCTTCTCTAAGCATTATTGTTCCTAGATCCTCTTTGTCCAACACGCATCAACATAAGAAACAATAAGACGCTGTTCCTCGTGTTGTTATACTGGCACTGGGTATGGAATTGGAAAATAAAAATAAATCGGGTGGCTCAACGGCTCATGAAGAACCAGGGCCTAGTGACTAACAACTCGCAACCATTCCTGTGTGCGCCTTTCGACAGGAATGGAAGGGACCTACAATTTTATGCCGAATCCGAACGGCTAGACGAGAAGCACTTATTCGTGACAAGTGATACTCTTGGAGGATTTGTCAAAAGTCTCGCAAAATCACAGCAGTGGCTTTTGATATAAAGGCATTTAAAGAGGGGCAAAGGGAAGAAGGTATGGTTTGTCAATTTGAAATATTTGGTATGGTTAGATGTAAGAATATAACATATGATTTCAGGGTACTTTTTAATGCTTAATTTTTGTTTGATAGCTATGTAAATACTTTACAGCTAGGTTTTTAGATTTGGTTTTCGATTGGTTTTTAATTTTTTTTAAAGCATAGATTGTTGCTTAACAAATTTGCTTTTGGAGGAATCAAATGAATTAAGCAAACTATGCATCTTTTATTAATAAAAATCGTTTTAATGAAAGGCTACTCTATGCGTCCTATGAAAATAGACTGCAAACGGAAGAGTTGTTTTTTAACTATATACCTACCTAATTTCAATGTAGCTGCTTGTTTTTTTTTTTTTTTGTTCAAAATACTAAGAGGTAAGTTTTGTTTACTTTCGCAGATCAATAATTTTCGTTACGTCTTCCCATTTCAAATTATTGACACCACGCCACTGTAATATAGATAGGTAATATTTATATATCCAAGGTCGGTGGATGGTTCCTTAAACAGTCATTGCGTAACAAAGTTTCAAAAATAAACCGAGAATTACATAGTGTACGTAGGAGTACGTGGGTGGTTTTTAAGCGATCAAGCTGTCAGTTATATTTTTTGCAAGTTTCATCAAAATCGGTTCAGTAGTTAAGAGTTTAGAGAGTTTTTTCCACTCTCCCATAAAAGGTGCCCCACTGTGCGCCGCGCCGCCGGTCGTGGTGTTTTGAAATGCATTTTCTTTATTTCGGGATAATAATGCATTAGCAAAATGAATCAAAATGATCACTTTAAAAAAAAAAATATTCACACTTTATGTACATTGTACATACAACTGGACAAAATAAAGTACGCACTAATCGAATTAGCATATTTCTGCTATAAAGTTACAGAAATAATTGATTAAAAGACATCTGAAACAGTCTGAACAAAAAATTATTAATTTATCTTATTGTTTTCATGAAAAAAATTTTATAATTAAGGAAAATTAAAAAGGAAAACAATTCTATTAAGTAGAGTTTACATTTTTGTAATGGACATAAGAAAGTACGCAGGTGACGAAATTAAGTAATTTAACGATGTTATTAATTTTTAATACTTTGTCTGACCGCCTTTTGCTTGAATAACAGCTTGTAAACGCCGGGGCATACTTCCTACGAGGTTGTTTATTTGTTGATCATCGATTGTATCCCAGGTCTCGCGTAAGGCATCAAACAGTTTTTACTTATGAGTAACTTCTCCTTTGTCGACATTCCGGTCAAAAATAGACCACAGATTTTCGATAGGATTTAAATCTGGTGATTGGGTTGGCCAATCGAGCAGTTTAACCCCCGAAGAACGAAAAAAAATCCGAAGTTTTCCGAGCCGTATGCTATAGGTCATTGTCTTGTTGGAAAACAAATTCATATTCCAGACCGACCTTCAGCACAGACTCTTCAAGATTTTCGTTTATTATGTCAATGTAAACATGTGCTGTCATTGTGCCATTGATACGAACTAAATTTCCCGTTCCCGACCACGCGAAACACCCCCATACCATCACACTCCCTCCTCCGTGTTTCACTGTTTTCTGTAGATTTTTTTCAAGGAGCTGTTCTTCGGGCACGGCTGAGCTGTTCTCCAAACACGGGACCGCTTTTTATGACCAAATAAATCGAACTTACTCTATAAATAAATAAATCGGATGGCACAACGGCTCATGAAGAACCAGGGCCTAGTGACTAACAACTCGCAACCATTCCTGTGTGCGCCTTTAGACAGGAATGGAAGGGACCTACAATTTTATGCCGAATCCGAACGGCTAGGCGAGAAGCACTTATTCGTGACAAGTGATACTCTTGGAGGATTTGTCAATTCCTCGCAAGAGGCAGTAGCCCTGAAAACAAAACTTTTTAGTTTTAAGGTGGACGAGGCTGGGAAGCGATCCCAGACCTCCAGCGTGATAGTCGAACGCACTAACCATTACGCTACGGGCTACTACTTACTCTTACTCTCGTCCCTCCAAATCACATTTTTCCAAAACGCAATGGGCTTGTTGACGTATTTTTTTGCGAATTCGAGACGTTTGGTTTTATTTGCCTTTCGAATAAAAGGGCGACGTTGTGCAAAACTATTTTTCAAGCCTGCTTCTCTTAGTCGCCTACGGATTGTTCTGTTAGAAATGTTAAAACCAGTATTTTCTACTATTGTCCGACTGGTAATCATCGGATTTTTTTGACTTCTCGGATAATTCGACGATCGTCGGATGCATTTGTTTTTCTATTTCTCCCGCGACCGACTTTATCACCAATTATACCGAATGTTTCAAACTTATTATGAATTTTTCTCACTGCACCTTCACTTATTAAATATTTTTTAGCAATTTGTCTGCTAGAAAGACAGTTATTTTTATCATTAAGTATGAGTTTTCTCACTTGAATCGAAATTTTTACCATTGCGCGTTTTTTGCTGTGTATTCTCTGAGTAAAAAGTGATAACTGGCCAAAAAATCCGTTCTACACATTTTTTTAGGTTACGGCTAACTTTCAAGCTTTGTTGAGTTAAATTGAGGTGTTCTCATTGAGAGAAATTCTTTGAGCATTGAAGTGCGTACTCTTTTTTGTCCAGCATAAAATGGACGCTGTATGAACTCAAATTATTTTCTTTCCCGTTATAAGCATTATGTTACATTGTTTCGATAGGTGAGTACAAGTAAAGTAGTAAGCTTTCTTTGTGACTACTCAAGGCTAGTTTAATCAAGATTTTTATAGCAAATTGTATAACGAAAATGCAAATTCGATAAGTGCGTGCTTTATTTTGTCCAGTATTAACATATTAAGGGATTCCAAGATCTTTAAGCCATTACTATAACTTACTATATTTCAGAAAATTGCAAAGTTGATGCACTGATAACTGTGCATGTGTTAAACATGCACAGTAAATATACTTTGATTATCCAATCAATTCAATCGCTCCGGAAAAACATTAAAAGCATCGAAAAAGAATCAAAAGTATCGGAATTAAAATAAAGATAACACCAATATAAACAAAATTGGCACAAATTGGCGAAAATGACAATTTATTTGAAATTAAAGACAGAACGACAGAAATGTATGCCAAAATAGGTAACCGCCAAAAAAAAACTGAAAAATATTTTTTTAATTTATTTATTATGTGTCAGAATAACATGCTGCCGGGTGCTACGAAAAAAATAAAATATACATTAGAATTAGAACTTTGTTTAATTAAACCGAGATCTAAAGTCCTTAAAAGTCAATAATGATTTTACACCGAGTTTAACGGAAATGATTATAAGTGAAGAAATGATCGAGTTCTAAATATTTTTAAACCGAAGTTCTAAAGATAAACCGAGAGTTACTAGATCGAGGTTTAAATTAATTTGTCAAGAAATTGTCCGTTAATAAGTTTTTAAGAACAGATTTTTTTCTAAAACTACACCAAGAAGTGTCTTTTCCGTTGAGAATAAATACGATTAATTTTATTCATCACTATAAAATAAGAAAATTATTAAAAATTCCTTGTTTGTTTCTTTAACTGCCGTTTTTTCCTCATAAAATCGATTTGACCGCATTACTGACTGGTATCTCAAATATTATTTATATCTAAAATTCTTTCGATTAAATGTTAAGTGTCATGAAACATCTACTTTTTTTTGAAAAATATTTCCCAACATGTAATTGACATGTTCTAATGCCATCAGCAACAGATCATAACCATAAAAATTACACCGTTATATTTGTATATTATTAAATACAAAATATCTGCTCACAAGTCGACTTCAAGCACGCAATGCATTGTCAAAACTTGACAAAACTGCCACAGATAGCCACGCCCGCTTGTTCGGCCTATACCAACCTATGTTTTTTTTTAAACAATGCCATGGCGTGAATTATGGACTCTCAATGTCTATTTGGACTTTGAACAATAGTGGCATTCCTAAAACAACTTTATCAGCCTTTAAAGCCTCAAAAGCTTTGTCAAAAATTTAATCAAAAGAAGAATATCTACAAGAACGACAAAAAAAATTCCATGATTATTAAGCATAGAAAACGTTTGTTACTTTGCCTCTATAGGTTAAAGCTATTTATCTATGCACGCCTTTTTGAAAAGGAGTCAACTTTGACAAATAATGAATAAAACAAAATATAAATATCTTCAAAGGATATCGTTGTATCACTGTGGAGCCACCACACTGGCACAGCTTTAATGACAAAATCGTGTCTTTCGTTTTCATATCTAATTATTATTACCACGCATTAAGCTCCAAAAAAGGAGCCCGTAAATTTTTCAAAATACTCATAATCATTAATGTTATGAGCATGACAATTAATCCGACATAAAATAATTCCCATCAGACAGTCAGAAACAGATTCTTCTTCTTCTTGTTCTTTTTGGCTTTCCGGTAACGAGAAACAGTGTTCAAGTCTCTTGTTCTTTTTGGCTTTGCGGCAACGAGAAACAGTGTTCAAGTCAAATAATGTAGGTAGGTAAATAAATTTGTGTATTTTCTTAATTTTGTTTCTTTTTCTTTTGATAAAAAAAAAAATAATTTTATTTTGTGACAGAATCGCGCCTCTAAGGATTTTTGTTATCTACACACAACAAAAAAATACAAAGAAATACAAAACATATATACAAACATTTATAATATAGGAAAAAAGTGTCCCAGTGTTCGTGTTTTTATCCATTTGTCTTCTCACACGATAAAAACACGAGTAGCACTAGCACAACACCCTTCCGGCACTAATTGCCTTTTGCAGGAGTTTTTTTTTTTGCCTGAGGGTTACGCACAAAACTACAGTAAGGCAAATGCAAGGGGGGGTTGAAGAATACGAAACAAAAAATGAGGCTTAATTGCTTACATAAGATATACAATCGACGACGTTGTATCCTAATGCCATAAATACCTCACGCAACAGGCTATTAGATGGGGGATAAACCTTATATCGCCGAGATGCAAGCATTTTTGTTCCGTCCTATTTCGTCTTCAACTTGTGGTGATGTGGCCGCCAACAGAAGTAAGTTGAGTTGTCCCACAACCCTTGCTTTGTGTGATTTCATCCTGGGAGGAAAAGTTTTGGGCCATTCGCAGCATGCTACAATATTACAGTACTGTTAAAAAAATTTACAGGATGCACTGCTCAGAAAATTGCCCAAAAATCATCGTAAGGACTTCAATCCGTTAGCTAAATTTCTATGCAATTATACGAATAAACGGAATAGTCAACTTTAGATGAAAATGAATGGATTCTACGGTCATTTAAAAGCCACCTTTAATTTAACGCCTATAGTGACAAAATTGTAAAAGCTAACTTTACCTTGATTTATGCAACGACAAAGCGATTTTTGTTTTTTGTCACGTGGAAATGGGCACTCCACATGGGCAATTATGCATCACACCGCTGCACTCTACTAAATTGTATTATTCTTTGAGAGTCGAAAATGCTCTATATGGGCTTACATCAAAATGCGTTATTGTCAAAGGTCTGTTTTTAAAATATTGTATGTCAAATGACTGCGATTCAAAGTTTTGGTTCCATGAAATTCTGAATGCAGAAAATTCTGCAATTCAAAATTCTTTTGAAACACAATTCTATAACCATGTTTTTAAGAGATTGTAAAGCAACTCAGCAAATTTTTAGCACGGAAAACACAAACAAAATTCTGTATAATAATTTGTTTTGTTATTGTTTTGCGTGTAAATATTTTTCTGAGTTGCTATACACTCGAATACACACGAAATTCTGTATTTAAAAACAACAACAATAAAAATAAAATACAGAACGATTTCGATTTCACTAACTGTATTTCCTAAAATGTATCCAAAAAATAAAAAACAGAAAAAGAATTTTTTGATACATGTTTACAAAAAGTATCAAAAATTAAAAAAAAGTGCGTATACGCCCAAGTGTACTATTCCTTTATGGTACTGAATGTCTTATATCGGTTGATGTGTTTACACTTGAGGGGAAAATGAAGTATTTGATAAATAAAAATGAAGTCTTGAAATGATCCTGGAAGCTGACTTGATTTGAGCCCCATGCAAAGAGGATATGAAAAGTTTGAATGAGTTGTTGAACAAAAATAATTTCTACAAATCTTATTTATTTTTGATGTGTTTGGCGTTGTTGTTCACGCCTTAGTATCTCCCACATAGGCAAAGATTCTCCAGCAGTTTATTATTGATTTAAAATTTTAGTCGATTTATATTATAGCACTAGCTGACCCAGCGAACTCCGTTCCGACCAAATTGTTAATGTAATACAAAAATAATAATTCCGAACCTGGCACGTTCTGCTTGATGTACTTAATTCGGTCAATTAAAATTCTGTATTCAAAAAAATGCAATGGAAATAACTGAAGTATAACAATGTCATCGTGTTTGAATCAAACCGCAGTGATTGACGTGTCAACCCGCTTTTTTACTGAAGTGCTTTATGGTAAACAACGTTTTATCACGGCCTGGTACACGTACAAAGTGGGATGTTTACCGCCACGTGAGCACGCCACATACAATTGACCATGCGAGAAGCATGGGAATTCAGAATTAATGCACCAACAATCATACCGCAATTGTCCTTGCGACTTATTAATTCTCATAGCGAAAGTGAGACGCTTAAAAAATGAATGACAGGTCGGTCGAATTGCAAATTTCTTGATATAGTTTGTTCCTTCGTTTTCATCCATCAAGGATTCGATTGGAATTTCTTCACATATCCCCAAAAGGTTGACACGCCTTCAGGCAAGTGTTCAATTCATCTGTCGGATTTTATGTTGAAATGACAGGCAGCCTATGAAGAAAATAACCTGACATCATAATCATTGCACCACTGAAACGTCTTTCATCATTTCGTATATCTTTCAACATGCGATTCAGGGCTTCCTATGCACGTTTGTCAGTCAATGGGAACTTGATGTAGCTGGTAATGTTACATTGTTGCAATACTTTCGCCATCGCAGATTTTTTTTTAAACGTTGCATGTACGTTTTTCATCCACTTGCAGATACAAGGGCAATTTGAGTGTAGAATGGTTCGGCCCCCTTTTTGCAACGTAGAATCAATACCCTAAGAGGCCAATAGCAAAGCAATCTTAGAGCTCGTACGAATCGTAGTCAAAATCAGTGAAAACAGACAAAAAAATCCAATTCCACTGAAAGCATCAAGAAAGAAAATGCCAAAATTCTTGCATCAATTCATTGAACATCTTAATCAAATCCATTTCTCGGTCGAGTTCTCGATGTCACTTTTATATGTCACTTTGACAGCTGTCAATATGACATCTGTCACTTTGTCAGCTGTCTCTTTGACATCTGTCACTTCGACAGATGTTTTGACATCTGTTACTTTGACATGTCATATTGACACCTGTCACTTTGACACCTGTCACTTTGACACCTGTCACTTTGACATCTGTTACTTTTAGATCTGTCACTTTGTCATGTGTCACTTTGCCATCTGTCGCTTTGACATCTGACATGTGCCTTTGATATCTCTCTTTAACATCTGTCACTTTGACATCTGTCACTTTGGCAGCTGTAACTGTGACACCAGCCAATTTGACATCTGGAATTTTCCGGAATATTCCTCCATTGTGTCCTTCCTTGGGTCAATACAAATCCATCAAACCCAAAATCGTGAAAATCGAACGAAATTGTCCTTAGCTTTCGCGGAACAATTACAAAAAAAAAACACCCAGAAGAATGTATCCAATTTTGTCCAGTCTTCTTCAAGTTTTAAGCAGCCGCACAAACAACGATCCATTTTTATTATATCGACTTGGTTAAAATCAGTATTTTGCTATAATTTTAAACGAGCTTATAGCATCGTACCAAAATGTTTGTTTATGGTCTTAGTATAGGAGGTAATAACTCCATATGTCACTCTGACATTTTAAAATGTCAAAATAAGGTTTGTTGTTAAATTATTCGCTCGAGCTGTCACTTTTTTGGACATGTTCAGCTACACATTAGTTTAGTATAATACTAGTAAACAAGTTTTTAAAATTTAGAACATTTTCCACTCACGGCATATCAGATATAAAGATATTTCGATGCAAGATACATATATTACAGGTAATATCATAAGCATGTTCATTTTTGTTCAGTTCTGCGCATGTTGTCAAAATCAATAGTAAAAAAATTGAATTTCAAACAATCACATAAAATTTGTGTTTATTTACTGTGTACTTACATAAAGGGCAGCCATCTTGAAATTTGGATAGCTGCGCCTCATAATACCTTAGATACGTGTACTGTGATTTGGATGAACAGAATTTTTAAATATTGAATTCTGAAATACAAAACTTTGCTTACACAGTATTAAAAATAATCAAACCAGAATTATTAGGGCTGGTCCCGAGACGAGACTCGGCGAGACTTTTCTTGTCTCGTGGCCAGCCCTAAGAATTTTGGTCAAACTACTTTTGAACCCATAATTCTGATCTGTTCCTGAGAAAATGCGTTGATGCCACACGCCTAAGCAGAAAATCTCAAATAACAACAGCAAACTTGTGTGTTGTAATAAAAATTCTATTCGTTCAAATGCATTTGATAAGCAACAAAACCTGCACTGAGATGGAGCTTAGCATGTGGCTTCGGTAGCGCATTGGGTAGGGGTTAGGATCGAAAAAAGAAAGGTCGACTGGACAAAATGTTTTTTTTTTTTATTTCAAATACCGTCAATTTTCTGGTCGACTAAAAAAATATCGACATTATGAAATCTCGACTTCACAAAATGTCGACTGCGTTTAAAAAAGTCGATCAAAATATCGCCTTGTCGAAATTTTTTTTCAACAACATTGCAAGCACGTGCGCTCTTGTAAACATCATTTCATCGACCATAATGTAATCAAAATGTCGCCTATAAAATATCGATTATCAAATTGTCGACTATCTAAATCTCGGCTGTTGAAATCTCGGTCAAGTTTTTGTTTCGATATTTTTTTCAGTCGGTCTTCTAACCAGTCGAAAATTTTTCTGTCGAGATTTTGAAAGTCGATCTTATGGAGTCGATGTGTTAAAAGTCGACATATCATACCCTAACGAACCGTGGGTAGGCTGTCGGCTTCCGAATTCAAATCACAGTAGTTGATGTCTTAAGTTCAATACCTATGACGGGCGAAGCTTTTCAAATAAAAATGAACATATCTATAATAAGACTCAGCACCACACAAGGAATTCTGATGATTGGGTTGGCACTCGTGAAATAGCTATAACTTCGGCCAATAAATAAATTGGTGGTAGAACGCTTAAACTGTTGTTGATCAATTCAAAATTTTCATAAAATCTCAAGTTTTTAATTTTTACTTGTTTGTAGCCTAAGCAGCTGCATATATTTTCTTCAATCTTGGTAACTAGTGTTTTTCAAGAGATAGTTTTTTAAATTTTTTAGGACCAAAAATAATGTTATAACGTCAAAAAGGAAAATATATTTTTTTTTTTTTTCAAAAACGGCTTTTAATACAAGATTCGGATTTCGGAATAATGATTCAATATTAACAGGCGTAAGCGATGTTGTGCGTGCGTTTCTCAATATTAGTAGAAGGGAATTTGGATATAATGACTTTTGGAATAACAACATACGTAGTCGAATACGAGTTTCTAAACATGGGTAAGTGATTTTAAAAACGGGATTTCGCAAATGCACATATTAAAATAAATAATACGGAAATTCGACATATATTATAAAAAAGATGTCTGATTTGAGTAACATTCCTATTCAAGAGAATATGTTGAGTTTAATGCGACGGTTATACGGAATTATTTTTCTATAGTATCAATTTTTCAATAGAAAATCACAGTTTCTTTTGTTATAAGGAAATTCTTCTTTAAAATATTGAATTTTCGGTATAAACAGAATTTTGAAAAACAGAATATTGCAGCATATATTACAGCATTTTCGATGTACAGAATTATGTACTTACAGAATTTTGAAATACAGAATTCTGTAATACAGAATTTTGGTCATACAGTATTTTCAGAATTCAAACAGAATTTTGGTCATACACAATTTTGAAATCCAAAATGTTGACCCCTTCCTACTTAGTACGCAATGATGTAGGACTAGATCCCATATCTTTAAACAAAGTCGCACTTAAAAATTCGGTGGTCGTTAGCTCATTTTGGCCAGTTAATTCTTTTGGGAGTTAGTTCGTTTGGCCGATTTCTCCCTCAGATTTTATCTTGTTTTAAGAGTCAAGAACCCCTCTGACTAAATTAAAGTGATTTTTAGGGCAAGTTTTGGGTTTGTAAAAAAAATCGAACAAGGGATAATAACTTTCCCTAACATTACGATGATAGAGACATTGGGTATAACACTTCTGTCTATCTGTCTGTCTTTCTGTTTGTACCCCGACATGTAGCTTAAGCCGATGTTTTTTCAAAATTTGAACTTAAGAATCTTGGTTGCTTCCCTATAGAGGGGAAATTGAAATTTACCTCAAAAAGTTATTTATCTTAAAAACGGCGGTAACGTTTTAAAAAATTTTAGTTACAAAAAAAAAAATAACCAGTAACGGTTATTCAGTACCCGCGAAAGAACAAGTTTATAATTTTCACATTTCTCGTTAATGGCTTCCCCGATTTCAATTTTTTGATTTTTAATTTTTGTTTGAAAATCCAAAATCTTGAAAATGGGTCGATGTATGTTTTTTTTTTTTTTTTGTGTACAATTGTTTTTTGTTAAATTCTAAAAGTTTGTGTATCAATTTTTTTTTTTGAATCTTAGAAATTTTATATAGGTATTAAACTATTTTTTTTTGCGAAAGCCGCTAAAACGATTATTTATTTTTTTCTTATTTTAGATTAATCAAGCAAGGAGGGGGAGGATTCTAAAAATTTCCTAAATTTGATCCTTATTTGATATTTATATTTACACCGCACTGTTTCGAAGAAAAGAGAAAGAAAATTCATCTTACCCCACGTGCTGCATATGGTTGTCTTTCAACTTGTGAGCGGGAATAAAGGAATTATTTTCGAGTTTGAAATTTCCGGTTTGATTCGAGATTAGGGAATAATTTCTCATTTACTCAACACCACTACCACCACCACCTGCACCACTACCAATCCCACCCAATCTTCCTTCCACCCATAAGAAACCTTTGCCTAATGCCGTTATCAAGTAAAATTCTTAAAAGAGAGAGAAGGAGAAGTGGTCGGCCCGCACACAGGAAGGTAAGTGATTTCGACGAAACGTTTTATGCGAAATGTGCGTTTTATGACGGTTAAATGCGCGCGGCAAACGGTAAAGTGGGGACTCTTTTAAGGGAATAGTGGTGTGAATTCACACACTCATTTTGCAATCGTTACGATTCGTATTTATCATGCGTGTGAGATAACACAAAAGCATCCACCGACCGACATATCAACTCAGTGCTTTCCAAAATCACCGACGCTCCACGCGCGCCCGCCGCCGTCCCCATCCACTCTTCCCACTGCAGCAAGCTTTAGTGGCAATTTTAACATCCAGTTTGTACTGCAAATGTTCCAATTTCCGTTTTGCGTGTGTGTAGAGTGTGTGTGTGTGTGGGTGCTAAGGTAAGATGAAGGAACAAGCTAAGGACACGACAAAAATCCTGTTTATGTGATATCTTAAGTGTTTTCTTTTTTTCTGCCGTGCGTATAGCATGCCGGCATTTTGAGAAGAGAGTCATCTTTATAATGTGCTAGGCTGAGTCTGACGGGGTGGAAACCCCCCTTTTGCCCGTATACATCGTACAGAATTTCGGAGTATGTTATTTTCATTTAAGATTCCATTAATACACCTCGACAAAGAACCTTACCTATACAAACCGTACGTACACCTATAATTTGTTGAGGAAACTTCCCTTAAATTGAATGTATCATGGCGATGGGCGTTTTTGAAGGGTGCACAAGAGTGGGTCGCTAACCTCCTTTTGCAACTTAAGGTGATGTGTGTGTGAGTGTGTTATGGCAAAGGGAAAACATAAACCAACATCAAGTGATTCACATCACAGAGGTAAAGAAGAGTTTAATTTTCCTTTCGAAACAAACTAGAGACATGGAGAGTTTTGGCGGCGTGGCGGGCGCGGTGGTGACGGAAAAACCGGGACATTAAAAATCGGTTTTTGTCGTTTAAAATTGTGCTGTAAACAGCTTAAAGAAGGCTTTAAAGGATAAACAACATTAGAATATCCATTACTTTGGCTGGCAACCCACATTTGAATATGGCTTTTAATCGTTTGGTGGTTTTTATTCTTTTTTTGTTGTTGTTTGATATATTTTGTAAACTGTTTTTGTTTATTTTGTTGAATGAGAATTAAGAGGGACTCTTGAAAATCTAGCATAAGGAGTCTGTTTCATGACGATTGAGGTTTTTTTTTTTCTTCAGGGTACAAAGTTAAGTTGAAAGTGATATTTCCCTTTGGGATGGTTTTATTTTTTTCAGAGAGTAGGTTTTATTTTTACGAAAAATAAAAGAATCGTAATTTAATATTATTGAAATTTTGTTCACAGCGAGTCATGAGTTGATTATATCTGTGTTTTTTTTTTTTGTTGGATAGGTAACAAAAGTTTGATTTCTATAGTGCGCTTCTGAGAGAATTCATATTGGTTACTATTTAATTTTATGTACCTCGAGGAAGGCACTTAAAACATAAAAACTACGCCTAATTTAAAAACTAAGTCGTATACAAAATTTTACCGAAATTGGAGGTTTTAATTTAGCTTTTAAACATTATTTAAAAAAAGCTAACAAAACTGATAATGATAATGATAACGAACATTTTTCTTTTTTCTTTTACTAAACTGCACATAAGTTTTTTTGGAGATAAGATTCGCGTTAGAATGAAAACTAATATAATGAATAAGAACAATTTTTTAATTGGATGTTTGTGAAGAGTAGACCTAGAGTAATTTTGTATGAAATTAAATGAATTTTAAATTGAATTTGGAAAGCTTCTGTGATAAGAGATTTTTCGCATATAATGTTCATAAGACTAATATAATTGGCATTGATCTTCTTGCGTGGTTGGTTACAAACATTATGGTAGTTTTGAATTTCTGATATCATGTTTGTGTTGATACAATGTTGAAAGACCCAAGTCTTCCAATTCCACACACCACCGCGGGCTTCACTATCTTGAAAAATAAAAAAAAAAATGTATTGTTTCTCCTTTTTTTTTTTAAATATCAACTAAAGTACCGGCACGACTGGATCGCACAAAACTTGCTTTAGTAGCTAACAACTTTAACGTAGCTTGAAATAGATAATGTACACATTTATTGGTTCCATAACATATCATTAAAAAAAAGTTTAAAAAACAATGTAAAATATAAATGATTACTGTGAATTATTATAAATTAGTTATTTTAATAGCTAAAACAGATAGAGCTAAAAAAAGTATGCCATATAATTTGTTTAATAAATATTAATTTATGAAAAAAAAAAATTCAAAAATCGTTGAAACGTTTTCTTTTTCAATTAATTTTTTATATATAAAAAATCTTGAACATTTTTTAAAATAAAATTTGGTATGCCAACTTTTAGTATTTATTATAATATACAATTGTTCACAAAATTAAAAAAAAAATCATAAGCCCGTTTTCAAGATATTGAATTTTCAAAAAAAAATTTCAATATTTTTTTAAAAATCCAAAAATTATTTTTTTCGAAAATTTTTATATGCAAAATTGTTAAAATTGTAAGCGACCTTTTGTATCAAAATTTTGGTTGAATTCGGTGTTTTAGCTTACGAGAAATTTGAAAACCAAAAAATCGGTTTTATGACAGGTACTGTTAATAACCGTTATACAAAATTTGTATTCTCTACCAAAATATTTATTTTAGTAATTTTAGAACCTTGTAATTTTTTGTTTTGAATATCATTAGAGGCGTTTTTGAAATAAATCAATTTTTGTATTTTGATTGTATGACAGGAACCGTTATTTTTTGAGCTAAAAAAAATTTCAATTTCCCCTCTAGGGAATCACATAAGAACCTTAAGCCCAAAGTTTGAAGAAAATCGCTTCAGACGTTTAGGCTGCAGGTCGAGGTACAGACAGATGGACAGACGGAAAGACGGACAGACGGACAGACGGACAGACGGACAGACAGACAGACAGAATTGCGAGACCCACTTTTTCGCGTTCTCTATCATCGTAATGTTAGGGAAAATTATTATTTAAATTTTTTTTGCACGAATTCTAAACTTGCCCTATACTACGTATATCGCAAGTAAAAATTGGTAATACACTTTTTATAAATTTAAATTGTCTTATTTTTGAAACCAATTTAAACCTTGTATATCTGTTAATACCTACTTTGCGATAAATATATGTAGCTCTTTGAATTTTAACATTTTTTGAGAAACATTCCGAATGAAAAAAATTAAAAACATGTATTTTTTTTTTTGATATTTTTGAAATTGTCACGATTTTTAAAAATAGACATTTATTCTTTTCTAGTTTTTTTTCGCTAGGCCCTGGTTCTTCACGAGCAGTTGCGCCACCCAATTTATTTATTTATTTTATTATACAAAAATGATAAAACTTTTTATTTTTTATTTTTCCGAAAAAAATTACCTAACGTTTTTACATAACCTCAAAAATAGTTGAAAACTAGCATTTAAGTGAGGTTTTATCAGATAATAAAAGAAGATATGAGAAAAATTCAAACCAAATTTTCAAGAAAAAAATAGATAATCCCCTTATTATAGGATATTATACAAATTAAAAAAAAAAAATATTTCGCCTAGTAAAAAACGTCAAAAACAGGGAAAAATGTTTTTTTTTTTTTTTTTTTTTGATAAAATCTTAAAAGAGAGAAAAATATAGCTACTGAGTAAAAGGTGTTTGCTCTTTTTTGTCAGACCAACAATTTAGGAGATATTTTGCATAAATAGAGTCAAGAACAAATAATTTGTGGAGCCCGTGTTGGGGAGGGAGATTGGAAAATTAGTATTTAACAACAATATACCAACCCAAACAACATATCTAAACTTCCATCATATTTGAAACCATATATATATTAGGGTGTCCGTTATTTCCCAAAATCATTTTTTTGAACAGCAAACCTTGTCAATCGAAAGTCTATGCCGAAAGAAAAAATTATTGACCAAAAAGTTTGTTTTCCGAGGTCATTAACCCGTGCCCCTAAGGTCATACTTTTCCCATACAAATTTGTATGGGAATTTTACACTTTTCACATTTAATTTTTTTTTTCTGTGGAACTATAACAGTTATTTCAATTATTTTTGGGAATTCTAATTGATTCATCGGTCCTTTAAAAAACTGCATTTTAAAATGTATTAAAAAAATTAATTTATAATTTATTCCTATTTTTTAAATTAATAAATACTTTAATATTATGTATTTGTCTCTTATGTTTCTTTCTCGATCTTCAGCAGTTTTTGTTGTTTTTTGTATTGATTATCATTAAGTAATCATTTAAAAAAAAAAACTGCAATTAGAAATAATTTATTTCGATTTTTCAAAATATTAAATATTTTAATTTTTTTTCAAGTATTTATTTTTTGTTTCTTATCAAAAAAAGTTTTATTTAAATGATTTTTTTGACCAATATCTTGTGTAAAAACCACATTAAAAAAATTAATAAAAAAATCTTTATTTGATACGAAAAACAAATTAATACTTAAAAAGATGAAAATATTTAATATTTTGAAAAATTTAATTAAATTATTTATAATTTGTTTTCATTATTTTTTTAATGCAGTTTTTTTAAAAAAAACTGATTACTTAATAATAATCAATAAAAAAAAACAACAAAAACTTCTGAAGATCGAGAGAAAAAAATAAGAGAAAAATATATAATATTAAAGTATTTATAGACTTAAAAAATAGAAAGAAATTATAAATTAAATTTTTTTAATACATTTTTAAAGGACCAATAAATGGATTAGAATTCCCAAAAAAAATTGGAATAAAAGTTTAAAATTCCCATTAAAATTTCTATGCGAAAAGTATGACCTTAAGGGCACGGGTTAATGACCTCGGAAAACAAATTTTTTGGTCAATAATTTTTTCTTTCGGCATAAACTTTCGATTGACGGGGTGTGCTATCCAAAAAAATGAGTTTGGGAAATAACGGACACCCTAACAATATGTACAAAATGTATGACAATGTAATGTATGTATGTGCTTTTTTTACAAACATTATTCTTGATTCAATCAGATATGATAGCCAGATAACTTTTTTTTTTTTTTTTTTTTTTTTTTTTTTTTTTTTTTTTTTTTTTTTTGAAATAAAAAAATATATTTTTGTTATTGTAGTATCGATGTTGCTAAGCTACAATTTATTGTTAATAAATTATTTTACTTTTTCACTTTCCATTCAAACTCACTACAGAACAGTTGTGTTTGATTTCAAAATATAATAATAAATTGGAAATTCAGAGCAAAACGAATATCTTCGAATGCGTTAGAAGCTGATTCGGAGCGCACATCATAAATATTTGCAGTAATATGAGAAAGCGTTCGAAATTAATTCGGAGCACAGATGGGCATAGTATGTATGAGTGTGTAAAGCGTTAGAAATAAGTTCGCAGCGCAGTTAGAAGAAAGTTTTGTACGCATCTCTACAGAATAAATTTTACGCTTTGAACAACACAACTTGCACTAGGACTACCTAGACTACGTACATAGTTTCAGCAATTTGAATTATTTTTGTCGGCACAAGAAATATATGACGAACAAAAATAGAAAGACTGGTTATTGTATTTGGTAGGACCAAAAGCACAAAATGATTTTTTTTTTCAATTTACCAGATGATCCAATAGATGAAGACATTCCCAGAGGGCCATTACCATTAGCATCAAACTTTGTTCCATTTCAGAACAAAATGTACACAACTGCAGTCAAGAAATTCAGCGATTTCTTTGAACCTAGGCGAAACATAAGTGATGAGCGTCACATCTTGGAACTTGATTCGCCCAAATTCATCCATGCATTTCTGAGAGAATATTCACACTAACAATATTATTGGTATAATTTGAAAACTAATCTGAATTTGTGAATTTTACTCAAATGACTTTTTGTTGGAAATTAAATTTTCTATTCAAATGCCCGTTTAAAAAAAAAATATAAAAATATTTAAACAGGTAAAAATAATAAAAAACGACTAAAAAAATCGAAAAATCATTGATTTTAAATTTTTGTACTTAACTACTCAACTGCTCATAACTTTTTCTTGTGCAAATATAGATGCAAGATATACTCAAGTTAAAAAAATGAACAGACTCAAGTCTTTAAGTTCAATACTTAATTTCTTAACTGCCACTGAAAACAAGGTGGTTATATATATTTGGTATGCCAGGCTTTTTGGTGGTTATATCTCTTCTAGTTTTTGAGAAAATTAAAAATTACTGCAGCTAACTACTAACAAAACCTATAAAACACTTTTTTCTGAGCGTTTCCATTTTTTTTTGTATTAAAATGCACCAAGGTACCATTTTTCGATTCGAACTAAGCTGCAATATTATGAAATAAAATAGGTACACACATTTGTAATTACTGTTGTCCAACGTAGGGGTCAAAACAAAAAAGTAAACATGGTTCTTCCCGAAATTCGGCTGTTAAAAAATTACCAATAGTTGTAGATTTGGAAAATTATTTATGAGTTACATTATTTGAGTGGGTAATAAATGATAGCAGGGACCTGTTTCACCAAACACTTTTCGCTTTTCACTTTGCAACTTTTCACTTTTACTTTGCAAATGTCGTTTCACCAAACGCAAATATGCAAAGAGGAAATTATTTAAATGAAAAGCTGAAAAGTTTTCCTCTTTGCAAATTATGTTTCAACAAACTCAAATTTGCAAAATGAAAAGTCCTTTTCTGCAAAGTGAAAAGTTTTGTTAATTTGCAAAGTATTTGTTCTTTTTGTTTCACCAAATAAATAAACTTTGCAAATTATATTTAGAATTTTGAAAAGCTTTTCAGTAATATGCAAAGAGTAAGTTTCATAAGCGTTTTTTTTGTGAAAAGTTGTCGAAAAATAATAAATAGATAAAAATAAATGGTTTGATGAATTTTCTGAAATCGAGGAAGTTAATAATAGTGACCAAATAGTGGTGAAGTTAAGAATTAACTTTGATATCGGAAATAATTTTACGACAAAAGAGAGTTTTCAATTAACAAAAATAAACATAATTTATTTTGTCCAAAATTGGAAATAAACTACAGTTCAACAGTCAAAGGAATACGTGTTTAAGCCATTTGCAACAACTTTTATGAATAGCACATTGGGTTGGGAATGGAGCCCAATATCAATTTTGGTATGAGATTTAGGTAGGTACCTACATATACAGGGTGGGCCAAATACAAGTTTCTTTTTAAAAATGATATAAAATGAACAAAATTAAATTTGTTCCATGTATTAAGGCTCTATTAGTAAGAGAAAACATTCCCATTAATAATGAAACATATATGTCGCTTACAGAACGCTTTTCAGAAGAAAATGAAGCTGCATTTTCACTATTTCAGCTATCACAAAAAAATAATCAAATTATGGATTCTCCAGAATTCGATATAATTATACAGAAACTAATAGAGAAATATGGCTGCTTTCTGGATAATTTCCTGGCGGAGTCAAAGATGTGGTACAGTTTTAACAAAACGCAGACTAATTGAAATGATTGTTCAAACATTTCTGATTTATTGAACAGTGTAGAGGAGTTTTATCCATCGATTTTTTAGCTCTTTGTATAGGGCTCTCAATTCCAGCAACTACTTATACCGCTGAGCGATAGTTCAGCACCTAACACAAAGTAAAAACTTGGCTTAGATCCACAATGACCGACAAACGACTTGATTCGCTGTGCATGATGTACGTTCATCGAAATATTGTCAAAGTACAAACAAACTTTTACAACGAAATAATTGACCGTTTTGGAAAAGAGCCCAGGCGGTTGCAGTTGCTGTTCACAAAGTAACAAATGTTGGAGAAAAATTATATATTTGCTTCCTTTAATAATTATTTAACGTCAACACGAATAAAATGCCACATTTTCTAGTCCTTAAAAAAAATCACTTACAACTGACCTATGCCTACACAAAATAAATAAACTTTTAATAAAAAAAAAACATCGAATTCAAAGATTGCATATTTATTTTTTATCTGCCAACAACCCCCCCACCGCCTGAAATAAAATCCTGGGGGCGCCTATTTATATGGCTGCCTCAGCTGGCTTCGCAGAAGCGCATTCTGTCACTCCAATCTCATCAATCAATCAAGTGCGAGTTTTCTGATCCCCAGATGCGGCAATTTTGTTAACATTGAAGGCGTCCGTTGGTACCTCATTTCAACCGAAACTTCTTTTCACAAAAACGTACTGTTTTGGCTACACAACACTCATTTTGGAAATAAGTTTTCAATATTTCCCAACGTTGTTCAAGGTTTGTTCGTTCCGCGGAGGTAATACACTGTCTTTCTGTTAAGATTTCGAGCGGGAAACAGCTGTCAGTGTCAAAATAACTTATAATTTAAAAAGAAACCACTAGATGGCCCACCCGTTACTTGTTGTTTGCAATGTTAACGGTAAAATATTAAGAAATATTGAAAGAAAAGTTGCTTTACTTGAACCATCTTTGCATGCAGCGTAGTAAAATCGTATAAAAGTTCTTTATTTTAACAATTATTTAAATTCAAAATTCGTTCAACACTTAAGCCAGAATCATCTTTTCCGTCTTCAGATTGATTTAATTCACTTGTAAATTCTTTTGCAACGTCAATAATACTGCCAATGATTTCAAATTGATACATTTTAAGTTTACTTTGCAAAATACAAATTCAACTGCAAAGTTCTATTTTAAATTGGTGAAACACTTTTACTTTTCACTTTTCAAAAATAGTCTGAAAACTGATAAGTGAAAAGTCTTTTCACTTTGCAAATTTTGTGAAACACTTTGCACTTTTACTTTGCAGGAAAATTTGCGAATTTGCAAAGTGAAAAGTGGTTGGTGAAATGGGCCCCAGAGGTCTACAAATATTTGTTTTTAAATCATCTTTAATCTAAAACAATATTTATTTAAGTAACAATTAAATATTGGGTTTGTTTGACAACAAAAAAAAACCCTGATTCAACAAATCACGAATTGGCAATAAAAAAGCTTTTACTTTTATTTTTTTTTTAAATCATGCAGTCATAATATCAAATCGAAGCTTGATTTATCCACCAGTTTTTCCACCATCAGGGATTCATATTTTATTGCACAAAAAAAAAATAGCTGTAACCTTAACATCCCACTGAATGTGAGATAAATGTAGATATACATATATCTTTCTACTCCATCGGATGAAATTCATTTAAAATTTCACAAAAGTATAAAAAGATCGATTAATTCGATTCAGTATTCTATTTTCACGGTCTTATGGTTTCCAAAGTTGAATGCGTTTTGAATTTATGATGACCCTATAGCAACAACTGTGTCCAATCTAGAGATATACTAACACTACCCGCTCGATATGGTGTAGTGATGAGAATACCAACTTTGACCCGAACCCCACTTTACAAAGTTATAGTCAAAGGTTGATATGCTGTTTAACTAGCTTTTTTTAACGCAAATATTTATTTAAGAAATGAAATTGTCCAAGAAATTTAAAAGATTGTTAATTAAGCAACTCGAGTAATTTAAGAAGGTAGATTTCTTGCAAACAAAAATTCAGTTCGAGATGAATATAATTAGTACCTAATAAACAAAATGACAGTTGTGAGATAACAAAAATTTATCACGCTACAAGATGTCCTTTTTCAACTTTTGTAAGATCCAAATACCGCTTCTCTATGTTTACAAAAAAACAGTCTTAGATTCACGAGGGATTCCCTTTTGCAAATCCTATTTGAACAAAGTTAGTTGAGGCCGAAGCCCATCCTGGGCTGTGAGCGCCATCAAAAGTAAAGTAAGTAAGTAAGTATTTGAACAAAGTTTGGCTGCAGATTGCTCATTCACTATGACATACACATTAAATTTTGTGAATCCTTTGGATATTCTAAGGCAATCTGATAGATATTTTGATAAAGCAAATTGAAGAGCTTAAATTAAAAATTCACCCCACAGCCGTACACAAGAAAGCACAAGCACATAGAGCAACAGGATGCGTAAATATTCCTAACACGCGCAGACAATCATCCTTCTCCCTTCACACCAATAAACTTATCAAAATCAGTAAAAGACCCCCTCAAGTCTAACAAAACTAAGGCAATAGATATCTATACTATATAGATACTGTTTTATTAAGTATGTATATTCCTACTCAAGGATAATTCATGAAGCATAAACTTTGCAGACAACGCTCCAAGGATGCCATTAGCACAGGTGGAGGCGCGGCAGAAGTGTGTATGCCATCCACTATACGTCTATGCTAGGTGTACACTGTACACATAGCCCCATCACTTTTCTTTTGGCTGCCGATGATGCCGATGATGCCTCTTGACTCTCGATATAACTTCGGACCAGACCGGATACACGCGGGCAAGTTAGTACGATGTGCGATGATGAAAAGGGTTTTGATTAAATTTTAAATCAGAGAGAAGACGAACATTCAAACATTTTATACTTTTCCCCCTGGGTTGAAAATTCATCACGGACAGCTCTTTTGGCTTACGGAATCCACCAGCATCAGAAGCGATGGGACGGGAGTTTGTATAAAATGCAGAGAAGACTGCTTCAAGTGGGATATCGCCTAGGATGACATTATCGCCATCATCTGTCATTTGAATTGCAAATGAAGGAAATGTTAATCAAATTACGTGTGCCCTGATTGACAGGAATTCTCCACACAAAAAAGGACACGCAGTTGTGAATTGTGCGCGGTTGTGGAGTCAGCAACATTGACGCGAACGCTAATTAACCTTATTACGAGGACATTTAGCTAGCCAATGTTTTTTTTTTTTGTTAAATGTTCATTATATTGATTTGGTTCGATGATGTTGTGTTTTTCCATTAACTGTCTGTGAGTCAAATATCAGTTTTGTTGCCTTCGAGGGATGTGTTCTGCTTGTAACACCATCTCATCTCTCATCAAAATATATACAGTGTAAAGAATATAGTGTCAATTGATCACCTATGGAGATATATTGCCAAAGGATATTTCGTACACATTAACATTAACCAGTCAGTGAGAGTAAATGCTTAAAGCTTTTGTGTGGTACTGCGAATTATTTTACTTTAATTAAATTTATTGAAAAAAGGAAAAAGGTTTGCGCTTAATAAATACATCCAGGCTTTAAAAGTAAGTTTGAATTTTATAAACTTTCAATATTTTGAAAAATGAAAGTGCAGCTCCGATTCTAATGATTTTTCTATTATTTTTATTTAAATTCAGACTAATTCAGAAGTAGTAAGCACCTATTTTTTGCCCGTTTAACAGGTGGAACATAGGTATACCGATCGCTACGTGTAAACTTTTGCTAAAACAAAACTCTGCAAGGAAAGCAAACTCTAGATGGACAAACCTTACCACATGTCTGGCCACAAAAGAAATCTGGCCATCGCTAGACCCTAGGCGCTCTAAAAGTTTGCTATCACTTAGTAGTTCACAAATTAGCTCCGTAATAGGTGTCATAACAGGACACTGCCTTATAGGAAAACACGCCACAAGACTTGGCGTTTTCTCAAATGACTTCTGTAGAAGTTGCATGGACGAAGAGGAGGAGGAAACAATTCCTCACCTCCTCTGCACATGTCCTGTTCTTTCACAGAGGCGCAGACTCCTTCTTGGGGACTACTTTTTCAATGATCCAAGCGATCTAGCTAATACAGACATACACTGTCTCTCTCGCTTCATAAAAAGCTCCGAATGGTTTTCGTAATGAGGATAATCTCCTCATTCCTATCATGTGGTATCACAACGGACCTAATTATGGTCTAAGTGTGTCAGCCGTTTTCCTGACAGCCACTTTAACCTAACCTAACCTAAAGCACCTATTTCTTTTTTTTAAGCTAAAATAAAAATAAAGATTATGAGGAACAAAAAACTTATTTGCTCTTTTCAATTTGTAGTCAAACTCAGTGTTGTTTTTTGAAGAAAAAAAAACTGTATGAGTGCCGGGAGCGGGACTCAAGAGGTGGATGTGTAAACAAAGCATACCGAACTTCCAGTTGGTTGCTTATTTTTCGAAAAAAACTGCTATACTATACTACACTACCGACCTGTACCACATTACCTCAATTTACTCTATTCAATGCACGAACCATTGATTTCCATGGGCCAAAAATGTTCGGTAAACAAAATGGTGCGTAACGGATATGTAATGCTTTATCTGTGACTATCCTATTTTAAATTTTACCCATACCGATAGCTAAGATGTTAAGACATCAAAAAAATGTTAGAAGATTCTACTTTTTACTTGTCTTTACTTTGTCTTCTTAACAAAATATATATGGAGGTTTTTACTCAGTAAAGGAAAAGAATATTCTGTAATCTTGAGTTTAACATACAGGGTGCCCCATCATCACCGGCCTAGAGGAAAACTATGGGTTCCTGGGTTAATTTTAAGACAAAAAACTTAAGAGGTAATTTTCTCGTTTTAGCTTCCTATTCGACTTACAACGGTTTTTATGATTTTTGATCTTTTTTCTTTTTACTTGATTTTTTTTGGTTTTATTTACCCTGACCCATGTTTAGGTCAATTTCTCTGTCGGTGCTAATGGTAGGGACCTCATTTTGGACTTTTTTTAGTAGAAACACCAGCCTTAAAAACTACGTTTAAGTTGAGCAGATACGTGTTTAGGGTTGCCAGATATTCAATTTTAAATGGTATTCAATTTTTCTTGCCCCAGCGAAATTTTGTCTTTGATCTCAATTTTTTTCAAAAAATGCGTTATAAACATAAAGTTTTCTTATTTTTAACTGATGACCGAAACAAAAATAAAAAAAAAACTCATTAATAAGTGCACCCAAAAACCCGTACTATTTATGATACTTGGATCTAAAACAGGTAAAATTATAAAAAAAATGATTTTTTGCCTGAGGTTTAAAGGCTTTGAATAAAGCAATAATTTGTGTAGTTTTAAGTAATTTTATATTTTATGTACACACAAATACAGTCATAGGAAGTGCTTAAAGTGCCCTCCTGTGTTTTGAATGCATGCTAAATCCCGTTTTTGGTTTTCTTTTTGAATGCTTATTCTCGATAACTCTTGCCTTACTTTAAGTGAACCTTCGTAAATACGTTGTTCTAATTCAGTTAAAGTTGTTATTTCAGATAAGTAAACGATTTCTTTTATTCGTCCCCATACAAAAAATTCCAGTACAGTGAGATCGGGAGATCTTGCAGGCCAGTGAATTGGTCCATTTCTGCCAATCCATCTATCACTGAATACTTCATCCAGCCAATCCACCAGCCGGAGCACCATCTTGTTGGAAAAATGATGAAGCTACATAGTTGAAGCAGTGGAACATCCTCCAATAGGTCTGGTAGATTATTTTGTGAAAACTCCAGATAGTTACTACAGAATTAAGTCGGGGTGGTAATTTGAAAGCCCCGATTAATTTATTTCCAATTACACCTGCCCACATATTGACACTGAATCTGTGCTGAAATGATCTTTGCTGTCTTGAATTTGGATTGCATGAATGGAGATTATGGAAATTTATAATACCATCTCTTGTGAATTGAGATTCGTCAGTCCAAAGAATTCTGTTTTTTAACCGGTTTTCATCCAAGCTTCTCTCTGGCAACCAGTTACAAAATTCGAATCTCTTTTTAAAAAGCGCTCTTATCCAACTGTAATCGTAACTTAACTTGATAATCTAATGAATGAATTTGTTTTTCTTTTCTTTTATACCACTTATTTAGTTAATTTACCCATTAAACATTTATACCCCAAATTTAACTCTCCCAGAGGTTTCGACAGCAAGTCAAGTAGGCATGAGAACACTTTTAACCCTTTCTATGAATTCTTGGAAAACCACTTTAATTACCAAGTGCTGCAATAAAAATAGGTAAAAAAAAATACAAAATTCGTTTTTTTACCTGTTTAAGATTTTTCCAAGTATCATAAGATGTATGGGTTTTTGGATTCACTTATTAATAAGTTTTTTTTATTATTGTTTTGTTCATCGGGTCAAAAAAAGAAAACTTTATGTTTATATATGTCAAAATTTTGCTCGCGCAAGAAAAATTGAACATCATTTAAAACTGAATATCTGGCAACCCTAACCACATAACAGCTCATCTGAAAAGTAGTTTTAAAGGCTAGTATTTCTACTAAAAAAAAGTCCAAAGTGAGGTCTCTACTATTAGCACTGGCAGAGAAATTGATTTATTTGTTTATAGAGGTCAGTGTACACCAAAGTTAGCCTTTTTCTAAATCGTCAAAGAGTGATGTCAAAGTTGAAAATCAGCCTTTACTGTACAACAATTTTTTTCATAGAATAAGACGAATTACCGGACACCCTGTATTTGCTATAAAATTTTGTTCTACGCGGATAACGGATTGCTAATAATTAAATATCAAACCCATAGTTTTGGCATTTTCAGGTCGTTTTCTTGAATTTGGTGTCACTATTTCTACAGAAACACCTTATGAAATATGAAGTGACATTTTTTTCTATTTTATTATGAAAGCACATTTTATTTTCTTAAAATTAACACTATTTTAACTAAATACAACGCTAAAAAATTAAAATTATTTCATTGTTCGTAGCCTTCGAAAGGTTATCGAAAATTCCACCCTGCTTCCATCTAGCTTAAACGTCATATATTTACTTCGTTTTTATTCAAATATTTAAATTTTTTTGAACTTTCATTTTATTTGTTTTTTTTTTCTGTTTTTATTTTTTTAATAATTTTTAATTTAGTTTTTTGTTAAAAAAAAGATTAAGTATTTTTAAGAAAATAAAATGGGCTTTCATAATAAAATAGAAAAGATGCCCCTTGAAAAGGTGTTTTTGTCAAAAAAATTACACCAAAGTCAAAAAACGACCTAAAAATGCCAACAAAATGGGTTTTATATTTAATTGTGCGAAAATCGTTGTCCGCATAGAAAAAAATTGTAAATGTAAATAAAACAAACAAATCAAGAATCGGTTGCAGTTCGTAAAAGTTAGAGCTGGTTAAATTAAAATAGATCAAAAATCATAAATCCGTTATAAGTCGAAAAGGAAGCGAAAACGAGAAAATGACCTCTTAAGATTTTCCTTGTTTTTACTAAGATGCTGGTTTCTTTATTTTTTTAATATCTCGAAAAATAAAAGTCCTAGAATCATGCGATTTTCAGTGTTTGACTAAAAATTGACAAGAGCATTAAGTTTTGAAAACAAAAATTATGCTTAATTACATACAATTTTGAAAAAAATTAGTTTGAAATTTTTTTTTTAATTTTTTTTTTTCAAAATTTCGAGTTAAAAAATTAAATTTTTTAAAAACTATTGACAAACGCACCTTAAATTAAAATAAAATTAAAGAAGCGATTTCTGGCTTTCCAAAAAGGTATGGCAGGGCATTGCAAATTTTACCGTTATTTTTAAATAATTTTGTTTCTGTTTTAAGTCAATTTTTTAGAAAACTGCCCTCCCGCATAAAGGGCAGAAATAGACCCCCTCCCATACGGTTTTTTTTTTTTTGTCTTAACCCAACCTACTCGAAACAGCTTACACCAATCATCCTATTTATACCCCCTCTGCACCAAATTGGCCAATACGATTTCTACTTACATTATTGGAGCTAAATCTTAACATACTGGAATTGTATTTATTTTTTTCAAACATTGAATTTTAATTTTTTGTAAATTTAATATCTTGAAAATGGGTGAATAATATTTTTTTTTTAATTTTGTTCAAAACTGTATTTAATTAAAACACAAATCACCCTGTTAATATGCGTGACTAAAAATAGGTGGCTGGGTGAAAAATTCCAAGTTTCTGTCTAGTTTAGGCAAGGCCCTAGTAAATTTTCAGAATGGAAAAACTTGATGGGGAAAACTTGCCAGATACTTGGCAAGCCCTTGCTTGATTTTAGTACCAATAATTAAAACGAGGGAAACTTTTCAAACACTCGTGAGGCGTTTTAGTAAACACTTGTTTGACATGTTTCGGTACCCCATCAGGAATTTCATTGTACACCAAAAACAAACATTTTATAACCACCACGCATTTCAGTATCATACGACACTTTTTTCTCTCTTTCCTTTGTCTTCTTTTTCATATGACACTTTTTAGTTTGGGTGTGAGACATCTGTATAATATAGGATTTTCAGCGAGGAAAGAGTCAGACACAACAGAACAGCACAGATTTGTTAGAAACGTTAGACAATTAAGATCATAAAACCTGTTCCAAGTTGTTCTACCTAAAAACAAGTACATACAATCTTTTTCTATTCTATATGTATTTGTTATGCAATATGGTATGAAACATTAGATTTTGAAAGTTATTCACTTTCGAGTGGGTAACGCATTGAACTGACAAGCAGCAGAAGAGCAGGGGATCAAGTCCCACATAAGCCAACTTTTTGTTTTGCCTGACGACGCAAAAGGGTTCATAATCATCAAGGCCCTTGTTATAGCCTTTGCTAACCTTGCCCCTTGCCAGAATCTATGCCTTGTCGAAAACTAGATTGTTACTCTGCACGGGTGTTCTTATTAGTGCAGCAACCGAATTACAAGTGTAAAAAAAAAGACTTTCAAAATATGACCATGAAAAACTGAATATGTTTTTTTTTCTAAATTTTTTGGTAACACTTCAGCTTTGATAAAAAAAAGTCTGTAGTTTTGAGAGATTTCAATTCACTTTATATTTTGATTTATTCAAACTAATATTGACTGTAAAGTAAACTTTTACTTTATTGTTTATTTAAAAGATTTGAGCCATTTCTAAATGTTTTCCGAAAACCACTAATCAAATAACTTTCTTATAGTCTCTCCAATCTTCATATTTTGTTAGAACTTTTCTTCCTTCATTATTTGATTAATTTTTGTTACAAATCAATTCGTCCCACCCAGTGTTATAATTTTATTTTTCTTTAAAATGACAAATCACCACCTGAGCTGTTATTCAATTAGCACTTGTTTCAGATTATAAACTTGTAAACACTAATTATTTTCTAATTCCTTATAAATCCCCTTAATAGAAAACCTCATACCCCAATTTTGGATTTGAAACCCGCTTATAAATGGTTTATTGAAAGTTGTTGTTCTTTTTCTTTTACCAACCCTTAGTATCCTCAGATCCACCACCCACCTAAAGGTGAAATAAATAATTTTGCGTTTAGCCAGGACGAGCACGGGTGTCGCAGCAAACACGGAGCAAAATATAAAAAAAAATTAAAAAAAAAAAAAAACATCATAGCCAACATTGGTGCAATGTAAATGGCATTTAACCAAAGCCACCACTACTGCAACTGCAACTGCTGCTGTTGCTGCACACTGAAATTAAATTAATTGGCTACGTGCAATATAAACACCCACGTCGGCATAAAAACGAAAGTTATGGCTGCGTGTCCTTTTTTTGTTGTTTTTGTTTCCTGTATTCAATTGGTGTTGGCTGGATATACACGAAAACCATCCCCCCACTCGGCTGGGACTCGCTTTTTTCTACGAACAAAGCCTTTTTCCACCAAAAAAAAAAAAAAAAAAAATAAAAAGTCTAGGCCATACTTTTATTTGCCAATAATTTCGGTAACGACCAAAAGAAGAAATTCAGTATGAAATTCTGAAGCACATGAACAGCTCAGTTAAAACAATATTTATAAAAAAAAAATCATAAAAAATAAAAAAAAAATATAAAAAACCGACTCATTTGTGGTCAGAAAATATTTACACATGCATATCCTTGTGAATTATTGGAAGTGCCTGTTGTGCAGCACGGCATGACGCCCAACTACTGTACTGGAATGCTCGGTGTTGGTTCTATTAATTACACGAATGCAGATATTTGTTCTTGATAGAGAGGAGAGAGGTATTTCGAAAATTGAATGCATCATTGTTTGGAATAACAACAATTAAAAAAAAAAAACAGCAAAGGATGAGCCTTTCTACGATGTTGGAAGGAAAGAATAACGATGATGTAGGACGGTGGCGGCGGCATAGTCGGGTTTAAATAAAGTTAGGACTTTTAAATCCATTCAATTTATTTTTCATTTTTCCAATTGAAACGACAAACGCGACGCAGAGAAAATAAAATTTTCAATTTTGTATTGTTTTATAAAACAACATGCGATTTTATTGAATAGTTTTTTAAACTTTACGGTATAATTTATTGCACGCACTGAATTGAAATTACAACTGAATTGCTTGTAAAATATTTAATTTTCTTTTTTTTAATTGTTGTTTTATTGCCTCAAGTAGACAAAGATAAATATTATTTATTAAAAAAAAATAATTAATTATTTATTTGGCCTGATTCCATTTCATGATTCAATGTGTGTTTACAAAACAGGGTTGCCTGTAGAAAATGTTGAAATGTAGAAAACACTTGTGACATTGAAACACAAATTGAGAGTTAATTTTTTTTACTTCTCGTTACTGGTTTTATGTGTTTTCAAAAAAATCACAGAAAACAAACAGACCTAAATAAAATTTATTTTGTTACCTTCATCACTGTAATGAACAACATACAAAAACCGTAAATGTCATAGCATTGATCAATGATGGAAAATTCCGTAAAACAATATCGTTTCAACAACACCTGTTTCTTGTGTTAATTTTGAATAGTACTTGAAAACAATTTTAGCTTCTTCCAAGATCCTGATGGGTTGGTGGGATTTTGTATTCAATTGTGAACCATTTATTGGTGAAACCCTTAAGAAGATACACTTGAAACGCTATTTCTGCACAGTAATGTGGAATGCTCAACTTAAATTGAGCTATCAACACAATGATCTCTTTTTGGAAGAAAATATTTGTAATGTCTATTTTTTTTTTTTATAGACATCATTTTTTTGTGACATCAAATTTTGATTGCTATTTTTTTGCCTTCATAGAAATAAGAAAAGATAAATTAAGGGTATTCATGCAACGAGATAATTTTCCGATTTGCAGAAAATTCTAACTTTCCGCAAGATGTTTACATGAACACCCTATTAAAAATCCTTGTGGGAAACGTTGGAAATCAGCAAATTAACATCACATTTGACTTTATCGCAGTGTATCAGATTATTTCTACGCTTTCCGCTTCAAATTTGTGAGATAAAATTCTATGTTTTGCAGAATATTTTTCCCATACAAATTATGACAGTTCATTTCTACCGATATAAAATTCTATGGTTTTTAAGCTTTCTATGGGTTTTCCGCGTTTGCATGAATACCCCTATTATTCAAAATCAAACTTGTGTCGCTCTAATTTTTCAATAAAATTAACTATTTAGTAGGTAAGGTGCACTGGGGGAATGGGTAACATAATTTAATATTGCTGAAGAAGGAAAAGTTTGATTTAAATAATGCAGAAACTTTTTATTTAGTTAAATAAGGATGATTGTATTGAAGGTGCTCTCTGGAATATTTTTTTATATGGTAGGGGTTACCCCATACCCAAAGTCCCCAGCCGAGCTTGTTAAAGATACCGCTTTTTAGATGTTCATGAATATTTGCACAATCTAGCATGCCAGCGGAAAAATAAATATTAAACTAGCTGACCCGGCGAACTTCGTTCCGCTTAAATTCATTTATGTAAATAAAATAAAATTTCGATGTATTTTAATGAAACCAAAATGATTGGCGTGTCGGTCAACCTTCCGCTTCTTTTCTGAAGAGCTTTAATGGTAAAAAACATTTTTCGTTTTATATTCAGGCACGTACACGTGCAAAGCGGTAGATTTGCCGATACGTTAGCACGCCATATACAACTGACCATGCAAGAAACATGGGAATTCAAGATTTATGCCACAAACATCCAGCAATTGTCCTTACGACTTATTAATTGTCAATTGTCATAGCAAAATCGAGACGCACTGAAAATTGAAGACGGTTAAATACAAAATCGTTCGGAATAAGCTGAATCCGTGGAATGAGAACATCTTCGCCTTTGAATTTTCCCCTCAAAATCGTGGCTTGAATATAAGATTTGATTTGATGCACTTCACAATCAAACGCGTTCCGTTACAAAGTTTTGGTGCATTGAGGTTGCGCAGCAAAATTATAACTGAGCCGACTTTCAATTTTAAATTGTGTGGTGAAAAGCCCGGAACATCCAAAGAATTCAAAAATTCGTTGAGAGTTGGTGGCTTCGTTTTCATCCATCACGGAGTCTATGGATTTGAATAAATTACGACGATTTGATTTTGAATGACGAAATTCAAATGATCGACGATGTAAATGATCGTTATTCGCAACCAAAATCGCGCGTGAACTCAGCCAATCATGGTTAACATAATTTTGAGTGAAATTCGGAAAATCATTCGCGATGGGCTTCTTCTGGCGTTGTTGTAAAGTTGCAAAAATTGGGTGGAAATTCAAAAAGGCCGGTGACTAAGTCCACTGGTATCACGCCATTAAAAAGGGGATGATCCCTGATTTCCAATTTTCCTGAAAATTTTTCGGGATATTTCTACAGTGTCTTATGTCCTTCCTTGGGTCAAAACGTATTCATCAAGCCTAAAATCGTGAAAATCGAACGATCCGTTCTCTAGTTATGCGCGCACACACAGACGACATTTCTCTTCTATATATATAGAAAATTAGAGGCAATTAAATTGTCTATAAAAAAAGTAATGTGCATATTTTTACTAGGGTCAATAATAAGGGAAATGCAGGGGTAGAAATAACAACCAATCTGAAAAAACATCACACTGTCTTAGATATTGAATGTTTTGTCACCAATTTATCTGAAGAAAAAAAAAAGTTAAATACACATTCATTCATTTTTACTTCATCATGTCGGGAGGCTGAGAGTAGAGTTATAATTTCCTTTTCTTTAATATATCCGAAATAGTTGATTTATACTTAATTAGGCAAAATTTAATGAGCAAGAGTTCGTTTCGTACGCCGCAGCCAAAAAATGATAACGTATTTTTTTAAAGGAGCACAATACAAATTTGTGTAACCGTAGATGGGAGTTCTTTCTCGCCCCTTTAGGGAAAAGGATATATAGAAAAAAAAAAGAAATTATAACTCCACACTAGCCTCACGACATGTTGAAATAACAACGAATGAATGCGTATTTACCTTTTTCCAGGTAAATTAGTCAGCAAACATTCAATATCTAAGACAATAACATGTTTTTGTCAGATTTGTTGACTATTTTACCCCCTGCATGTCCCTTATTATTTATCCTAGCAAATTTGTGAACCTAACTTTTCTTAGAGACAATTTAATTGTTTCTTAATATGTAGTATATACTTTTCCGCTAGCAAGCTAGGCTGTGCAAATATTCACAAAAATCTAAAAAGGGGTACCTTTAAGACCACCCCCCTCCCTGCTGGGTTTAGCTCGCGACCCTGTAGCACTGGATCGCTTGAATTTATTCTTGTGCTTCACGGTTAAATTTTGGACAAGCGTTGCAGACTTGTAGAAATTAATTTGTTTATTAATAAATTAATGCATTGTTATGGGAAAGTGTTAAGAAAGTCAAAAGTAGGGATCTACTCAAAAATAATTTTGTTTTGTTTAAAAATGTTTGCAAAATTTTGAATTATTTTAATTATGACCAAAAAAACTTGCAATGCGATAATCTGGAACAAAGCGATTAGATATTATGTGGTCATCGAAAATTAATTTATTAACTTTTTTCCTTGTCTGTGAAATAAAACTAACAAAAATAAATCAAAACTTGTTTTATTTTAATGCCTAGGGCTGGCCACGAGACGAGACTCTGCGAGACTTTTGTAAGTCTCGTCTCGGTCTCGTGTCAGTCTCGTATAATTAAGTCTCGTCTCGGTCTCGTCTCCGAAAAATACGATTTTCGGACAACCTAATTATTATTGGAACGAAATATTTCAAATTATAGTTTGAATATGTGCAAAAGAAAATAAAAATTTAACTGAAATTGGATTTGTTAATTTATTAGACTCTCTGTAAATGTTGGTCCAAATATACAGTTTGGTTTCGGTCTCAGCTCGGTTGCTTAAAAGGCACTCACATCTCGTCTCGGTATAGTCATGATGCGAGACCGAAATCGAGGCCGAGACTTTTCTCGTCTCGTGGCCGGCCCTATTACTGACCGTTTAAGCTTTTTTTTAAAAACAATACAATGACATCAAATAAAAAAATCTTTTGTTATAAGATAATTCTTTAATTCAAAAAATAATTTCTTTGATTCAACAAAAAAATTCTTTAAAGACCAAATGGATTTTCAGTTGACAAGTGAAAAAAAATCGTCAATTCATCGAAAAATCGTTATTTAAAAAACATTTATCTATCGAACGCATGAATTTAACTTTAATTTAGCCAACAAAGTCCAGCATTGGCTAAATTTTAATTAAAAAATCATTGAATAAATGAAATGGTTCGTCATATTAACGTACGTTAGGATTTGGTTTAGTGTACTTCTGATAAAATACTTAATAATTCTTATATTATCTTCATTGTTTTCCCATATTGACATTTAGCCTTGATACACGAGAGTAGGAGCAAGTCCGACAACTATTAGTCATGCATTTTTTTTTTTTGTATTGCATTAATATTCCAAAAATGGTCAACACAATGCAAAACCAACAACTTTTGTCGAGTTTCTTGAAATTACTTTTGTCATGCTGACTAAATCTTGCTATTGTCATTTTATTATTAAATTCTTTGGGGTTAATTTTTTTTGTTTTTAATTAACCACGATTTTAACTTCGTTGGAAAATTTTTGAAATCAGCTTAAATTTGATACCAAACAGCAGGGTCATCTGTTTACTCTGCCTATGTACTTAAGCTGCTCCGAGAACGCGAATCCCCTACATTGCTCAACTTCCCAATCGTACTGGAAAGTTCGTACTCGAATTAGTCGGTGAGTTGCAGTTATTTTTGATCCCGTGGCAGGTCATTTTGGGGTAAGGTCTGCTTCCTTAAGATGTCTCCTAACTGTCCATTAACTAACGACTTTTTATCGTATCTCTCCTGACTATTGTTGGACGTCGACCCCAGTCAAAGTACGATTTCGGAGAAACGTCATCGAGATGAATCAGTGATAAAACAGATCCTGGCCTTAACGTGCATTTTTTTTTTATTGCATTAATATTCCAAAAATGGTCAACACAATGCAAAACCAACAACTTTTGTCGAGTTTCATGAAATTACTTTTGTCATGCTGACTAAATCTTGCTATTGTCATTTTATTATTAAATTCTTTGGGGTTAATTTTTTTTGTTTTTAATTAACCACGATTTTAACTTCGTTGGAAAATTTTTGAAATCAGCTTAAATTTGATACCAAACAGCAGGGTCATCTGTTTACTCTGCCTCTGTACTTAAGCTGCTCCGAGAACGCGAATCCCCTACATTGCTCAACTTCCCAATCGTACTGGAAAGTTCGTACTCGAATTAGTCGGTGAGTTGCAGTTATTTTTGATCCCGTGGCAGGTCATTTTGGGGTAAGGTCTGCTTCCTTAAGATGTCTCCTAACTGTCCATTAACTAACGACTTTTTATCGTATCTCTCCTGACTATTGTTGGACGTCGACCCCAGTCAAAGTACGATTTCGGAGAAACGTCATCGAGATGAATCAGTGATAAAACAGATCCTGGCCTTAACACTACCTTACAAGTTTCTCTCAAACTTCCGCAAATCTTTGATATGCACCATTGGCTTAGTTGAAACTGACGGGCATGCTTCGAACCTTACTTCAATTGAAGTAGATTTACTTCGTTTTTTAGAAATAGGTACAAAATATCTACTTCGACACTCCGATTTTTCAAGATCTACTTCGATTTTTCGCACAAAAAAATGTCTTACCAGACATCACACAGGTGACGTCAGCGCTGTGTTGTTACTTTTTCAAATTTCCAACCAACTTTGAGCAGCAGCTGAGTGACAGTTTTCCGAAATGAACTTAATAAAAACCAAATTCAGAAACCCATTAAGTGCTAAAACTGTTGAAAAATGTAATGTTTTCCACGAACTCTGATAACTAATCGTGAGGATATTTACGAACCATTTAACAATTTATTAGATTTTATAAAACAATATAAATTTCTTCATGGCCAACTTATTTTAAAATAATACTTTTATTAAAATAAAAAACAATTCACAATTTTAGTACATATATTTATGTACCTACAAAATAGTTTTAAAAGTTTGAAATGTGAAGTCTGTGTCTGAATCGGATGCAATTAATTTTGTTATTTTTAATTTGTTGTTAAAAATAACTTTTATATTTGTTTGTTGAAAATATTCCTTTTGTTTTTTTTATTTATTATTTTTTTTTTAATTTGGGTTTTTTTCTGATTTTCAAATCTGCTTCGGAAGTTTTGGTTGTGCTTTACTTTTTTATAAAATCTACTTCCAAATTTCAATCATGAGGTGCGTATCCATGAGGTGCGTCCCACAGCACATTGGTTTATTCCTTGTTGGAGTATAGTGCGACAACTTGACTTATTTTCTAAAGGCGTAGGTACGGTATTCATTTTTCTTCTCTTGCACAAGTTTAATTTGTTATTACGGTGGATAGCGCGAAAATTTACCCTTTTTAAAAATTTAAGTTCATGATTTAAAACAAGCCTATTACTTATAGATATTGTATCCATCGTGATTGTTGTTTTAGAAGGTGAAATGATTGATTCCATTTTTTTGGTCGCAAGTGCATGTATGTACGTACTTTTTACGATAAATTATATATATGCATGTTTAGAGCTAGGGCTGGCTTTTAAGCATCTGAGACGAGACCGGGACGAGACTGTATATTTGGACCGAAATTTACAGAGAATCAATAAATTAAAAAAAAAAAAAACAATTTCAGTTAAATATTTATTTTCTTCTACATGTATTCAAACAATAATCGAAAAAATTTCGTTCCAATAACCAACAAGTTGGCCTGAAATCGTTTTTTTCGGAGATGAGACCAAAAGACGAGACTTAACTATACGAGACCGACACGAGACCGAGACGAGACTGAAAATTGTCGATTTTAACGAGACCGAAACGAGACTCACAAAAGACTCGCAGAGTCTCGTTTCGTTGCCAGCTCTAGTAAGAGCAACAAAATCCAGGTTCTTTATAATTTTCCTTATCTCCTTTCAATCTACCACGTCTTTTATAAAATTATTTGTTTATAAACTGTTTCTTTTGCTTCAAAATATGTCTAAAAATTATAACCTTTCGTTAATTATTTATCGGTGAGAAACTAATTTCTGTATTTAAAAATGTCTGATTATAGACCTCGGATTTTGCATATTTGCATATTTTTAGATAGCTAAATTATGATGACACCAAGGTTCGTTTCGTTGAAAACAGAGTTGAAAAAATATGCATATTTTAAATGTTTTTGCATGTTTGCATGAAATGCATATGCCAAAAGTATGCAAAATATATGAAATATATGCAAAAAATATGCAAAATATGCAAAACGTATGCAAACATTTCATATATAAAACAAATCAAAAAATAATATAAAAGCGATTCAGAGGGTGGTATAAATATTGAAATTTTATTAAATATTGTCAGTTATTAAAGAAGAGCAACTGATACATACTAACAATACAATATAACATACAATATTTTATAGGTTTAAAATTGAAAATTATTAATTGAGAGGCTTTGACGTTTCTCCCCAAAAACCATTTTGTTAGCACAAAAGCTTCTTTCAACGTCACAAGAAGTAATTGGAGCAAAGGAGAATGGGCATTTTGGTCTACCTATTGCCCACCAATGAGATATATGTCGTTGGAATGCTAAGCCCTAGTACATCATTTTTTGTATGGACACAAAGCTGTAAACCATGGGGCTTAGGCAGTATATGGCAACAAAGATTGCAATTAGAGCAAAAATTAATTGCAATAGCGTTCTATGGAAATGACAGTATGGTCACTTTCAATGAACTGAATAGACCGCAAAATAAAGGAACTTTTATACCAATGGCCAATAATAGCGAATAATATCATGGTTGGCGAATAATTCGCTTAACAGTATGAAAATTCTACTTTTTTTATTCGATTGAGGGAATTAAATGAATGGGATTAATGGGCGTTTAATAACCACAATTAAGATATACAGCGTTGGAAAGCTTAGTTCAAGAGCATAACTTTTGTATACGGACACAGAACTGTAAGCCATGGGGCTTAGGCAGTATACTACAAAATATAAAACAATTCTTCTATGTTTATTCGAAGTTGCAAAGTGTTTTTCTTATTTTTTGGGTGCTCATTTTAGCCAACTCCCATTGTTTAGGACAAAAACAAAATACACGTACGTTGGTTCACTCCATAGCACCTAATCATTTTCAAAGGTCTCGTTTCTGGGCACAATAGGTAGACCAGGTCCCATATATTTTTACCAAATCTCCTTTATATTTAATGATATTTTCATTTGTGACAGGTTCAAAACCAGACAAATTTTCAGCATTAAGATTTAAATTACTATTTATTTTTGAAATAATATTAAAATCTGTAATAACAACAAAAGCTTTGTTTTAAGTTGGGCTTGCGATAAGAACAATACAATAATATATTGTAAAGCGTTTTGGACAAGGGAAAGTGGTATATTCTTCTCTTTGTTTATTGTTTTTAAACCAAGAAAAGATTCTTGGTTGCTCGCATTTTAATATTTAACGAGTGGAATTCAATTTTTCGATGAAATTTGTTTGCATATATTTTGCATATGTTGCATATATTTAGCATATGTTGCATATGTTTTGCATATTTTCAAAATGCATTACGATTTGTTATATTTGAACGATAAAACGTCTAAATACAAAGTTTGGTATCAATCTGATGAAAAATATACAAATATGCAAAATCCGAGGTCTACTGATTAATGATTACTTTCTCAACGCTGAAGAAAATGGCACTTACTCTTATACCCCATGTTTATCTATTTCAAAAACATCTATTTGCCATGGTATTACACGTCGTCAGCCAAAAATATATTTACGAGTGTAGCATAAGATAAAGCAATTATTATTTTTGTCCCTGTTTCTTTCTTATTTTATGATAGGGAGTTTTGCATACTAAATAGCTATAGTAAGCAAAATAATCAAAACCAACATAATCAAAACCAAACCAAAAACAATTCTAAACTATGTCAATCAATGCCTGTCTTATTCATGTGTCCTTCAACCAAAAAAGACAAACCTCCCTAACACAAAAATCTCTGACCTTTAAAAAAATCAAAACTCTGCCAAATTTCAATACTTTGTTCTCGTATAATAATAAGTCTGCTTCCCGTTCATCCACCCAATATCACAATTATTGAATTTTCAATACATTTTTCTGATTACTTTATTGTTAAAATAAAAAAAATGAAAAGAACAAAACAAATCACAATCCCATGTTACCTATTTGGCTTTTTCTCCAGTACCAAGGACATCCAATGCACACAAAATATAACAGAAAACTATCTCTGATTACTTTCTATGGTTGAACTTGTTTTTTTTTTATTAATTTATTTTGTTTTAATTCAGTCATTTTACATTATACTTAGGTGCAAATAAAACATTCTACCTAATTTTTGTTGACTTTTGTCAAAAACATTTTGGGCAAACAGGTATGTTAAATGATGTTAAACTCCATATCCTATAAGTATGCCGCAATTAAAAAAAAAACCCTTAAGCAATCCTCTAAGTACAAGCTTTCAAATACGAACATATTTGTTTAAATCAAAAGAGTAGTTTCTGAGATTATCCCGGACAAACAAACAATTTTTCTGTTTTATTAATATGCAGACATATTTTTTTTTTTGGTTTATAGTGCACGCGCACACAAGGGGTTTTAAATACCCTTACAATGATTAACACAGTGCGAGAGTTAGGAAAATAGGGAAGGTTTTAAGAGGAGGAAAAAGAAGTCAATTTAACTTACGAACAACCTACCTAAATGAAATCCAAACCTACCAATATAAAACTTAGGCCGTGTGTCAGTTACGTATAAAGTGCGTTAAATTTAATCCCATGTCTAAATTTTGACATAACTGAGATGAATACAGTCGTCAATATTTAACCTGCTCAGGAGCTCGTTTAAATTTTAATTAGTGGATATATTTTGACGTTTCTTCTTGCACTTTACTTACACCATCGACCTATTATACCTGGACTGCTAGGAGCCAACATCACGATGGTTTCCTTTATTTAAAAAAAAAAATCGATACACTAGCGGTAATTTGAAAACGACTTAGTTTGCTCACTGTGGGTTCAATTTCTTATGTGACTATCACACGCGCTGTAATTAACTAACGCTTATCAACCAAAATTGGCTGCATTCCTCCCCTAAAACAATTCAACCGTAATACTCGTACTTCTAGGAATGCACATTAGTTAAGCCTTGAGTCCAACTTCGGACGCACTGTCCCCGGCTCTATCTTTCATCGGTCATTTTAATATTAAGAGGTTCAAAACCAATGTGCATCGGTATCTCCTCTTTAATCCTTCCCTATTTTCCTAACGCTCGCACTGTGTTTAAACATTTTAAGGGCAACCAAAATCCCTTCAGTGCGCATTCAACTACAAAAAAAAAAAAAAAAAAAAAAAATTGGCTTATTAGCGATATCCATGATAAGGAACTCATACTTTAGATTTTTCTAAAACAATTTGATAAACAAGAAACACATTCGACGATTTCCCAGTTTCAATAATCATGGATTAAAGTGGTGTGCAGATTATCAAATTGTTTGACAAACCTGTTTGATGTGAAATACACTCAACAGTATCAAAACAATTTGTGAACAAAGAACGTGTTTGTCAAACAGAGAGTAGACACTATCAAACGTGAACAGATTTGTCAAACAGGTTTGATAATGTGTACCCCGCTTAAGGCTCTTCCAAATCAACGCGAAACATTCGGCGCGGCGGAGATACATTCGCCGTTGGCTTATGCACTCTCATTTATTTCCATGCAAATAAATTTTGACTAACGAATGTTTTACCTTAAAGGCTCTCTACCAACGCGAAACATTCGGCAGTCAAAATTTATTTACATGGTGATCAATGAGAGTGTCCTTACGAACGCGGCGGAGAAACATTCGCCTGTCAAAATTTATTTACATGGTGACAAATAAGTGCGTGTCCACAACAGCAGCGAATATTTCTCCGCCGCGCCGAGAGTTTCGCGTTGGTTTGGGAGAGCTTTTAAGGTGAAACATAAATGAGAGTCCCCAAGCCAACGACGAATGTCTCTCCGCCGCGCCGAATGTTTCGCGTTGATTTGAAAGAGCCTTAAGCAAGGTACACATGAAACACTCGGCGCGGTACAATAAGCACTGTTGTCGCTTTTAATCGGTGAAACCATCTTCAATGCAACTTTTGTATGAGAATGACGATCGACTAGCAGTCCACGTATACTAGCGTCCATGACTGCCACTGTCAAAATGCAATTTCCGCGTTTGAAATCGTATCCGAAGCGATTTAGATAGATTTGTGTTGTAATTCCTTCTGAAATTTAACAAAAATTTGAACGCAATTGACACACGGCCTAAGACAGAAATATTTTTATAGAATAATTTGAGATAATTATTTAGTCTATAATTTTTGGTATATACCTGTATATGTACTCAGGAATGGTCCACTTATCCGATTCATTAAATAAAGGAATCTCTGACAAGTTGGCAACAATTGACTCGCTTACCAAAAACAATTATTAAACATTAAAGTTTGGTAGTTCTTTTCACCACTCGAGTATATTTTGACTTAAAACAAAAAATTACTTCGACGGATGTTCTGGTAACATGGATCATTATTATTCCCATTGTTTTTTTTTTTGTTCTGTATTTTGTGTGCCAAAAAACCAGTTGCGGCGACACAAGGATTCACCACATTGAATCCAGAAAGTGGATGATAATGCTAGTGAACATATTTCCACCCATCTATAACCAGCTATCCGAAACTCAACCCCCAGCCATCCCAGCCATCATATATCCTTCCGCCCGCCATTTTTCTAAGTAATCCATCCATGATGTTTGTCGTCGCTCTCTTTTGTGAGCTTATAATTTTTTCTATCTTGTGCCAAATTTGTTGTATTTATTTCTTTTATTTTTTCATTTGTTTTTAGAGACATCAGTGAGTTCACTACTGGATTTCCTTTTTTTTATTTTTGTTGTTTTTATAAATTTAGCCCTCCTTTCTGTGTGTTGAGTACATCTTTCAACTCTGGGGCAGGATGAAACAGTTTATTTAACACAAAACATCAGTGAATGAAATGAAAAAAAAAAAAACTGTAATTATCCTCGTTTCCGCTGTGCAGCAGCGTTGTGTTGGTGGTGGTTGGAGTATACTTTGTTTTCCCTTTTTGGGTTTTTATCACTTTTCTGCTATTTTAATTTTCACCGGAAAATCCTCTTATCTCTTGTTGATTTTTTTGTTTTCTTTTGCAGAAGACTCACCAAAGCGTTTGAAGGGTGGTTACGGTGGCGCCATGCTTGCCGCTGTCAACAAAGAAAAGTTATCCAGAATTTATTCCAACCCCTCCTCATCTTCCTCATCACCGCCGTCATCATCATCATCTTCGTCCTCGAACTCCTTGTCGGTAACAGAAGTCGTCGTCGTGCCAAAGCAGCAACAGCAACGGGCTGGAGAAGCAGCAGCAGCATCATCATTAAAAGAGACGATAATAACAGCAGCATCAACCCATGACTTGCCGGAGTTGATGAAGCGAAGCGGACTTCCTTCTATCGCTGGAGACGGTCCACCGAATCCCAAAGTGATCGCGGTTAGTGCCATTAAGAGCACCACCACCAACAATAACTGTCTCTTTCCATCGAGAATTGATGGAGCAAGTTCATCAGGAGGGCAAGTCATTTTCTATGCCCCACCCGCACAAAAATCCACTCCCCAGCAGGCGGAAACTCCTGCAGTGACCATTAAGAACGAACCACACTCGATATACCGCGAGAGGAGTATCGAAGAAACTGAAGCTGCTCACGACTTGCTCTCACTGTCTCAGAGTCTGCCGCCATTGCCAGCACCATGTGTGGTCACAATTCTGCAACAGGAGAACGGAATCCCAAATTATGTCGTCACTCATGCCCCGGTCATGCAAGAAATCTCGAATTCTTCCAACAGTGACTACCGTCACCATCATCATCACCAGAACCATCATCACTCAGCTAGTAGTGGCACAACCAAGTCAATTGCAACATCATCCAAAATCCGCTACATCAGTAGTTCTTATGAGAGCAACAATGCCGAAAATTGCTCACCGCTTACGCCGCCAAATTCCGACCATTCCTCAGATGTCGACATCGATATGTCCTCGTCGTCCTCCACCTGTTCGGCCCTGACTTCGTCATCAGAATCATCAAATCGTGGGGGACACAGTCTCTGGGGCACCGAGTTGTTGAAGGTCAAGAAGGAGAAACCAATAATTTCGCAAATGACTGATGGGCGCTCAAAAGGCCGCAAACCCATCAATATGGAGCTCTATTTGAAAAAGAAGCGTGGCTCGTACAAGTGCAATGACTGTGGCAGGCAGTATGCCACCTCGAGCAATTTGTCCCGCCACAGACAGACGCATCGCAGTCTGGACTCTCAGTCGGCCAAAAAATGCAATACATGTGGCAAGGCATATGTGTCAATGCCCGCCCTGGCCATGCATCTCCTCACCCATAAGTTGTCGCATAGCTGTGAAATTTGCGGTAAGTTGTTCTCAAGACCCTGGCTTTTACAGGGTCATCTGCGTTCGCACACTGGCGAGAAGCCCTACGGCTGTGTCCACTGCGGCAAGGCCTTTGCCGATAGATCAAATCTAAGGGCACACATGCAGACCCATTCGGGTTGCAAGAATTTCAAGTGTCATCGCTGCAATAAGACCTTCGCCCTTAAGTCCTATCTCAATAAGCACCTCGAGTCAGCATGCCAAAAGGATCAGAGCGGCAGTGAGAATAGTAGTGAAGACAACGATGACGATCTCATTGTGGCGTAATCTCAAGAAACAGCCAGGTAAGTCGAACCCCATTCAAAATAAAAACGGTTCAATATTATCAAAGCAATAAAATCCAGCCTATTGCGGTTAATCACTGTACATACTAGGGCACACACACTAAGTGAAACAAATAATTAAAGACACACAAAAACACACACAGTAAAACCCTATGTTTCGTTTTGGAAATAAATTAAAACAAAAAAGAAAAAATAAATATTTAGACTATATACAAAAAAATTATTAAAAAATAAATAAACATAAAAAAATATTTACATATTTAAATTACAAAAAAAAAATATTTTTCAGAAAAATTAAAAAAATTAAAATAGTTTTTAAAAATTCAAAAAAAAAATGCTAACAATTAGCGTGTAGTTTAGGAAGTCTATAGCTAGTAGTCAACAATGAATGATATAGAAGAAAAATTATTATTTTTTTTACAATTTATCTTTTTATTTATATTTTTGAGTTCTGAAATAAATAACAACAAAACAAAAAAACTTATTAAAATTAAAATTAAGAAGAATCTCATGCAACGAATATTTATGGAACATTAAAGTAGAAATTTAAAATACAAAAAGAAAATACAAAATTTTAAAAAAATATAAACTCATATTTGCCGCGAGAAATTGTAAAAAATAAAGTAAAATCAGAAATATATAAAGAAAAATATCGTAATAACACAATTTTTATTTTTGTTTAGTAAAAAAATAATGTATTTACTTTTTCAAATTCAGAAAAGTTAGTGAAAGTCAAAAAAAAGGCTTAGAAATTTCAAAAGTACTAAGGTGAAATCAAGGATTATACTGGATGATTTGCATAAGATGCAACAAAAAGCTAGAGGTTGGGAAGAGTTGAGCAAACAAATCGTACCGTAGGGGTGTATTCTATTTCTCTGGCATTTTAAAAAGCAACACTCAGATATTAGCGAAAAGTTAAAGAAAAAATCTGTTCAAACTCAAAATATTGAAAAAATCAAACGATTGTTTTTTTTGTTTTCAAAATTTTGTGTTACAGTTTTTAACTCTGAAAACAAATGATTCTACGGCTTTTACTTTTCAAAATATTAAAAAAAAAACTAGCTGACCCGACAGACGTTGTTCTGTTCATATCTCAATGAAAAAAATTGTATTTTAAGAATTTGTAGAAAGCTATTGGAAATGTGAAAATATATGTAACATTATTTTTACTTCTGAAAGTAAATTTTAGCCTTTTGGTACTTGAAAGCTTATCATATTTCGTACGTAATTCTGTAAACTTGACCTAAAACAGACCCCTTCAAAAATCTATCCAGAAAATTATTAATAATTAAGCTTGCCTCTCAATTAATTTAAATGCACCTCTGGAAGAATTGAAAATTATAAATTCACAAAAACAATTATACACTCCTTTCCAACCAATAGGTAGACGGCTTTTCAAATGCAAAACACCATTTTTTTTTCGAAACTTGTGAGCGAAACTATAATTTGTTGATAGTAATCGATTGATTGCCATTTAGGCTAGTTGATTTAGAAAAATAATTCAAAAACCTTTAGTCTTTCCCACTATTTTTTTTATTCAAGTGAATAGGTACACGTTAGTAAATTACAAAATGTGCCGGTCAAATGAAATTAAACAAACTTTTATGTACAAAAAATATTGTATTTATCAATTTCAGTAATGGGTACTAACCACCCTATTTCATGAGAACCTCACATTTTCGCTTTGGTATCGAATCGTAAAGATACTTTAAAATAAATAAATGCTGGTGTGCCCCAGGGCTCCGTTCTGTCTCCGACTCTCTTCCTTATATTCATAAACGATCTTTTATCTGAAACTTATAATCCATTAAATTGTTTCGCTGACGACAGTACACTCAGCTTTTCATATTCGTGTCCTTCTTTCATATTCACTTCCATGTCCTTCGGATGTGGAACTTGAACGGCAGCGTATGATAAGCTCATAAAACTTGATCTCGACAGCATTGTCCAATGGGGAATAAAAAATCGTGTAGAATTTAATGCTTTAAAAACTCAATGCTGTCTACTGTCGTTAAAACGAAACCCACCCCCCATGCCACTATCCATGAGTGGCACTTGCATTGAGGAAACCGAAAAGCTTTCAGTCCTAGGTAGGTGTGTCACAGACCACCTTTTATGGAACGACCACATATTCGACATCGCCAAAAATGCTGCTAAGTGTTTAGGTTTTCTCCGTCGATGCAAGAAATTTTTCTCCCCTTCTGATCTGGCTGTGATCTACAAAGCCTTTATTCGTCCAAAACTTGAGTATAACTCTCACATTTTGGCAGGTGCTCCAATAACCCACTTGAGTTTATTGGATAGAATTGAAATGAGAGGTCTCAAAATGATAGGTGAAAGAACTATAACGTAAACATTCTCATCTCTTGAGCACCGTCGAAATGTTTCATGTCTTTCGTCATTTTACCGTTATTTCCATAAACAATGCTCTAGTGAAATAGCCAGTTGCATTCCTCCCCTTAAACAATTCAACCGTAATACTCGCGCTTCTAGGAATGCCCATCAGTTTACCCTTGAGCCCAATTTCGGACGTACTGTTAAGTACAGAGATTAATTCTTTAGTCGCACTACTCGAATGGGGAATGCTCTACCCAGCTCAATTTTCCCCTCCCATTGTGATCTACAGACGTTCAAAACTAATGTGCATCGGTATCTCCTTTTAAATCCCCTCCAATCTACCTAATTGCTCGTGCTGTGTATATCATCTTAAGGGTAGTCACAACCCCTTTTGCACGCGCTAAATATAAAAAAAAAAAAATGTATCTAGCGAACTTTACCGCCAACCATGTTTATGGCTGCATTTACGGATTCTTTGGCTAAATATTGATGACCAGACTCTTAAACCTTTGCGGACTAACCAGCTCCAAACATTTTTGATTAAATTTAGGTCTGGGAAAACGGTGGCTGTTGAAGCAAATTCGTATTCTGTTGCTCAATACAATTCTTGACCATGTGTGCCGTCTTGACGGGAGCATTGAAAATTCTAGTTTATGGAGCCGAAAAGATCGGTAAATTTTGCGCCACCCCAATATTCCTTTGTATGTGTTTGCCGTCATTCTTGATGATGGGAACTATAAATCAACAGTTCCATATTAGCTTATCGCTCCCCATTACGTAACACCACCTTCTCGGCTATGATGTTTTTTTTTTTTTAACGTTCATCCTTTCTTACATCATGAAAGTAATAATTATACTCATCTGGACCATCTTAGTTTAATTTCTTTTCATCGGAAAACACCACAGCGCCATTGTTCCTTCCAAGCCAAATGAAGATTTGAAAATTCTAGGCGCATACACTTCCGTTGGTGGTTTCTTTTTAAGTTTGAGATGTTTAAAGTTATATTAATTTTTTATTACTTTTCGAGCTGTTGTATAGCTTAAACTTACACCGGATATTTGCTTAATTTTTGCCACAGTATGAGATGAATTCGATGCACATCTTAAAATTGATCTTTGATTATTTTCTGTAGTTGCTGTTTTCTTGCCTCCTTTCATATTCTTTCCCTAAGAATTTTCTTTCCTGATGTAAGAACAAACCACATTCGAACTTACCAATTTTTGTTTCGTTGGCCATGGTCCTGAAGAACATCTATTTTTTTTTTTTCAATTATTTTAAGCGATGTTGCATGGCCCATTGTTTCTGGAATTTCAGAAAAACAGCCTTAATTTGACAGAACACACATTAAAATCTGTTGGTCAAGAAGTGTTTACCTCAGTATACACACTATTAATGAAAATAATAGCTGTGTTCCTATTACGTTGAAAACAAAAATAAACATAATTTATTTCAAAGAATGCTTTGCAATGCAATTAGTGGACAAATCTCAGTGCTTTGTGAATTATTTTTTCCAAACTCATTAAGTTAACATTTTGATCGTAGGGTTACTAACAAAAAAAAATTTGAATTAGCTCACCATACTTGGTAAAAAATCATATTTTGCATTTGAAAAACAGTGTACCCATTCTGTTGAAAAGGAGTGTATGTATGCATTTTCAATTTGACATTAAGACCTGTTTAAGTGTATACCTCACTGAATGCATATAAAATCTGTCAAATTTTCGAGGACGCATCTTTTGTGTGGAATAAGGGCAATGGTCAGTAACAGTTTCTTCGACAAAAAACGGAATAATGATATCGGCTGGTGTTGACCGTAAGATCATCGGCAATATTCGGCAACCAAGAGTACTTCCTTCAGCAGTTTTTTTCAACTTTTCTGTGAGAAAAATCCGTAAGAATTACTGTTGTCTGTCAACACAAAGAATACAAAGAAAAACCTAATCGAAAAACAAAAGAAACTAATTCAACGCTGAAATCATGAATTAAGGTTACGAGTTCATAAAAACCCAATGGAAAATAGCACTTTCAGTTCTTACCGAATTTTCTAGTTTCCTGAAAAACTTGCCTTAATCTTTTGAAAATCTTTTTCGAGCTATTACGAAATTAAAAAAAAGCCAAATCGGTACGGTCGTTCTCGAGTGATGTGCTTAACAACAAACAGTGCTTAATTTTTTAAGACTGCATTCACGAACAATTGCATTATTTTCACACCCAGTGCTGACATTGACTGTGGTCTTATTGTTCAAGTATTTGAGGGAGTCGTACTTTTTTTTTAATAAAATTTATAAGCTAAAAACTACAAATAAAATATTTCTTTTATAATTTTCTACTGAAATGTCTTAAGGTTATCCATTATTTACAGGAAATTTGTTGGTTTAAAACTTGAATTCAAAGTAAACTATCTCAATCTCTGATCTACTTTTAAATGTTTTTTCTTAACAACCCCTCCGTATTCAGACCAAAAAAAAATTATCATTGAAATCTCTAAAGCGGTTCTCAATTTTGCAAGCCTATTAGACAAGGTCCTGAAGGATGTAGGATGGATCGATACAATAAATATGTTTTTGTATATTCCTACCGTTGGTTGAGGCGGAAAGGGCAATTTTCTAAAAACAATAACTTTTTAGTATATAGAAATTATTTAAAAAAGAAAACAATCAAATGTTTTACTTTTTTGTAAGGCCAAATCCATTTCCGGCTATAAAAATTCCATGTTTCGACCTAGTTTGGGCAAGGCCCTAGTGAGTTTTCAGTAGGGACCATCTTGACGAGGAAAACTTGTCAGATACTTGGCAAGCCCTTGCTGGATTTCAGCAGCAGAAATTTAGACTAAGGGAAACATTTCAAGTAGTAGCCCGTAGAGTAATGGTTAGTGAGATGGACTGTCACGCTGGTGGTCTGGGTTCACTTCCAAGCCTCTCTTCCACCTAAAAACTTAAAAGTTTTTTCAGGGCTACTGCCTCTTGCGAGGAATTGACAAATCCTCCAAGAGTATTACTTGTCATGAATAAGTGCTTCTCGTCTAGCCGTTGGGATTCGGCATAAAATTGTAGGTCCCTTCCATTCCTGTCCACACGCGCACACAGGAATAGTTGTGAGTTGTTAGTCACTAGGCCCTGGTTCTTTACGAGTCGTTGGGCCACCTAACTTATTTATTTTTGAAACTTTTCAAACACTCGTGAGGCCCTTTCTAGTAAAAACTTGTTGAACATGTTTCGGTTCCCCATCAGTGTACGCCAAAAACAAAAGTTTTATAAGCACCATGCAATTTCATTATCTTACGACACTTTTTTCTCTCTTTCATTTTGTTTCTTTTTCATATTAAACTTTTTACTATGGGTGTGAGACATGACCTGTTCTACATAAGTTATTCGACCTAAAAAGAAAGCATACATAAAATCCTGTTCTACTCCGTATGTATTTGTTATGCAATATGGTATGAAACATTAGAGCATGAAACTTACTGACATTGAATTTTTATATAGCAAGTTAGCCCAGTGGGTAGCGCAAAAACTAGTCAAAAACTAGATTGTTGTTTTGCGCTTGTTCTTATTTTTTTTTTAACTTCCCATTGTTTAATTTGCTTTAGACAATAATTTTTGAAAAAATAACTTTTTAAATTCAAAATTTTGAAGAAACTAATGAAAAAAAAAAATTCAAACTATTTTTTTTTAATTTTGATTAACGAAGTACAATTTTAATTTTTAAAATTCAATAACAAAAAAGTACAAATGCTAAAACCATACAGTTTTCTATGTTTGACTAAGAATTAATAAGAGAATTGAATTTAGGAAACAAAACTACTACTTAATTATGTAAAATTAAAAAAAAAAATTTGTTTGACATTAAATTGAAGTTAGAAGTTATCACACTAGCGCAAGGATTTTCCAATGAAGTTTATAGTGATAATCGTACTCAAGCTTCTCGGTGAGTTGCAGTTAATATTGGTCCTGTGGCAGGACATTTCGGGATATGATTTGCTTCCTTAAGTCGTCTCCTAACTGTCCATTAACTAACGACTCTTTCTCGTTTTTTGTATCTTCTATTGTTAGATGTCAAACCCAGTCAAAGTGATATTTCAGAAAAACGTCATCACGATGAATCAGTCATAACACCGTTTGCACACAGATCCTGGCCTTGACACTAATCCCTGAGATCTTTAGATCTTTAATATGAATGAATGGCTATAAGATGAAACTGAAGGACCACATCAATTCCTTGTTGCAGTAACTTCTACAGGCGTGGTATCCACTTTTTGCTAAGATAAGGAGGCCTAATAGGTCAAGATATGTTGCAATTCACTGTTAACAGCACACTGAAAACCAAAGGCCAACATAGGGCCATTTTATTACGTATCAATGTTTCCAATTCTTGCCTACTTTAACAAGTATAATTTGTTATTTTCGTTAAAATGGCGGATAACACGAAAACTGATTTTTTAGATTAATAATGACTTTTATTTATATAATTTCTTAATGCTATATTGTAACAAATCATAAATAAGCATGGCATACGCCGTCTGCCAGAGTGACAATTTGATGTTTTTTATAAGTTAATTATATATGTAATAGAAAATTTTAATTTAATAAATTATATATACGATTTTCTTGGATATCATTAGAATAACTCATCAATTATATTTTTTCGGTATCTTAACCCCCATTGTATGTATTTAGACAATTGTTTCCAATTTTCACCGTATAGACAATTTTTCATTTCTACATTGCTCAAGACACTTTTTCCAAACACTGAAGCTCGAATTTCTGCCAAAATAGGACATCTTCCCAAAAAGTGGTATACATCTTCTCTCGCCCTCATATTGCACAGCCCACATATATCCTCAAGGTCACTTCTGTAAGGAATGAAATTCAATTGGATAATCTCTGCTCTTGTTTTAATGATTGAAGATATTTCCTCTGTTGAGTATTTACAATTGAAGTAGTTCCGGTTCTTTAAGTTATGATTAAGTTGGGCATAAATAACTCGTTGTAGAGATGACCTTGCCTTCAATTCGAAATCCTGTCTTTTTCTCAGATCTACTGCCTTAATTAACTCGTACACCTCAGGTTTCCAAGCTTCGATATTATTATTGTGTATATCTAACGAATAGCTACAATATTGTGCCAATATCTTCCACTATGCAAACCAAGAAATTTCTTTTCTTATTACCAGCATACTTATCTTTTTTGGCAATCTTCTGTCGTCCATATTAAGCGTTTTTATGGCATAGTCGATCTGCATTTTTAACGTTGATATGTACAAAGGAGATAACCCAGTTTCAAGATAAAGAATATGATTTGGTGTTGACTGAGGCAACTTGAAAATTCTTTTCAAAAAGTATCGCAAAATTTGCTCTACTTCTTCAAATTCCATATATCCCCAACTTTGCGCAGCATAACACATTATGGCTTTAGCTGTTGCCTCAAAATATTTTGATGCTGAATCCACATCGCTGCTGGACATTACACTCCTCCAGGTCGCATTTATAGCACTTTTTGATTTTGCAAGTTTTCCTGTCATATGTCTTTTAAAATTAAGATTCCTTGTAATGAGAACACCTAAGTAATTGTACTCATTTACTACCTCTACGTCATGGCTAGCAAATTTTCACTTCTCATTTTGACAGTTTCTATCTCCTGCATTGCGAAAGATCATGATTTTTGATTAGTCGAGATTTACTTTCAGTCTCCATGTGTCGCAGTATTCAGCCAACCTGTTCAACATAAGCTAAAGACCATGCGGTGTTTCAGACAGTGCAACAATATCATCAGCAAACATTAAGTGGCTTATCACAAGCGTCTCAGTCAGCTTCACTCCTCCAGTCCAAATCTCGTTTATATCGTCTATAAATAGGGCAAACAAAAGTGGACTTAAATTGCATCCTTGCCTAAGGCTTATTTCAACATCGAATTCCTCCGATTTTTCGACTCCATTTACTATTGCTGACGTTGTATGGGCGTAAAGGCTTTTGATGATTTTTCCAAATTTGAAGGACATTCCCTTATTGTACAACTTCATCATAAGAGCCTTTCGGTCTATTGTATCGAAAGCTGCTTTAAAATCGATGTAGAATGCATACAATTTTTTCTTCTTATTTATAAACATTTCCGCAATATTGGTAAGCACATAAATTTGATCTACAGTGGAATAATCCCTACGAAAACCAGCCTGGTTTTCACTTAGGAGATTATTTTCCTGAATCCATGAATAAAGCCTTTTGCTCAGGATTTTGGTGAGGATCTTCATCGATGCGTTCAGTACTGAAATAACTCTGTAGTTTTCTGGGCTACTGGAATCGCCTTTTTTAAAGATAGGGTTAAGCAGAGCTTTATTAAAATATTCAGGTACAGAACCAGAAACAAGCAAACAGTTAAGCGCAGCTGTTAATTTCAAAACAAGACCTGAAGTACTAAATTTGAAGAATTCCATTGGAACGCCATCCGATCCAGGGGCTTTGTCATTTTTTGACTCCTTGAGTGCAGCTTCGACTTCAGCAACTGAAAATGGGGCATCCAAAGTATTGTTCTGAAAGTTGGGAACCGCAGATTGGAAGGTATTGATGTAGTTATCTTTTGTCATTCCACTAAAGTAGTCTGCCAGTATTGGAAGTCAAATTGGTATTGCTCCGTTCCTTTTAACTTTTCCGTTTACCTCCCGCACTGTTTTCCAAAAATCTGATCTGTTGCTATAGTCCGAGATTTTTCGAGCGACTTCCATAGCATAATTTCGACGTTTAGCATTCCACAACTTTTTATAATCTTCGTTTGCCTGCACATATTTAAGTCTGAAGAAACCATTTTGTGGATTTTTTCGTAGCACTTTAAGCCATACAAAAGATTTCTTCCGTGCCTCAGACAACTCACTATCAAACCATTTTTCTCTGAAGGCAAATCCGGGTTTTTGTTTGGACCTACAACCACTGGGTATTGATTCTAATACAATCTGGTTTATCTCTTCAATCGGTAAAATATTGTTTCTGTTAATTTCATGACATATATGACGAAAACTGTCCAATGGATATTTATGATTATACCCTCTTAATTTAAAGTTTTAAGTTTAAGCTTCAAAACGAGTCCATTCGAAATTTATTATAGATAGCAATAATATGATATTGTAAGTGTTGCAGTCTGAACGGGGTAAATAACCCCTCTGCCCCCTCCCATACGATTTCTTACCTGTCTAAGCTCAATCAACACGCTCTAGCTATTTGTCGCTTCTACCTATATATTTTTTGAAAAGACGAAAATTACTGTTGTGTTGTTTAAATAACAATCCTATCCGAATGTTTTGAGCTCTTCAATAAATAATATAAACTCCTTTCTTCTTATACCTACACCAAATCATCATCATTCATCGTTTTTTAATCTTTATTTCTTACTATAACTCTCTATCATGATACATATCCACCTTAATGTCAATTTTAAAAACTCAAAATTTCCATCTACCATCTGTCATCGACATCGATATAGCGCAGAGCTTCACTGTCGTGTATAAAGATAGATAGAACGCACTATTGACACTCTGATGGAATCCCCAACCAAACACTGAATCCCAAGAACTTAAACCATCATGTTGCTGGGTGCACAAAAGAATAGTGTACATTTTCACATATCTACACACTCATTTAATGAACATATATTTTAAAAAAACATCTAAGCAAACTTGAGCTTTAAGGCTGTATGTGTAGTGTGGTAAAACCACCACATACAGATAGATAGCTCTGCACAAACACAAGCATCACTTGAGTTTGTGCAAAAAAAAAATACAGAAAAAAAAGAAGAAATCTCTAAATGCACTTGTAAACCTACAGATGTAATTTCATCCTTAAACTACACTTTGAAAGATAGACACTACAATGACAGGCTACACTACCTTACCCAACGAACGGTACACAGAAGCTGGGTTGGTTTCAGTTCGGTTGGGCTTGGGTTTGGGTTTGGGTTGGGTTGATGGTATAAGGAAAGGCGCACAGTGTCCCCTGAAGCTGGGCCACATCACTCCCCTATCCCCCTCCCCGTCTTTGAGGAGGGACAATCCTGTTGGATGCTTGAATGAGATTTAATGCTGATGCTGCAACAAGCTTTTAATAATGAAGCGAAGGATAAGATGAAGACTGCGTGCCGCACGCCTCCCTCTCCGCTCCTGGGTTGGTGTATAGTTCCTATAGGTTGTATGGAGCACCAGCAACAGCGGCAGCAGCATTCACAACTTTTGCTATTATGCTGTTACGCTTTTGTTTCATGTCGTCGTCGCCGTATTCGTGTAGTCATAGTCGTTGGCTGTTGATATTTTCCATAGCACATACACACTAACTACAGGCCGTAGGAGAAGGTGGTGGCTTGGCAGATGATTGTAGGACTTTTCACATGGCAAGGGTCCATTGTGTGTACCTCCTCAACGAGCGACGACGAGGAAGACGACGACGATGTTGTCTTAATAAAAACATGGTATTCCTGATTATTACTGTGTATCGCATTGAAATGTTGCAATTGTGTCTTTTCTCATTGCGTAGTGAAATGTGAAAAGAAAATTTATTCCGTTGCTTATAAGGGGGTTTGGGGAGGTGGGTTGGGGATGGGGATGGTATACATATTATCCTTGTGAAGAAAAAACTGTTGCACACGAAATAAAAGAAGTGGCACTGAATGAGAAGGAAACAACTCCTTCGCGGTGTATGTTAATGGTTCTTACTCCGCGCTCAACAAGCCACACTGCTTGCTGCCTTTCCCAACAACAACACAAACACAAGGCAACATTTTCCTTTTCTTATATTGTTTTCGACAACGACACAAGGACTTACTTTCATCATAGAGAAAGACCAGGGACGACTATACAGAAGATGACGACGACGACTCGGTGACGGAAGGAAAACCGAAAGGAAGTTACTCAATGCATCAGGTGCATGTGGAATTTGCGGGATAAGGGCTGATGGAGCTTAGAGAGGATTGCTGGCTTCTTTGTGCAATGAGATTACCAAAGAGTTTGGATGATTTTATGAAAACGACTGAATTTTAATGCAGCAAAAGCTATGTGTAAGCAAGAATTTATTATACATATTTATACATTGTGGTCTTGTGTGTTTTTTTTTTTTTTTTGTGTTTTTGATCATAAATTTATTATTGTTTCAACTTCTATTACAATTGGGAGCTTGTTTTTTTTTTTGTATTCTTTTCTTTCTAATTGAAAGCAATTGCTTCCTTATTATTTTTATTTATTTTCTCGTGAAAAAAACATATAGAGGATTGATTGAATTAAAGTTATATAAATCATGAATGATTAATCTTTTAACTTAGTAATTCTGTATGCAGGAAAAGTAAGTCCACTTTAATAAACTCTTGTTTATTTCAAACTAATTGAGAACTACCTACTTACAAGTTTCAATATCTAGAAAACTAATGGGAAAATAAGAATAAATGATGGGTTCTTAAAATGTATACGAGAATCAAGGTATTAAGCAGCGTCCACATTATACCAATCGACATTGTAGATTTTCATTGTCGATCAACGTGCTAGTTTGTACGTCTTGAAGTGTATATTGTCATGGGTCTATGGAAATACTCATTTACGTATACTCAATTATCCACGTCTATTTCATTTTAAATAACAACACAAATAAGACCACAAACTAAAATAAAAAAACAATATCTAATTACACAAATCATACAAGACAAAATATCAACATTGATGGCAGACAAGTGGCGGATCCAGGGGGGTGGCTTTAGGGGCTAAAGCCCCCCCACAGCCGATTCCTTAAATAATTTGAGATATAGAAAGCAATACATTACAAAGTGTAGAGTTTTATATTCGCTTAAAATATTGTTAAGATGTGAAATTTGTTGGACAAAAAACCTGGTTGGGGCTAAACAATTTACATGCAATGTAACTTTTGTTCTATGCCCTAAGGTTGGAACTAAACCCTGTAACGAATTGGACAAAAAAACCGAGTGGGGGCTATGAATAATTGACATGTTTCATGCAACGACAATTTTCTGTAAAAACAATCCAGAAAATTGGAAAAAAAACAGCTTGGGACTAATAATGTCTGAGAAATTTGACAAAAACGTAATCAGGGTTAATCAACTAACTCCTTAAAAACTAACCTTATTCCAGAGAGCTTTTGGGGCTTAAGTCTAAGGACTGTCAAGGTCCAAATTTGGGGATAATGCTTGAAGTTAGTTATAATTAATCGGGGCTTAACATTAACATGTCAAAAGCAACAACTGATTAGACTAAGAAATTAGCTAATTTAAGGAAATAAGCGCAATTGGGGCTAAAACAATTGGAAAACAACGGGGTGTTAAGCTTAGTGTAAATGTTTAATACAACAAGAATTGTTTCTTACGGCCTTGTTTGGGCGTAGAGAATTTTGGGGCTTAGTTTTCAAACTTGCAAAGGTCAAAGGCAATTGTACATACAAAACATTTTTGGCCTAAGCAATTAAATACAAATTCTCTAGTCAAGGAGCCAAATTCCTAAAGCGTGAGAAACTCTGTGAACTCAGAAAAATCTTGCAGGTTTGAATATTTACAATCCCTATTAGACATATTTTGAACAGGAATAGAAAGTGAAATTCATTCACACTTGCAGAAATGGGCCGTCTTGGTTATTTTTTAGAGCAGTTGTTTCTTTCTAATTCAAGAAAATGAGATCTTAGAGGACTGATACTCTCAAAGCACAAATGAGCTTTTGCCAGCAAGACCACTTTAATATAATTTTTCTGAGCTAGACAACTACAAACAGTTTTTGATTTTTTTCAAAAAGGCGAAGTTGAAAGCATACCTTCATCTAATTTAAACAAATAGTTATGTACATAATGTAGGTAGGTACCTGGTACCTTATCAATTATTAAGCAATATAAATGAACTAATTTGCTCGTGTGGTTTGAGGCTGTAACGTGGCTGAAAATTTAAGTGATAAAATTAGTAATACTACCATGTTTTGCTGAGCAATTATATTGGCTTCTAGTTCCGCTTAAAAATAATTCCCGTGATTAACACAATATCAATACCAAATTCTTGTTATTGAACTTTATTAAAAACATTTTAAAGCGCGATAGGAGTGGATATAAGGCAAACAAAACACGGCTATTATTAAAGGAAAATTGATAATGTCAAAATTCGTTTTCTGTTTCATATGTTTTCATATGAACCGATTGGATCTCCAAATGTTTGGAATGTTTTCTTTTTCAGATATCTGTAGCTCAAAAATTAAAGCCACCTTATATGACTAAGAAGTAAGATTTCAATAAAAAAAATAAATGAGCACAGAGAGGAAAAACAGCCTAAAATCAAAGGAAACTACTTTGATTTGAATACTTTTCGTAACGCCTCGGAGCGACATTATTTCAAAGTGTTTCCGTACTAAAAAACAAATTAGATTTGACTACGTTTATATGTTGATTTAAAGTGGAGTTATAGTTAAATCAAATTCATCCATCTTTAAAACAATATAACATTTGAGTTTATGCAAGAAAAAGACAAATTTATACTCTTGCATGCTCAATGCATTTCATGTCTTTGGTGACTGATGATGATAAATCATTAATTTGCGACAACATAAGTGAATCGTGTCATACAATGACTAAATTATCGTAATTAAAATGCATAGAAAAAGAATAGGCGCTAAATTTTAAACAGCCTAATAAATATTTAGGTTACAGAACACGTCCAAAAAAGTGACAGCTCGTGCAAAAACTTGACGAACATACCTCATTTTGACATTATTTGTAAACGTCTAAGTATCCATATTTATGCATATTTAGTACGATGATAAGAATATAAAATGACTTAAACTTTAGTAAAGTGCAAGGTGATAGTACCTACGGTGGTAAGCTCGTTTTAAATTAACAAAATACACTTTTCTAAGCTAGTATCATACTAAAAATAATTTAATATCGTACTAAAACGACTTAAATTTTGCGCTCTATTTCAGATTTCTACGTGCAGATTTCAGTGCACGTTTAATTCTTTCACAAAAAAAATTGCAACATCGAAAAATTGCAACGTGCCCTCGAAATACTTCGTATTAAGTCTTACAACTATAAACAAATTGATGTTGATTTAACTATGCAATATTTTGTACGTTGAGTGCACTTTAAATGTCACAAAAGTGGATCGCAATGTAAAAAATGAATTTTAGTGTTAAAATGAATAATACGTTTCTAGCCCAGTCAAAAAAGGCATACAAATCTCAAATCCTGAACAAAATTCCGTTAACGCTTAAACTTGGTGGAGGCCTTCCAGTGACTATAACGCATATATAAAAATGCTGATGCTCCAAATGCATTTGATAAACAAATAACACATCTCGAGCTGTGACGTCAGTGGTCTAAAGCGGTGGAGTGCGTAGTGCACACGACTGCTAAGACTGAGCAAATCTGATATGCGTGGGTTCGAATCCTATGGTGTGCATAAAAAGTTATTCAAATAAAATTGGATTAAAGCTCAGCATCACAAAAAGGAGACTGATGAGTGCAAAAGTGGCAAAGCACGAATAGCTATATCTCCAGCCAAACAATTGGTGGTAGCGCCTATAAGTTGTTGTTGTTGTTCAAAAATTCAATGAAATTGACGGAATAAAGAATGGTCAAGCCTAATAAGCTGACATTCTAGTACGAATAGTACAATAATAACAATAACATTTATATTTTTATTTATTTATTTTTTAGTTAAAATTATGCATTTATTTATTTTTTGTTATAAAAAAAATGTTTCAGTTGTAAGATAAATGTATCAAATCTCTGAATTGTAAAATGTGCGGTCACACTATTTTAAAAATATTTTTACGAAATAAACATATCCTTCTATCTATTGGAAATCTTAGTATAGTCAGCCATTTTGCATGAGCTCTTAGGCCCCGCGTATGCCCCTGCATATAACATTGTATAGTAATAGATTACTTGCTTTCATGCATAACATTCTAAAGCAAACATTTCAATCACTTGAGTTACTATTGAAATAAAAATGTTCCACATACACCACCGTACACCTTTAGTATCAGTTCCACATACACCACCGTACACCTTTAGTATCAAAAGTCTGGCTGGTAGTTTTTTTTTTGGAGACTGTGTCACTGTGTTTTGTTGATTTTTCATGTTTTATTAATCCCCAAGAAAAAAACGATAAGGATCGCTTAAAAGCTTATATCTTCAGTTCTATGAGTCGGTTCACCAACATTTAGGTGTTTGGGCTTAGGTAAGATGACAGAGCAGAGCATCATGATATATTTTTTTTAATTAGTTGAAGTGATTTAAGTGATACCCCAACACCCCGCCCCCGCCAAAGGCTGAGAAAGAAACCTGACAGACTTTTGAACTTCTGGCAGGATTTAATTGTCTAAGATTTTTGGGCAAAACCAGTAGCACAGCGATTTTTTTTAATTTACGGAAATTACTAGCATAGTCAAATGTAGCCTTTTCAATATTTGTCATGCTAAATCGGCTAAAAAATTTGTTAAGGTATGAAAAACCCAACTTAGTGCTAATCACAAGCAAGTGGTTTTCAAAAATATTATTGCATTTTTGGAGAAAATAACCCTTAAGGCTTCAATCAAGGAAGGACATGCCTAGAAACTGACACTTCACTGTAGAAAATGGTTGTGCTATTGGAGACATAAGCGACTTCATATTCAGTCAACTTCATCCATTGACGCAAGTTTGCGTCCAAATAACTAACTTTTCTTCGACAAGTCAGTAAAGTCAAACTTATAACTTTTCTTCAATACTTTACCTCAAGTTCGTTTAGAAATTAAAAGAATCTTCGAAATGGGTACAAAATTCCTTCGTTATGTACGGAAAATTTCATAATTTACTTAACGCGAATGCAGAAATAATTTATAAATAGTTAAACTTATTTTTATTTTTTGAACTGACAAATTTTGACAAGAACTTTTGATTTGAAATTAAGGCAGATAGTTCTTGACTAACTTTTCAGTCATTTTCTATTAAAAGACAGCTGGCCAATCACAGACTAGAGACTCCCCTTACTTCCAAGTCCCCTTAGTCATCTAAACGTACCCATTGTGTTGATTTTTTCAAGTGTCAAATTTGGGATTGTTCGGCATAAATTTGATGTAAAAGTTATTTAAAATAAAAATTAAACTGCCTACTCCAACTGATATGAAATTAATACAAATCTTAAATAAACACATTTTCGTGAGCACTTGCTTTGTTTTATTGTGGACACCTGCTCTGAGGACGTGTTCTGTTTTATTCATACTACAAAAATGTTTAAAATATTGTGTTTCTCAATTTTAATATATTCCCCCATATTTATAAAGAAAAAATAGTTATTTCAGCTCCCGAGTTTTGGCCATATTTTCAGTCTAATGGTTAATATGAGTAGACACTGCTTTTAAAGTCACATGCCATTTGACTCAATCGCTGTTTCTGCATTCCTGATGCAAACGTGATGGCACTGATTAGGCTTATCCAAAAATGTCACGCAAATAAATTCTTCATATCCTTGCCACCATTTTCGGTAGCGATATATTTACTATAACACAAATAAATATATATCTGTTGTATATAATACCCAGGGTTACCCTAGTTATAGAAGAACACGCGTTGAAGACCTTAGAAGGAGGCCATAATCTTCAACAAGCGAAGCGGAATGTGCTGACATACATGAGAATGAGAAGTAATTCAAGTGCCACTCGGCGTCGCCGACAAAATGTTTGTAGGTATGTAGGTACCTACTCCACCGCGTACTCGAATATATATTCATTTCGTTCAGGAAAAACTTGACGCATCTATATAGCGTTACTGTTACGTTGTTTTCATACACACAGTCGCATATCCTAGGTGTTTTTTTTTTTTTTTTTTTGTTCATTGAAGGAAACAAGATGTCGTCGTGATGACATCCTCTTTCGTACTTATTTGCTCGGCGTGTATTTACTGTTCTTTTTTTTACATGTTCTTTTAATATTTCTTTTGATTTGCTTGTTGCGCTGCGCTGGCTGAAACTTGGTGACGCGGATGACGATGCAATTTGCTTCGTCTGTTTTATCCTTATTGCAGTTGTAACACAAAATGAAAAGCTCCAGGAACACGATGCGGGAATAACTAAATGTGAATGGCGAAGTGAAAAAGTAGGAAATTATAACACACGAAGGGCGTTTCATGAAAATGGGGCTGCGCCTACTTTAAATGTGCAGCGGTTTTTATACGTAGAAATGTTTTTCAAAACGTACAAATTAAATTAAAGAAATTCTCGCAAGCACTTGGAACTGTCGGATGTGTGTCCTTCGAAGTTATTTTTGTATTCTTCTTCATATATTTTATGACTCTTTTTAAACTGTGAATGAATACTTAGGTAGGTATAATGTTGCTTGCTGCGTTAGATTAATTATCATGCGTGTCTTCGTGTCAGGATGTGCATTTTGTTTTTTATTTTGAAATTAATTTTTCTCTCTGATGAAACACAATTAAGATTTAAGTGTTGGAGGGTGCAAAACAAAAAAGAGAGGGTGGGAAATTAATGAATTATGTTTATGGTGCTATAATTTATTATTTACCTCTCCTTGCTGGACTACCTAACTTCCTATAAAGGATTAAAATCGCGTGCCTATTATTTGATGGTTTGAATGAAAATTTTGAAAAGAACATTGTTGTGGATTATTAGAACGTCATTTTCTAAAATGTCAGTCAAAGACAATTTTTATTACCGCTTGAAGTTAGTTTTTTTTTCAATGTTGAAGGCATATAATATATGGCATATTCACAGAAAAAAAGTATGCCGTTGAAAAGGTCAGTATTTAGTCAAAGAAGATCAACTAGCTTCAGAAATTAGTCAACATTTAAAAAAAAAATCACACATACATCATTTTTTCAAGGTCATGTGCGATTTTAAAAACCTCATTTTGTCGATATTCGCAAAAATGTTTCAGAATTGGTCAACCATTGATTTTTTTTTTTTTATTGAACTTTTAAAGTGCTAGCCATAGAATTTGTTAAACATTTTAAGTTTTTGGGTCTAAGCACCTCGTGTTTGAGATATTCGATACTAAGACCTCATACAAAGGTCAGTTAGTTTAAGTAATTAGTCAGTCATAGATTGTTTCTAATTTTGTTTTTTTTATTGTCAAGGTCGTATAAGGCTTTAAGCACTTCATATTCAAATAATAAGTAAACCATTTGAAAGGCCATTAAATCTTTATAAAAGTTCCCACTGGTTTCAGTAATTGGTCAGTCATAGATTTTCTTGTATGATTTTTTGTTTTAGTCTTATACGGCCTAAAAAAAAAACTATGGCTGACCAATTATTGATATTTAAAATGACCTTTTATATGTTTTTTTTTTTTTCGAAAATCCCAAAAATTGTATGCTAAGTCTCAGCGACCTTGACAAAAATTTGAAAATTCATTAAAAAAAAATCTATAGCAGTCTTATACTGTAACCTTGACACAAACTTTAAGAAATCATAAAGAAAAACGTATGGCTGACAAATTTCTGAAACTGACAATTACAATTCATGACGTTTTAGCTAGCATACTTTTTTTTTACTGTGTCCTTAACACAATTTTGAAAAATTCATTAAAAAACATATGGCTGACCAATTAATAAAACTAATGCCGTTTTCCTTTGGACGTCCGCAAGCGTTCAGAAGCGTCCGGAAGTCTTCTGAAACCATTCCATTGGCACAAAAAGTATGCTTCTGACGATTCTTAGAAGATAAATTCGATTCTTGGTTTAAAATCAGAATCCACTGAAGAAGCACTAATACTTTGAAAACAAAATGTCAAAACAAAACTCACTCAAGCGTTTTGACAGCAATGTGTCAAAGATGAACAAAAATTGTTAAGATGTTCATCGGTGTTGGCAAAACATCGATGTTAGGCGAAAAACATCGAATAGCTAAGGCACCAATTAAACATGAAATAATTTAATATCGATTTTCAAACATTAAAATCATCGATTTTCAGAAAGCTAAGGCACCGTTTACACATGACTTTTTGTACATACAACTTTTTAGATGTTCATTCATACAAAATAATTTAAGATCGATTTTCAACATTAAAATCAGTGAAATAGAAGAAATCGAAATAGAAAATTTGGCCTCTACCTTAACTCATCGATGTTATGGAAGAAAATAATGTTCAAGAACATGGTTATAAATTTCAAAACAAGGTATATTGAATTTGTTATATATTGCATTTTTATGTTGCAAAAAATGTATTAAAAACATCGATGTTAAATAAAATCGGTGTTTCTGATTCGATAATTTTTGACATCGAGATTGTTTCTTCGATGTTGGCTTATCGATGTTAACATCCATGATTTTTCAATATCGCTCATCCCTAGCACTTCATCTTTTGATGATTTAACAATACAAAGATAAAACGTCAAAATTGAGCAGAAGCATTAAGCTACTATTAGACGGTCAACGCAAATGGTCAATGCGTCATGGCTGACATGGCAACGTCAACGCTCACCGTGTCAACACCTGAAATATTGACGATCACACTAATGACACAAGTCCGTCAATGTTGTCCCAAAATGCGTTGACAGGTAATATATGTCAACGAGATTTATCCAAATCGGTGTCAATGCGCTGACAAGTAATCGTTGACGATCACACGGCTTGACCATGTCCACGCGCTTTGAGCGTTGACAACAGTACAAATCTGTAAATTTTCGAGTTGACGCCTACACATAGTGGTGGCGCGCTGTGACACAGTCAAATAAATTTATTTATTTCGGTTTAAATTTTTGTAATGCAAGGAAAAATGTTAAAAGCAAACGAAATGGAAATGACAATTTAGGTTTCGGCAGAAGGGGCAATTTTCTAAAAAAATGACTTAAAATATAAACAAAATTATTAAAAATCAACGGCAACACTCAAAATATCATGTTATAGGGTTTTTGAAAGCCAAAAACCTATTCTTAAAATAACTTTTTAAACCAAGTTGTTTGAGCAAACAGTTTTTGAGAAAATAATTTTCAAACTCAAAATTCTTTCTTCTTTCCAAGATGGCGGACGCCCCACAAGACCGAAAATCCCGCAAATCGAGATTTATGCTAAGAAGCAACCCCTCTTCATAACTAGGTTCAAAGTTTTCAGACGTCAAAACTTTTTTCAGATTGCCCTTAGTTGACTCGCCGTTGCCTGTTCTAACTAGTTTATAGTCGCTGCATCCTCCATCCCAAAGCGCTGGTCGTTTCTCTACTGCCGCTATCAAAGCGGAGACCTCGTATTGTTTGGTCCACGAGTAAAGTAATTTTCTTTTACGTTTCTCCGACAACTTTTCCTTCGATTCATCAGCAGGACGCGCATTTACTCCAACTCACTGGTGCCTTGGCTCTTTTTTTTTTAACTCAAACTAATTTAACTTTAAATAATTTTGTTTGGAAATGTTTTGTTTTCTTTTATGTTGCTGTTTTTTTTTGTTGCTCTCTCTAAATGAAAAGAATGTCAACGCCGGCTACTTTGACACAGCAGAAAATTATAGCGTGTCAACGTTAGAACCTGGACAACGCGTTGATGGGCAGTCAGGAAATATCTCTCAATGTGTCCGAAAAATTCTGATGGGGTGATTACACGGTAAATGAAAACAGTCAACGCGTTGGCTTTTCAAACCATGTCATCGCAAGTGTCAACGCTGATGTCAGTGCGTTGACAACGTTTTGCAATGACAATCACACGACTTGAAAGCCGTAGGACAGAATTTGACGTCATTCTGACGTCAGAGAGTCAATGCGTTGACCGTCTAATCAAAGCTTTACAAACTGTTCCATTGGATTTCAGAATGAGTGGAACCTTGAGTGAAACCAATGGAAAACGGCATAAGCTGACCTTTTATGAAGATATGGTGGCCTTTCAAATGATAGACTTTTTTGTGAATTGAGGAGCTACAAATTGGTCATGATCTTGAAAAAATTTAGGCATTGCTCTAAAATTTCCTATGACTAATCAATTTCTGAAATTAGTTGAGCTTTCTTGACAAATTAACGAAATTTTAAATGACATTCTTTTTTTGCGAATATTTAAGAAAGGATTGAAAACTATATTTTATTTTAAATTTCAAGTAAAAATGGGCTCTGGAAACACGTTGACTATAGCAGAAAGAGGATCAATAGATGCTTTAAAGGAACTGGGATTCTCAGGCCGAGAAATAGCTAGGAGACTAAATAGAAGTAAGACCACTGTCAACAACTATCTAGCAGACACCGAAAACTATGGAAAATACGACAAGGACGCACAGCTCAAGCAACAACAATCCGAGTAAGGCGACTGATTCTGCGACTAGCCTAGGGTTCCACACTTTTAGCGCCTCAAATAAGGTCAAAAAGTGCTGTTTAAGCCAGTATTTCAACGGTTTAAGGAAACTAAAAGAGAAACCGGTTCTACGGCAGTTACATAAGGAACTACGGATGAATTTCGCCAGCGAGAATGTTGCCTGGAGCAACGGCATGGAAAAAGGTTGTCTTTTCAGATAAAAAACAAGTTTAATCTTGACGGACCTGATGGTTACAACTTGTATTGTCACGATTAAAGAAAAGAAGAACTTTTTGTCAAGACATTAGAGCCATAGATCAGGTGTTATGGTGTGGGGAGCTATCACCTATTATGGAACAATTGAATTGGAGTTTATAACTATAACAATGAACGGAAATAGTTACAAATGCCTGCTGGAACGGGCATTTGCAAGGCTAAAGAATATTTTTGAACCTCTACCTTGGATATTCCAACAACACAACGCCCTATCCGTACTCCCAGGGTAGCTAGAAGCTGGATTCAGTCGGAAAACGTTGAACTTTTACCATGGCCACTCTATTCACCGGACTTGAACATCATCGAAAACGCTTAGGCCTGGCTATCTCGAAAAGTTTATGATGCTGGTAGACAGTTTGAAGATAAGGACGGCTTGGTCGAAGCAAAATGCGATGCCTGGAGCCAGATTTCACTGGATTGTTCAAAAAAAACTCTATGATTCAATTCCAAACGGTCTAATAGAGCTTATTTCAAATAATGGCGGACATACTCATTATTAATTGACAAAAGCATAATACATTAATGTTTAAACACAAAAAAAAGTAAACATTTTTATGGTTTTGTTCTTTTTTTATAAGATTTTTCAAGTGGCCTCAATCTCAATCAAGTGACGCATTTTGTAATACTTATTTTTGCAGTCCATTCTTATAATTTGTGAAATTTCTATGGAATTTCCAAGTTACACCTTTAAATTTATCCTTTTTTATTGCAAAATATATTTACCTACTCACAGGTATCAAACATTTCCATGAAAAATATTTCCTACAGGTATTTATCGAGAAAAAACTTTTGTGAAAATAGTGGCCTCAAACAAGTGACAGGGAGTGTGAGTAGATTTTGAAAAAAAAAAAGAAAAGTACCTTCGTCATTTCAACGGTCATTAACCTGTTTCAGAAAGTGGTAGATCTAACAATTTATGTTAATGAATTAAAAAAAAAAAAAAAACAAAATATTTCTAGACTTTATGAAGATTTTTTTTTAATTAATTTAAAAAATTCTAGGGCTGATGAATTTTTGGAACAAGTTTTTAATTCTGAGGACTAATAAGCTCAAAAAAGAAATAAGATATGAGGTGAACAAAATAAATTTATGAAATTTTACCTACAAAATAATTATGCAAGTCCCCGCATGTGATTTTTGTGCAGATGCTTTTAAATATTAGATTTGGTGAGGGGAGGGGGGGGTTTGATTTAAATTATTTGTTTTGGTATAATATAAGCACATTATACATGATTTAAAGCTATTCTTCATCGCTGAATATAATGAGACCAAAACGATACGACTATCTCTTAAAATTTAAAGTCCTTTTTATGAAATTATGACTTTAAGTAGAACAGATTAAATACTACCGAAAACTATTTAGACATTAAGAAATGATGCTATATTAATGAAATTTGGAATTATTTATGTATTTTTGAAATCAACCAAGAATCAAAAGACTTTCTAAAGATATCTGTGGGAAGTGTGTAGATTTGGCCTACACTTATTAAGAATAAAATATTGTAGGTGTGACAGGTATAACATCTTTCCCAATAACCTCATAAAAACCAAATTACTATGAGATTTTAAGATATCCTTCTTCCCTAACATCATACTTATGAGTGACTCAATAACATACATGTCAACACCAAATAAAGATATCCTTTTTAAATAGCTGACATCTAACTATATTTCTTGCTTAACGATAGCAATTTGTTATCAGACAGTTACATCCAGCATTAGACTAGCACATTAACATGATCACCTTAGTACTTTGAAAAAATATAAATCTTTAATACATTTTTCGATAGTTAAAGTAAAATAAAGTTTCAGGATTTTAGAAAAACTGATAAATTATTTTTTTTTTTAATTCAATTAATTTTTGGTTTAATAATAAATAAAGTGAAAAAAATAAAAGAAACATATCACAATGACAATACTTAAAATTAATATTTAAAAAAAATTAAAACATAGAAAAAAAAAACAAAATATAAATTAATAAATAATTAATAAAATATTAAATAAAAAGAAATCAATTCTCTTTTAAGTTAAATTTATTAAACTAATTTTAATTGAAAAAAAAATATATGTAATAAAGAAAAATGATATTATTTTACAATTTTGAAGAAAAAAAAAATCATATTTTTATATATAAATAAGAAAATTATAAGAACATACTCTTAAATTTAGAAAGAGAATTTAACTTAAATTTAAATTTGAATTAAGAAGAAAAAGACAAACAAAAAAGAAAACAACCCAAAAGCAATTGCAATTACAAAGAAAACAAAAAAAAAAGAAATATTTACAAAGATTTGTTCATGGTAGAAGCTCAACATCCATAACCAAACATTTATATATATGATATATATTAATTTATTATTTAAAAAAAAAATTAAAGAAACAAAAAACTATTATACGAGTACCATATTTAAAAAAAATTATGAAAAAAAATAAATTAATGAAAACAAAAATTAATTATAACTAGAAATTACGGTCAATTAATTTTGGAAATACAAATTTGAGTTTTAAAATCGAAATAAAATTCTATATATACATATATATATATATAAAAATGTAAATTAAATAAAATCATCATACTGTCCCAACAGAACAGATTCCATGCGTAAAGATATAACAAATCTTAAAGATTCATTAAGAAAATAAAAACATTATATACCTACAAATGCAAATTATTAAAATTGCATTAAATACAGAATACAAACAAAACTGCAAATTATAGTAATCTTTCGAACTTAAAACATACAACGATTTGAAAATTTTTCAAAAAAAAATTATAAACATAAACAAGAGAAAAAGAATTACAATTTATAAAAAAAGTAACAAATATTAATTTAATAAAAAAAAAAAAATTATAATTAAAAGTTTATTCTGATAGAAAATTTTGTGATTTAAGAAAAAAATATAAAATATAAATATAAAAAATCAAAAACTTTATATATAAAAATGCTAAAAATTATATAAACTAAATTTGCACGTCACAAGGACACCAAGGACTGCGGGTATCAAACTGAATGAAAATAATATATTGCATGTTGTGTCGGATGGAAAGCAAAATGTAGATTTTTTCTTTTGCATTATATTTTTATACAAGAAAAACTAATTGAAAAAAAAAAAAAAACAAATTAAAAAATATTTATTTATATACATTTTTGGGGAAAAGTGATTTTTTGGTCCTTTGGGACGTGCTAAATTTTGTATTTTATATACGTATGAGGAAAAAAGATTTTTAAAATAAAACTAAATTCAAGCAATACATTAAATTATTTTTATTTTTAAGTAAAAAAATTAAAATTAAAATTAAATACATGCAAAATTGATTTTTGAAAAATATATATTATATTATAACTAAATTAAGCTGTAGACATTTTGAAAAAAAAACTAAGTATACATAATATTTATAAACATATATATGCATACATATATATAATAAAAATATATACATAAAAATTAAGCATAATTTATGAACTAGAAACAGACCAATAATATTTATATATATTATTAAATTAAAAATTATAATGTAAATACAATTTTTACAAATAATACAATACATACAATTAAATCAAAAAAAAAATACAATTTCAATTATATATATATAAATATATTATATATTCACCATATATATTTAATATAATTGTATATAATATCATATACAATATACACACACATAACATATTTAAAAAAAAAACAAGAACACTGTGTATTCCAGTATCTAGTCAACATTTATAATGTGAAACTATTAAAAAATATACATAAAATTATATCAATTTACTAATTTATTTAATTTAAAGAAATATTTAAAATTAAAAAAAAGAATAAGCTTTCAGTTGTTCAAAGCTTTCATGTAATCAAAAAAAAAAAAAAAAAACTCGGCTGTTTTTGTAGATATCTCAGTAAAAAAAATATAAAACAAACGCAGAAAAAGTTTTTTTTTCGTGGCATATTTTCAAAAGGGAGTAACCAATTTTTTTAGATAAAACATTAATTTATTACAATTTATTGCATAAAGTACACCAAAAACCAATTTTTAATTATACAAAATTAAACAAAAAAAAAAAAAAGATTGCAAAGACTTGAAAATTATTGATAAATAAGAAAATGTACCACTTAAGCATAAAAAACATACCATATATACATGAAAAAATATAAAATTTAAATAAGAATTGAAAATAAAGTAAATCTTTTCTCCTATATAAGCAACAAAAATAAATTTCTCTCCTTTACTCTGCCCCTTTTCTCGCAGCTCTACTACCACTCAATCAAATAAATGAAAATAAAAATATTAAATATAAAAATAACTTACAATTATTTTTAAATTTAAAAAAAAAAAAAAAAACATAACAACAATAAATGGTACTTTGAAACAAAAATATATTTATTCTTTCAACAACAGTAAATAAAATAGAAAACGAATAAAATATACAAAACTACTAAATTCGTAACTCATATCTAGAGGAACAATTTTTTCAAAAATAAAAACTTACTCTGTTTTTTTTTTTTAACAATAGTGTATGCTTAAACGGCAAGTGCGAAAATTTAATTAAAATACAAAAAACACTATAAAGATTTTTGGTTTGTTGTCTCTCCTTTCATCTTATTTCAATATAAATATATATAACAAAAACTTCTATTTTCCTTCTATAGCAAAGCAAAACAAATAAATGAAAGATAAAAATATATACGTACTTAATGAAAAATGAACATGAATTATTATTAATTATTATGGAAATTTAATTTAAAAAAAAAATGATAATTATATTGAAAAAAAAAAATTAAAATATTATACTCTCACTCAAGTGTATAATTCTTTGATGTGTAAATGGAATGTAATGGATTACATTTATATTGTATGTAAGGCATTCAAAACCTATAATACTATACTTAAAAATTAAAAAAAAAAAACACACATTTTAGGTGATTATTGTAAAACTATTTTTAGAGCCTTCAAGCAATAAAGAAGAAAACAAATTCAATTGATGTTTTTATTTCTACAAAAATTAAAAAAATAAAATAAGAAGAGTGAAATTGCAGAAGATTGACTGGGTGAGTATAAAATAAAACAAATTTACATTATAGCCCACTAGGTCACGAATGAAGAAAATAATAAACATTTTTTATTTTAATAGAATTTATGTCCACTTCTACCATTCATAATTTTTAAAAAATTAAATATAAAATTAATAAAAACATTAATGTTTTTTACTTATACAAATCTTGAAAACAGTCTTGGACTCTATCGCTAGCCTTACGCTATCAATAATAATTTTGAGTAACATGAGTTAAATTTTACCCAAAATCACTCTGCAGGACAAAAAGCTCGACTCGATAACTCGAACTCAGGGTTCTAATAAGTGATCTAAAGCATTCCACACATAATTATTATTAATACCATTCCGTTGTTTTTTATACAACTATTTTTTATATTAAAATTAAGTAGTTACACAGAAAATATTAAAAAACTCCATTTCTCAGAAAAATTAATAATAGTTAAAGAAAAAAGTTCTAATTTTTAGCAAAAATTCAAATATTAAAACAAAAAATATTAAATTTATAGAAAATTAGAAAACATAGTTATATTAATGAAATATATATGAGTGTGTTTTATAATACAAATTCTATATACTACTGAAATACATCAGCCAAGTAGAAGACTTAGCATTATTTAATTGGACTTGTTGAATTATTGATTCAATATATACCTTTTAACGGCCCCTACGTCTTCACATGGCCCTCACTGTCAACTGAAGAGTCCAAGTGAGAACGCCGGGACGAAATGCCAATTTTTATGGACTAAAGGTTGAATCAATAATTCAACAAGTCCAATTAAATAATGCTAAGTCTTCTACTTGGCTAATGTATTTCAGTAGTATATAGAATTTGTATTATAAAACACACTCATATGTAAACGATGCCACGCCACGGGTAACAAAATTTCCAGCAATTCTTGATTAGAAATTCTAATTGGGTTGGATATAGTTCACAATTGATTTTCGCCGTAAAATTGATGTAAGCTGGACTGATCTTAATACAAATTGCGTCTTGACAAGGCCCTCACTGTCAACTGAAGAGTCCAAGTGATAACGCCGGGACGAAACGCCAATTTGTATGGACTAAAGGCCGTTATGAAATATAGTTATTTTTTTTTTAAATTATTCATAATTTTTGGAAAAAAGTTTCTTCTAATTATTTAGTTTTGAAAAAAGAAAAAATAATAATAAATATTTTCAGCCAAGTTGTCGAGTTTTGGTAAAATTAGGAAAATTAAATCGTCACATTAATTATCTTCAAAAATTAAGCTGTTGAGTATCGAATAATTACTTAGTTTCTGCTACATTAGAAAAAATATTTCTAATAATTCGAAAACAGGACAATTTTGAACAATGTGAACAGATTTTTAAGAAAATTTGCTTTATTCGTAGACAAAATCTTAATATAAATTTAGTCAAATAAAACAAAATTTTATTCGTGTTGCTATAGTATTTATTCTTCTGATAGTTTAACTGATGATGGGCTCTTAAAGTCAATAAAATGATACTATTTTTTCTTAAAATAATTTGTTTTTGATCAAGTTTTGAATCAGACCGTAATAAATGTATAACCATTTCATTCGGTACTAAATAAGGAATACACAATAAATAGTTTCAACTCCTATATACAGGGTGATGCTGTAACTGTAACGAGTAGGTTGGGTTAAGACAAGAAAAAAATCGAATAGGAGAGGGGTCTATTTCCCTCCTTTTAGGCGGGGGGGGGGCAAATTTCTAAAAAATTGACTTAAAACAGAAAAAGAAAGTATTTAAAAACAACGGTAAAGATTGCAATGCCCTGCTTAACCTTTTTGCAAAGCCAGACATTTCTAATTTAATTTCCATTTTAAATTAAATTGCGTTTGTGTTTTTAAAAAATTAATTTTCAAACTCAAAATTAAAAAAAAAAAAAAATTCAAACAATTTTTTTTTTTAAATTGTATGTGATTAAGCATAATTTTTGTTTTCAAAACTTAATGCTCTTGTCAATTTTTAGTCAAACACTGAAAACTGCATGGTTCTAGGACTTTCACTTTTCAAGATAGCAACAAATAAAGAAACCAGCATCTTAGTAAAACCAAGAAAAAACGAGGTTGATGATAAATCAACTAGTTGCTGAAATGATCATTTAGCCAGATTCTTTTTCTTTTATTTTTATATCTTGAAAAGCAAAAGTCCTAGATCCATGTGGTTTTCAGTGTCTTACTAAAAAATAATAACGCGAAAAAAGTGGGCCATGTCCACGCATCTATGTACACCTGAACGGATGAATTTTATTTCGTCAAACTTTGTACTTATTGCTTTTTGAGTAGTATGCCCACACGATTTTTTTTTATTTTTGTAGGACCAAAAATAAATAAAAGGAAAATACTATTTTTCTCAAAATCAGCTCCAACGATTTTGTTTGATAAAAAAATTCAATTCATTAAAATACTACCACCTTTTTGTTAAATGTTGATACCTCTATTTTTTACGTTTTTGATTTTCTCGAAAACGGTTATGTTGATATTTTTCATTTAGTTTGAAGCTTTTAATAAGTTTAAACGTTATAAGGTGTGTTTTGTTTCAACTTAAAGCCAAGACTATTCAGTCTTAAAAAATATTTTAATATAAAATACAATCCAACAACAGTTTAGTGTAAATACAATGGGGCGTATTCATAGTCATTTAAGACCTGGGTCTAAGTTAAACATAGGTTTGGTTGAATTTTCGGACGTTGATTCTATTTTTTTTAAGTTTATCATTTCAAAATATTTGAAATTATTTGTGTAGTATACCAAGTTAATAATCTTATAAAAATATAAAAAGAATAATTTGTAATTAAAATCGGTCTGAATTCATTGAGCCAAATTTGTCTTAAACTGTAGTTTAGTTAAACCTGGGTCTATCTGCGACTATGAATATGCCCCAATATATTTTGCTGAAAAATAAAATAAAATGCTATAGCAACGAGGCTACTTTAAAAGGCTCTGTAAATGCTCAAACACAGTGCTAGTAAACTTGGTTCATGTACTATGTTCGAGTTAATTTTAACTGTCTGCGGGCTGGTTCTAGTACCAATTTTTTGGTTTCAGCAAACAATAAATTGGTCTCACCAAAAATCAAAAGATATTTGATATTTTTCAATGTTCGAGGGCGGGGCTACGTGTTCGTCGCACCAAGTTCCACTGTCTGCGGGCTGGTTCACTACGTTTACTCGAACAAATCATAATTAAATTAAAAAAAAAAACAAAAAAAAAGAATTATGTCAGTTGCGTTTTAAAATTTCAAAATAAATATCAAAAAAACTAAAAATAAGAAAAGATAATACCCGTGTTTTTTTGGGATTCTATAAATAGTACAGTAGAAAATTACCAAAAGAACACATCCGCAGTAGCCTGGTTTTTGTATTTCAAAATTGGTTTAACATTAACTGAATAACCTGCCAGAATATTAAATAAAAAATATATAGTATTTGCGAGAATCAGAAGGAGTCAAAATTAACTTCAAGAAAAACTAATAGTAACCAACATTTGAGAATGAAATCACCAAAAATCCATTCGAGATTTGGAAAACTATCCGCAGTATGATTCTACTTTAACTTTTATCGGCCGAATACATACTGCCGATGTTTTTTTTTTTATTCATGTAAAATCCCTCTATGGATAGCTACTATGGAATACTACTATGGAAAGCTTTTCCAATAAAACACGGGTAATGTCTTACATTCAAAATAATCAAATTTGGAATAAAAATAATTTTTATTTTAGCTTATTTTATTTAAAATATGACAAATGTGTCGTATAAATAAAAAAGTTTGAGTAGTTAGTCAACTTGGTTTCACTGTCTGCTGAGTTTAGTAGAAACAAGCTTAATCGCACCATGTTCGAGCGTTTACAAAGCCTATAAGACTGGACATACAACCAGGCTTACGATAGCCTCGTTGCTATAGCATTTTGTTTTATTTTTCATTAGACTCAATCGAATATTTTGTATTCAGTGCTGGGATACACTAGCGCAAAAAAGAACTAATTCACGAAAGAGAACGGATGATTTTTAGAAAGAAAGAAGGAAACGGAAACAAAGTGCATCCCTTTCTTTCTTTCTGAGATTCATGCCATCTCTTTCGTGAATTAATTCTTTTTTGCGCTCGTGTATCCCAGCCCAATAAATTGTTGTTGATTTGTAGATAATATTAAAATATTTTTTTTAAAATGTATAGTTTTGACTTCAGGACAAACAAAACACACTTATTATTAACCAAAGATTAAAAAAAAGTTGTTTTCTTTTAATTTTTAGAAAAAGTTCAAAAATTTGATTTTGCAAAATCAAAGTTTTGAAAACGACTTAATTATTTTTTTTAAAAACTTGGCTTAGAGTAATTTAGTATTATTCAAAAATAACGGTACCAACCTTTTTCTCAAAAACGGCTTGAAGAATTTTGATAAGAAGATATTTGTGATATTTAATTAGTAGAAGAATTCTACTTTTTAATTGAAATTATTTTATATTCCGTCTAAGCAGCACAGCACTTCCCATGGAACCACTTTTCATATTTTCAACTTTCTGATTATTGGATAAGCTGATTAAAATAATTTTGTTTATGCAGATGCTCCTACAAATATACTATAGTAAATAATTATTTTAAATTCGCGTTCATGTTGTACATTTTATTTTTGTCTTGATATCATGCTAACAATTCAAAATTAAACCTCTAATTGGATGAGCCTAATAATATTTTAATAATTATACCTAAAAGATCAGAACAGCTTTGTGTGGGGTTTGGACATTGATTTTACATCTTAACTTGTTTGTACAGCAAACACACAAAAGTGTTCAATATTTTTGTCGTACGATTTATATACGTCAGAATAAATAATGAGAATTTTCAAGACATTATTATTAAAAAAAAAACCTCACTTGATAACAAGACAGACATCACAAACCGTTTAGTCTTGTATATTGATAAGCTTATCTCCAAAATAATTTATTTTAAAAATAGCAATCCGTAAACTGTAGTAGGTATGTAATGGCGAGTCCATGTTCTATGGGCGCGGTGGCGCGGTGGCGCCGCCGGCCGGCGACGTCGGCGAAGCAACTTAATGATGGTGGAATTGGTGATATTTTTACGAGACGTCGGTTTTCGGGTACAATTTGACTTTTGAGCTCAAAGCCATCATACACCTGTCAACATCGGAGTGAAATTTTACATCTGGCTAGAATCTACGCAGTCACACTTTCTGATGGTAAAACGGATTAACGATTAACAGAAGTTAAAGCCGGAATCACAATTGTCTCGTGTATTGCTTTAATTGAATTGATAAGCATTTGCAATCATATTGGTCTGATGTTTATGTGATGGCGTCTGTGTTGCTGAATTGTGTAGAAATCCTTCCTATTACAATTGCATTAAATTAAAGAAAAAACTAAAATACAAAAAAATAATTTTCTGCAAAAAAAAGCACCGCTTCTGACACATCCTTAAACTTTAATTTTCGAGTCATTTTTCAAATAAAAACTAGTTTTTTTCACACATTATTTATAGACGCACAAGGTATTATTTTCAATCATAATTTCATACGAAAATAATAATTTGTAATCTTTATTTTACCATCTCATTGCACATAAATTCAACAACCTTCGGTCTAAAAGAGACTATAAAGCTGCAATAGACCAACCCAAAAGGAGCCAAGAATAAAGCCAACAGCAAAAAGATAAAGAAATCATTCGAAAGTATTATGCATAGACGTTAGGTACGAGTATAGGTAGATATATGTATGTTAATGTATTTATGCATGAGTTAAAATGTAAAACTACGAACACATTTTCAAATAATGTCCCGTCCACAATTCCATTTGATTTGGCTCACAATATATATGAAATTACCAAAAGAATCACATGGGAATAAAATATCAAAATTGAATAAATTTCGTCCTCCTTATGCTTGAATGGATTGTTGGGTCCTTGTGAAACTGGTTCTTGGCTCCCATCACCCGATTGCATACACTACACATTATATACACAAACAGGAAGCAAACGGAAAACTATATACGAATATGTTCAGAAAAAAAGGCGGATATTGCTTTTTTTGCATTTCTTCCTGAAACAAGTCCCTGTTAGGTACTAACTGGTAGTAGTTGTTCTTGTTGAGGACAACATCATGTGGTGAGACGATGTCGATATGTTGGTATTTCTGTGGGATGTGTGATATGCTAGGCGATGTCAATTTCCTGAATGCATGCATAAATGAGAAACCTTCTTCGTCGTTTGTCGTTCGTCTCGTCTGCTGCAGCAACAAGGACCATTTTGAAAATATCCAGCATGAAAGTAACTTGTTTAACTGCTACATAAAGAGCCAAGTAATATTCAATTCCTTATACCATGCAAAGTGGCGATTGATAGTTTTTTTGTGTGTTTTTTCGTCAATTTTGTTTTTGTCGGTTGTATTATTTATCTTGTTATATTCGTCCTGGCTCAAAAATTCACTTTTGTTTAGTTTTGTTTTCGAATCAACTTTTTTTTTCTCGTGAATATGCATATATCGGGAATGTTTGGATGACTTTTAGAAAACGGACAGTTGTGTTAAGAAATAAAGGACATTATTGTATATAAATTAAAAAAAATTAATTCTTTATTCTTTTTCAAAACACAAGGTTATAGCCCAGTCAATAATTACAAAAAAAGGGCTAAATTCGCAAAGCGCGATGTAGTTCTGCATTTTTGATATGTTGTTGGGGCATGTTAGAGTAGTCTGTAGCTAAGTTTGCAACTTCGAAAAACCTGTGCTCGCTCCGCAGGAAAAATGCAACAGTGAAAAAAACGCCATTTTGTCCGTCATTTTCTTTTATAACTTTGGAAATATGCAACTTAGGAAAAAATTATCCACTATAAACTTGTTTGTTATACAATTTTCTACAAGACCACATTAGTTTAAAATGCATGTATGTTATAATTAAGGTGCTATCTAACCATGAGTAAAAACGAAAATTCTGCAAAACTAAATTATTTTGAAGCACTCAATAATAAGGTCAAAAAAGTCCAATCCGCTAAATCAAATGTTCTAGAGTATTATAAGACGAAATTGGAAAATTGGATCCAAATCGTTCGAATAGTTTTGGCAAGAAACACTATGTTAACTAAGTGCAACAAGCAATGTTTGCATCATTGCTGTGGTCAAAGTAGGACGCTTAAGTTGGCACTTATTTTTGTACACGTACTTGGAACCTTTTACTATGATAAAATAAAGTTACAACATTTATATCCTTTTTTAAGCAACATTGATAGCGATTTTAAAAATTACAAACATTTAGAACTGTATAAATAAAAAATTATTTCATGAAGCTTTTTTTGAAATTTTTCAAACATTTTAAATCGCTACCAAAATTGCTTAGAAAGAGAAAGAGATATAAATTTCATAACTATATTTTATGGTGATATTTAAAAGTTCCAAGTACGTGCACAAAAATCAGTGCCAACTTAAGTGGATCGAATTTTTGAATTTCGTCTTGTCTTGACCTATCTCTTGAGTGCTTCAGGTAGGTAGGTAGGTAGAAATGGCGGCCACGGGCAATCTAGCCCATAGCCCAATTAGCGCTGAAGTGCGCCGTTTTGATACCATAATTTTTTTTTAATTCATGGTAAGATAGCAACACAAATATAACAGGCATTAATTTAAAACTTATGTGGTCTTGTAGAAAATCTTATAACAAACAAGAATATAGTGGATGGTTTTTCACTGGTGCATTTTTCCTGTAGCGAGCACATGTTTTTCGAAGTTGCAAACTTAGCTATACAGACTAGTCTAACATGCCCCAACAACATATCAAAAATGCAGAACTACATCGCACTTTGCGAATTTATTGTCGAATTTGACTGGGCTATTATGATAAAGGGAACTTTAGATGACGAATAGTTACCGAAAGCACTGACGAAACTGAAATTACCTACAGGCTTAGTAGTAAGCAGCTTACTTACTTACTTTACTTTAGATGGCGCTCACAGTCCATAGTGGACTACGGCGGGCAACTTATCATGAACTTACATTCATGGGAAATGCTTTTCTCTGGACAAAGCATCGAAAGCCATCAGTTTAACTTGATTTTTCGGACTTGGGTTAAAATATCCACGACTAAATATGTTCTCTTAAACCAGTTCTGGTATACTGTGGGCTCTCGTGCTACGTGTCGTTTACGTTAAGTCATTCAATTTTCCGAAAAGTGAAATTCGAATCATCATCGTTGCCATTAAAATGTTTGTTGAAATGTTTTGTTATTGTCCTCCAGCATCGACTGGTACTAATTGAGGAAAAAAAATACCACGCGGTGATTTTTTTGATTAAAATCAGCTTACTGGTATTTTGTTGAGTGTTTTTAAAGATAACTTCACCGTCAATTCTTTTCTAAACTACTACTTTCGGTCCAGTTTTTGAGGAAGGGTTTATCAAAGACGCATATCCAAAAAAAGTACGCAATCATTCACAAAGCAAAATATATAAGCACTGACGTATTAACGGACTGTATCACCAGCCCGGTTCTAGGTCTCAAAAATCAATCAATTCCATCATCCGTCTCTAACAAGTCGGCCAAAATTTTCTAACAAAGCAGAAATAGTACATGAAAATTAGCAAAAAACCAATCGTTTTATGGAACGAAATAAAGGACGGCTGAATTTTTTATATCTGAAAAAGGGCTATTAAAAATTGTATGCCCAGTTTTTCGGGACGCCATCCCCCTGGGGAAATCCGCCATTTTGGAAAACGCGAATTGATCTATGTCTCCGAAAGTATCGATTTAGAGTAAAAAGTTGTCATAATCAAATTTGTTGGGAATAAAATTATCTTTTATTTGTCATCAGAACAATTTTCCGCGTGGCCAGTATTTTTGAAGTTGTGTCGTTTTATTTTTACTTTTTTTACTTTTTCACATTTTTCTCATTTCGTAAAAAATTGTTCTCGTGATACAAATTGTAGACCACAAGTTTAACAAATTTTCATGTTTTTTTGAAGACGATGCCATATCCTAGTAATAAGTTAGAGCTTTTGGAAAATTAGCTGCTAAAACAATTGAGCCGAAAAAGTACAATAAAGATAGACTTTTTCGTGGAATGAAATATTGGTAAGCTGATTTCTTTATAAATGAAAGAAGGTTATTAGAAAAGCTATTGTCCGGGTATTTGGGACGCCATGACCCTGACGAAATCCACCGAATGGACCTATATCTCCGAAACTATTGATTTTAGACGAAAAACTGTTAGGCCAAAGTTGTAGGCAATTAAACCATCTTTCGTTCATGCATACATTTTTTTTCGCTGCGGGCAATATTTTCAAGGTTATGTCGTTTTATTTTTAATTTTTTTGTAATTACATATTTTTGACGTTCACGAGGAATGAATTACTTTCCAAATCAGAATTTTAGAACACTAAATTTTTGAAGATGATGCGATACCGCAGTCAAAAGTTACAGCCATTTTGGTAGTTGTATTAATTTGAATAACAATTTAGTAATTTATTTTTTCCGGAGTTTTCATTTTAGCGCAAACAAAATGGCTATAACTTTTAACTGCGGTCTCGCAACATCTTCAAAAATATACCAATATGTTGGAAATTTAGTGTTCTATAGAAAGTAATTCACGTAAGCTTATTCAAGAACGACACAAACGTGTTGATGTGAATAAAAAAAAAAACAAATAATAAGACGACATAACCTTGATAATATCACCCGCACCGAAAATAAATGTATTAATGAACGAAAGATAATTTAATTGCCTACAAGCTTGGCCTTAAATTTTTTTCTCTAAGATCAATAATTTCGGAGATATGATCAATTTCCGTTTTCCAAAATTTCGGATTTCTCCAGAGGGATGGCGATGGCGTCCCGAAAAACTGGACATAAGCTTTCCTAAAAGCCCTCTTTCAGGTATAACAAATTCAGCCGTCCTATATTTCGTTCCACAAAAAATTCTATCTTTCCTGTGCTAAAAATATAGTGCAACAAATTGAGCTTGGAAGTTTCCAGTGGGCTTTAGCTGGGCATAATATGCTTTTCGGAGCGGATTGGAAAATTAGTTTTCTTGGACATTTCATGGAAGAATAAAGTGAACCCTGTTACCTGTTTGCTTTCGAAGGACAGCTTAGACAGTTACTATATGGAATGGCTTCTAATCGGAATACCGCAATAATAATAATTGTATATTCTGTGGTGATGAAATCTTTAAACATCTTGAGTCATTTTAATACAAAAAATAGCGCTTAACTCAACTGTAGCTTTCGAGCTCTCATGTTAGCATGGATTAAGAGATAACTCGTGAATTAAAATGTATATTTACTTTTCTTATTTAAACCACCTTCCTTGATGGTTTAGCTAGCTCGTAAGAGGCAGAAATGTTACTCCTTATCCACGAGTTAATGATAACTCGCCGCTAGCTCCATTTATTAATATGAGGGCTTAGGTTTGAAGCTGTATTAAACTAGATTTGCTCAGTCTTCGACAAAAACGTTATTACAAACTAAATTATACTAATTTTTTCAGCTGTATTTTCATCTCAAAATGATACGTATTTTTCTAATATTTTACACCCAAAATTTTGACTTTTCAACACCAACGTATCCCTTAATAGTATGACATAAAATCCACCCACCCAAAAAAATACATACATACATTATATATCTATAAGGTTTACATATTATTCTTTCTCGATTTCTTCCGTTATGGATTCAAAATTGGGCAGAAGACATTCAATAAGCAATTTGATATTTATTCGGTATTTCGCCAATAAATCCCACTCAAAAGTAAAAAATATTTTGTATCCCCAATAAAGTAACATCAACAACAGCCAAAAACAGCAAACAAAAAGAAATAAAACGAAAAAAGTCTTCCAAGTAAATCTGTTGCTTGAGTTTTTTTCGTACAAATGTTCACCCACAGATAACGTGTGTGATGCCAATGCCGACCATAGACAATTCAGATCAGACTTTTACCACCCCTACCCACCACTGTCGTTTGCCCAAATCAACCCTTGATTTTCATTTCTTTTTTTTCCCTTCGATTTTTTTATTGCTATGCAATTTTTTATTTCCATCAACATGGAACGTTTGCATAATATTTGAATAAATGTTTAAAGTGTTGTCCTTGTTAGTGATAATTTATCATGATTTTGTTGTCTACTGAAAACGCCGCCCGCCGGCCGTACACAGCACACACCTTCCGCAGCCCTTGAGTCTTTTTCATCCCTTTCTCTGTCGAAAGTGCAATTTCGATATTTTTCGATACATTTTTTGCTGTAGTTGTTGTTGTTATATGATTGCTCCTGTTTATCTGTTTATTTGTTTTTTTTTTTGTTCGTCCTTTGCTTTTGATGTTGGATGGAAAAGTAAGAGATTCTGTGTACAGGTGTGTGTGTGTGTATTTGTATATAAATCGTTATTACCGAATATTTATTGGGAAAATATTGAAAAATCATTGAGAAATTCTCCCCATCTCGCTGTGCACCACCGCCAACCTCTACCACCCATAAGCATAACGAACGTTCAGCCAAACAAGGTTTATAGGTGAGATTGCATGTTAATAGCCCGGTCGAGGTGTTTTATGGGGTAACACACAGCGAGATTTTTCCAATTTGCCGTAATGTTTATTTTATAAGCGGCATCGATGATGGCGACGAAATTGAACTATTCAGCCAGAAGCTCAAATAATGTTGGGGTTTGGGGTTGTAGTGTACCTGTGTACAGCACGTATACAGGCGACCCAGCCAGGCCCATCTTCCATTTCCAACCCTATCCATTCATTTAGCCATCAGACCGATTGAATTGATGCGTGCTATTTGCGCGCAACGGCGATAACTAAAATAAATTGCTATATTTTCTTGCAATTATTATTGAATGAGGATGTTTCCATATTTGGTATCATTTTTGTTTCATTTATTTTTTTTTTTGTTTTTATTTTGTCGGTCTATAGTATACAATCTGAATGCTATATGGACATTTTGTTTCCTGGTAAAAGCTATAAGTATCCTTATTACTGCAAATTGGAAGAATATAATGGCTCTTTATGAATTATGGTCCTTTTGGCGATATATGCAATGCATCGTGTTGGTGATGGCATTGGAGGAGCGGAAGGCCAAAGCTCGAAAGAAGAGTATAATAATGGATTTTGATTAAACCGGATCATTTAAATTTTATAAAGTTTAATTCCTTAATTTGAGCATATTAAGTACTCGATGTTGAAATTATCCTGCTCAGTGTGAGTTTAAACAAATTAAGGGGTATTGATGTAGCTCCTCAAAAATAAATAATTAAATTTACAACAACAATAATATACATATCTGTATAAGATAATAAATTTGTGTACGTTACGTTGTTACAGCTATTTATGTAAGGGGACACTGAAATCATTGGCATTATTATTTTAAATTCAGGCTTGCATCATCAAGCTTAACACTTAAACATCGTATCATATGAAGAATCGTTTTTTGGAGTAGATATATTTTTGCGATCAGTATTAAATGAAAGTATCGTTTCAATTGACATTCGCTCCAATTTAGAGCGTTGAAATAAATTAAAGAAATATCATCAGCTTCCAATTGACAAAAATTTATTAAAAAGTCAGTAAAGTAGAAAAAAGTGCGTATACGCCCGAGTGTACCATACTGCTTTATCGTTGTTTTCATAGACAATAAAACTAGCATGAGCAAGGTGATAACGTAACTGAATCGGTGATTGTTAAAACAACATAAGTGACATTTTTTTGTTTTTACAGGGGAGACAAAAAACCTTATATTTTTGATGAAGCGGCGGCATAGACAATTTTAACTTTAAAATCTGATTAGGGGTAGTTCTGTGAGTTGCAAACAGTTAAAAGTTTTAAAAAAATCTTTTTAGCAAAGGAGATTTTTAAAAAACTAACTTCATTTTGTAAGTTGTTTTAACACCAAACGTTTTGTTGAGCGCCAAAACAACTCAAATACTTTAAATTATGTTGTTTTAACACTCAATTTGCAACGTAAGTCTTAGAAAAATCAACTGAAAATGGATAAAATAACAAAAAATTAAAAAAATATAAGTTAAGAGTTCAGTATTTTACTAAACAAAAAGAAACACAGCTTAGAGCCAGAAATTCATAAAAAACTAATTACATTGTAGCATTGACGATTACATCTTTATTAGGAAAAATAATTGCAATAGGTAGCCATTGCAAAAAGAAAAGAAAAAAATACATGCAATCTGAACCCATATGCAATGCTTTGACAGGCCTCCCTTTGTGACTGGTGTTTACATCCGCTCCACATATACGTGACTTCGATCTTTTTCTTGGCCTTATCTTCAAACAAGAATCAATATTGTTGTTCATATTTTAATCAATTTTAACTTTTTTAAGAGATCAACAACTCGAAAGAGCGCAAACAACTGACTCACATTTCAGCTTCGGTTCGGCTTAATAGAAGCTACTAATAACTTCTTTTAAGCCATACCGAAGCTGAAATGTTAGTGAGTATTATATTATTATCAAAGAAACTTTAGACACTAATCAAGTCAGAATCAATTTCTTTAAAAATTTCAGATTATTCTATGGTGTTTTTTCAAGTTCATAGTTGATGATATCTGATGATGTGTGTGCTTTTTATTTTCATTTCTTTTGAGTTTTGGATACATTTGTTTGTATTCGGTTTTTTTTTAACTGTAACGCTTATGGTATGTTTCGCCTTAGTTGGAATAAAATGCACGACTAGATCGTATGAACTTGCTGACGTAGCTTACCACTTTAATGTTACTAGAAATTGACGATGTAAATTATTGGTTTAATTTAAATATAATAATACTTAAAAAAAAAAGGCTTTGAAAACAAGTTAAAATATAAATTATTGCCATAAATACTCGTACCTTTTAAATATAAAATGTTTGCTAAAAAAACATTTAAAAATCATTTCATTTGTTTTACAAGAAAATTAAAAAAAAATATTAACCCCTTTTCAAGATATTAAAAAAAAAAAAACAATTATCCAATCCAATCCAAAAAATATGAATGTGAAGGGCCTCTGTATAGCGGTGAAGCAATTAACGAGAAATTTGAAAATGAAAAGACGGGTTATGTATAACAGGTACGGATAGCCTTTTTTGGTATTTTCTTACCAAAATATTAGCAGTGTTGCCATTCTAGCGACTTTGTCGCTAGATCTCGCGACATTTCAAATTCTTCCGCAACAAAAAATATTTGTATGTCGATAGATTATTTCTTGCGACTTTTCTAGCGACTTTTTAAGGTAAGCGTTTGTGAGTTTCGACACGCAACTACAATTTGTTTATGCAATGATCCTGGTGATTTTACATTCCTAGCATTCAAATTAATTTCACATTTTCTATTTCCAATAATTGGATACTGAAATTCACTACACACAGGAAAACACACATCAAAGCATAATATTTATATGCAAAATGTAAGTGCGAGTGAGCGCAGTAGTCGAATTTAAGCAATTCATCTGTTTCAAATTTATTTAGTCGCAAGTTTTTTGTTAATTTAAGACTAAACTATTTAGACCTATTTTTTGCAAAAAGTACAAAAGTGAAAAATTAAAATGTTTGCTAAAGAAACATGCTTCCATAAAAACATAGGAAAATTGTTCTGACACATAAATTAAGCCACTATACACAATTTTTTACTGTTCTTTTGCAATCCAGGTTTCTTCAGTATAGATATTTATTTCTCATTATTGTACTTTTTGCAAAAAGTAGGTGTATGTAGTTTTGTGCAAAAATTAAGTTATTCAAAGAGAAATTTTTAATTCCTTTTTCTTTCTTATCAAAATCGTTCTTTTATCAATATCGTTTTTGTGATAAATAGTATTTATTATATTGGTTGTATGGCAGGTACCGTTATAATTGCAACTAAACAAAATTCAATTTCCCCTTTTAGGATCTTAAAATCTTATCCAAAGTTTGAAGAAAATCACTTTAATAGCTTAGACCAGTGTTTTTCAAACTCTGGGTGGCGAACCCCTAGGGGGTCGCTAAGAACTTCTCCGGGGGTCGCAGTCGCAAGCTGGTAATTGAGGTACCTAATTGTCGTCATAAAGTGTATTTTTTTGCTTTTGTCTTGCTTTCGCCGCTTCCACTTGTACCGGATGTACAGGGCTGCGAAAATCTTTTGAGAAACGTATCCATTTTATGCTCACTCGTAAAGATATTTCCCGACGTGTTATACACAACTCTTTTTGTTTGATCAATAGGCGTTTCTCTTTTTTAAGCTCGCAGCAGAGCATGGAACAAAGCTCGAGCGATCAAACTTAGCTCTGAGCGGAGTATGTCAGAGCTCTCCGATTTTGGGCGTTTTTCTTTTTTAGTTCAGAGCAGAGCCTGAACTGTCAAAAAAATCCGTGTTTCTTTTTTGTCTCTGAACATGTTCAGAGCATGTTCAGAGCGCGCTCTTTGAGCTCAGAATAAATTGATAGAGCAGACGGAGTTGAATAGCTGAGCACAAATTTGACAGGTGGAAAAAAATCAAAAAAGAAAATATGGCGGACGAGAATAGTCGACGAGAATAAATCTGAACTCTCAGAGCAGAGCACGATCAGTTCAGAGATCGCTCAGAGTGTATTCAGAGTGTTCAGACTCTGTTCAGAGCTCTACTTTGAACTAAAAAAGAAAAACGCCCTTTGAGTAAATGGAGCGTGCTCTGATCTAGCTCTGACTTAAATAAGAACCACGCGTTGAGCACCCTGGGTGCTCTCAGCTAAAAAATAAACACAGATCTAAAAAGGTAAAACTCTAAGACCTCTAATAAGTATTCTCATCACTCGAAAAAAATTGAATGACAATTTGATGCGCGCATAAGAGATTTTACCGAAAATATTTGGACAGAAATTGTCAGTCTGTCATATTTTTGAAGAGTGAGGATGAAACTCTCTCTCTGAGGGAGGAAAACTGTCAAAAAAGTATGGAAACCGTTCCGTTGGCAAAAACTTGACTTGACCCAAGACTACCGAATTTGTGAAGTCTCGAATAGAATTTTGCCAGCAATTATTAACTATTGTGGACAGTTGACATTCTTTTTTGGCAATACGGAAAAACTTCACCGCGACAAATGTTAGCCAGAATATTTTTACTGCCAAAGGGGTCGCGTACTGAAAAAGTTTGAAAAACACTGGCTTAGACTACAGTTTGTCAAAACTGCGGGATCCACTTTTTTTTTGTTCTGTATCATCATAGCATCATTATCTTAGGGGCCAGTTATAGCTATCATTGAAAACCATAATTGAAAATATTAATTGTCAATTTTGAGAGATTTTAAAGAAAAAATATATGATTATTTTGATGCCAAAGTAAAGCTAATTGGCTTAATATTTATTTCTAGGTAAAACATAATTCAATGTGGCACAACTCTTCTCATAAAATGACTATTAATTTTTCAATGATAAACTACCTTACCAATGATCATTGAAAAAATTAAAAGTTATGTTATGGGGAAGATATGGATCAAAATGAATTTTTTTTGGAGGAGAAATATTTTTGAAGTCGTAAGCTATATTTCTGCATTAAAATATTAAATGATTAAACTTTTCAAGGGTCTCAAAATAAACAGCTAACTTTTTCAATGATGGTTTTCAATGATAGCTATAACTGGCCCCTTAGGTGCCAGTTATAGCTATCATTGAAAAAGTTAGCTGTTGATTTTGAGACCCTTCGAAAGTTTAATCATTGAATATTTTAATACAGAAATATAGCTTACGACTTCAAAATTATTTCTCCTCCAAAAAAACGAAATTCAAATACTTCAAAATAAGCATCACTCTAGTGTAGGCATAATTTTATTGATTTCAATTATCTATGCCAACTTATTAATTTCAAACCAGTTTCCACTTAGCAAAGCTACATAATGTGCATACATACATTGAAAATATGACAGAAAGTAACCTAGAGAGGGGAATCTAGACGTTTTAAAATGCATGCGTTGGAAAGAAAGAAAAATATCATTAAAAGGTCATATTCAATAGAATAATAGTTATAATCCTTCATAATGATAGTTTTTATTAAACGTTCGTTAATTTTTAATTACAACTTTTATTTTCTTAGGATAGAAGTAGTTTGCTAACATACATTTAAGAGAATTAAATTTTGTGTTAGGTTTTTTTGGAAGAGTAACGGTCTAAGATTGTGGCCAAGTTGGAGTGCTCCCAACTTCGGGAAACAGATTTGTTTGCTCACACTAAATCCTCCTAGACAGAGCAACTTGTGCTCCGCAAAATTCGAAGGTGACAAAACTTACATTTCAATAGACTTGAAGTCGAACCATCAAGGCAATTAAATGTAAAATTTATATTTTATCGTTTAGATTTTATCTTTCAGCAAAATGGCAGAACAAATTGAGCACACTGACAAAATGGCACAACTTTTGTTTTAGGAACCCCGAAAATAAAAATGGTTTATTCGAAGAACCTGATTTATTAGCTTGAAACATTCTTATTAAAGTAAAGAATAATTTAAAATTTATTTCACATAAATTAGTTCAACACTTTCCGAGATTATGCGTGACAAACAAAAATGTTTAGCTGCTGACAAGTGCGAACTTCCTTTTTCTTCGTCGATAAAGTTGGTTTTGGAAAAGCGTTTAAAGCTGTATCTTTTTCAGTTTTTTTACCAATATTTCATCAATAAAAGACTAAATACATGAATTTACCCAAGAAAGCAATATTTAATCTTAAAAACTAAAAAGCTTTAAAATCACAGATTTGTATACAGCGTAACCAAGGAATTATGTAGGAACATCAAGAGCTGTTTGTGTTTCCTGGTTTTCTGCTCCTGTTGCTTCCCAATATAGTCATCATAACAAAACAAAACACAACCACAAATGTATAGTGAAACATATAACCCTCAGGAACACAATACACAAACCTCAGGTATACCCAATGGATTACAAAATCTGGATATAAAAAGTCCTGATTATTCCTCTATTGGTGCTTCTACTGCTTGCTGCAGAAGAGGGGTTTCCATTACCATTGCCATTCCAAATCCACTTCTCTATTTTATTTATTTACGATTGTTTTCTCAAGGAGCAGCTTATGCCTTAAATCAGAACAGTATTATAAATGAAAAGACTATACAACATACAAACCTTCACCTTCTTGCCTTCCAGCTGTGTTGCTTGCATTGATTGCTGGTTCAGAACTTGGGTGTAAGAATTGGGGTTGTTTTGTTATTGGGCATGGAGGCTAGGAGGGGAGGGGAGATCAGTATAGGAGTTTATCCGCAAACGGGATTCTGAGTCAGCAGGGACTGCTGCCGGTTAATAGTGGCGGATTGATTGGAAAATTGAATTCTTATAGAGTAAATACTCACAGGGACACGACTATATGAGCTTCGAGGTCGGGAAATTGAAGCGGAACGATTTATGGAATCATAAACAAATACCTTCCTAGGCTATACCTATAAGCTTCATGATGGTAGAACTCAGCACAGCAGGACTGAGGAGCATGTATGTGCCTTGGACAAACATCGTTTGGAATCGCAATACACCTTCTGACACGCCATTTGAAAAGATGTACTTATACTATGTGGAATTATGGAGTGATGGAGTAGCAGGGCACAAAATTCATGATGCTGACTATGCTGCTAGCTGCTAATACTGCCGATGTTGTATAAGGGGATGCGGCATTGTCTCAATGTTCTCGTCGTCGCATCGTCGTCGTCGTTGTAGCGAAATCATGACCCGAATACCTACGTTGGCGTTAGTTGGATTTTAGATCTATCTCCCTGATTTCCGTCATCCTGCTATGGGCCAAGTCAGGTTGCATATGAGATGTGACAGTAAAATACTCGACATAGGTTTTCCAACGATCACGATACACGTGTATTCCACACTCTTGGTGCACACGAGCAGGAGGATTTATAAAATTACAAAAATATATATGTAGGCATGTGTGAGAGTTCGGAGGAATGATATGGATGTCGGCAACGTGGAGGCAATCAAACGTAAAACGATTGCCAGAGCCAATCCTGGTAGTAGGTACAACAATGCATCCCTATATCTATACCTACTCTATTGCTTCTGATGCAGAACAAACTTACTCTGATGTGCGGGTGGAGGAGTCGAGCCCAGCCAATGTCGATGTCGATGATTATGATGATATTGCACCGCGCTGTATCTACTGATGATGAGTACAACAACAACGATGACATTCTTGAGTAAACTAAACCCCGAGTAAATTGCAAGGAACTCCTGCAAAGAAAGGATAATAAGTTCTCATTGCATTGTGCACAATTTACAGCATGATGCGGCGCGGCGGCACATGACGGGGGTAAGCTGCGAGGTGGGTGGGGGACCTTAAATGAGGAAGAAGTACCTATACCTTCCTACATTTTGTACATGATGCGGAATACAAATGTGGATACAATTTCGAACAAAAGCTTGCATATATTTCAAAGTGAGTTACTTTTTTTTTTTTTTTTTGTTCCTTTCATTTCTCTGGTATGTTTGTGTTTGGTTATGTAGATCAAGGACGATATATACATGACAAGGATATGAGAAGGATGACATGCGGCCCTCTCGATCTACTTTTTCTAGGACTAGCTTTATAGGTTTTTTTTTTTTTAAGAAATATGTGACTCCTTTTATTTATAGAGACATGGCGGGAAACAGACAAAGAGAGAACGAAACAACTTAAAGAAGCATACAACAATAACAAAAAAAAATGAAAATAACTGAAATCATTCAATGAACAATTCAAACATTTATTCGGCTTGTAGTTAACGAATGTATATAAGCAAGGATTCAACAATTAAGAATGAGTAGAACATGGATAAGTATACTCGTACATAGGTATACTTATTTTAAAATTGACGATGATGTCTTTACTTGTATATTTGAATTATTTAATGAGCTTTACCATCGTGTTGGTTGTAGGTAGATATAGAATGAAAATGGGTTTAAGTAAAATTACGTGATTTCTATTTAAAGAACACTTTATACCTACTTTATAGCATTTTTCATTGCAATGTGACAGATTTAATCTTAAAATCGAGAATTTTCTCTTTCTGTATAAAATATATGCGTCAGCTCATTTTTCAGAGGAGTATCGGTGATGTCAGAGACGTGACCCAAACAACACACGTTTCTTTGAGCGAAAATGAATAACGACAGCATTGTGTTTATTTTCTTAAACAATTGTGAATAATTCAATTCTTTTTTATTAAAATTAACTTTTATGAAAAGGCAATAACAAGATATGGCTGATGTTGATGGCAAGAGAAAGTTAAATAATCGTTAAGTGTTAAGCTCTAAATGCTTAAATACTTTGTGAAGCAAACCGTTCTATAAGGTCTAGTTTTCGGTAAATTTGCATTCAATGTATATTGTTTGTGTGAGTTTTGAAAGCTTGGATGACGTTGGATGCCTACAGTTCCGCAAATAAAAATCAAAATTCGTTTTAAATACTTAATAAGATTTTTGAGAGCTATCCACAGCTGAAAACTAGAACATTCTATGAGGTCTGGTTGCAAAGATGTCTTAATTCAAAATAAATCCATTAGTTTCGGTTTTTTTGAGTTTCGAAAGTTTGGATGACTTTGGATCCCTACAATTCGGCAAATAAGGCTCGGAGGTCCGATTTTTAAAAGGCTTGATTAGTTTCTGAAGAGCTTTCCATAGCTGAAAACAAGAACATTCTATGAGACCTGGTTGCGAAGATATCTTAATTCAAAGTAAATCCATTATTTTTGATTTTTTTGTTTTGAAAGTTTGGATGACTTTGGATGCCTACAGTTCCACAAATAAGGCTTGGAAGGTGTTGCGGTTCTTAAAACGCTTAATCAGTCTTATGAGAGCTATCTATAGGATAGCTGAAAACCAGAACATTGTGTGGGGTCTTGTTGCAAAGATATTTTTATTCAAAGTAAATCTTTTTTTTCAACCCAAAAACTAAACGTCTTTATATGGCCATAACTTTCCAAATAAGGCTCGTAAGAGGTTACAGTTGACGTTGTTGAATAGAGAACGGACAGGATTTTGCATTGTTGTTTAAAATTAAAACTTTTTGTTTTCAATCGATTTTCGAAAAAATGCAATCAGCACATCAAAAGCAAAATTGTGAGTCTGATATTATAGCAGCGTTTGTCGTCGTTCGTGTGGCTAAAGTGTTTGTTGCGATAGTTCTGTTTGATTTTAAAATGTATGTAGGTACTAACTGTTGGCAGCAAGAAGTAAGACAAACAAGGTTCTGAAAGAAAGAAATATTTTTTAAAAATGTCGGATACGAGCTGATACATGTATGTACAAGTATCTAAACATTCAATTCTATTTTTTTTTTTAAATAATGAAATTCATTTATTAAACATCTCTCGAATGTCTAAGATCCCGAAAGCCAAGATCTCGAATGCAAAAATCTCGAGAACCAATTCACTAATAAAACAAAATGTCAAATACATTCGATTTTCTATCTGAATTTCATTCCTTTTTACTTTCTTATATTCTATAGCGTTTTGGATTGGTAAAAAAAGTCGAACTCGAGATAACAATTTTCCATAACATAACGATGATAGAAAACGCCCAAGAAAAAATGGGTCTCGCAATTCTGTATCTGCCTTTCGGTACTTCGACCTGTAGCCTAACCACTAAAGTGATTTTCTTCAAAACTTTGGACTTTGGAAGTTCTTGGGTTATATCCTAGAGGAGAAATTGAAATTTTTGCTAGCCCAAAAAGTAACGGTACCTGCCATACAATACAGCTATTATGAAAAAGTATTTTTTATCAAAAAATCAAAAACTGCTATAACGATTTTGAGCAAAAAAAAAAATATGAATTACTATTAAGAGTATGGTCAATATTTTTTTTAATTTTACCAATAACGGTTATTAACGGTACCTGTCAGAGAACCGATTTGTTCGTTTTCACCCATTTCAACCAAAATTTGTATGCTTGAAGTTCTTTACAATTTTAATACTTTTGCATATTCAAATTATCGAAAAAAGAATTTTTATATTTTGAATATTAATATTAAATATTTTTATTTTTTTACTTTTTTTTGTCTCATCAAATAAAGTTTTTTTAAATGATTTATTTTGAACAATATCTTATTTAAAACCCACATTCAAAAATTAATAGAAAAAAACATTATTTGATAAGAAAAAAAAAATATTAAAAATGTTATAAAATAAAAATACTTAATATTTGGAAATATCTAAATAAATTATTAATATATTTTTCATTATTTTTTGTGATTCAGTTTTTTAAAAAAACTTATTCCTTAATGATACTCAATAAGAAAAACAACATAAATCTTCAGAATCGAGTGAGAAAAATTAAGAGATTAATATATACTATTAAAGTATTTATTAATTAAGAAACCGAAATAAATTATAATTTAAATTTTTGTAATACATTTTTAAATGCAGTCAAAATCAATCAAAATTCACAAAAAAAAATTGGAATAACTGTTATAGTTCCAGAGAAAAAAAAATAAAATATGAAGAGTGTAAAATTCCCATACAAATTTGTATGGGAAAAGTATGATCTTAGAGGCGGGTTTTAATGACCTCGGAAAAAAATTGTTTGGTCAATAATGTTTTCTTTCGGCATAAACATTCCTTTGACGGGATGTGCTATCCAAAAAAAATGAGTTTGGGAAATAACGGGCACCCTAATGTACATCGTCAATTTCTATAGCTACGTTAAAGTTTTTAGCTACGAGACCAAGTTTGTGCGATCTAGTCGTGCAGTTTATTTCTGATGGACTTCATTTCCTTGTTTTATTTTTAGCCATTCAAAGTTTTATTCAGTTATAGATACTATAGTAATTAAATTAATTAAAAAAATTTTATTAATGATACCCTGTAAACCATTTTTTTGATTTTTATTTTAAAAACAAAAAAAAAATTTTGCGTTTTTTTTCGTTTGTTTTTTTTTTCTATAAGCTTCTATTTTTCGAAAGACATTTTCTTTAAAAAACATTTTCTTAAAAAGGCTCGTTTCGAACACATTCGGTTCGGTCTGTATTCGGTTCGATTTCGGTTTCCGTCAAGACCTCTTCACAAACAAACGGTTCATATTCGGTATGTACTCACTAATAATTAAAATTAAATAAAATGTATCAACAAAAAAAAATCAATTCAGAAAAACTGAAAACGAACCGAATATGTGTGAACGCTACGTTTACTTTGTGTGCCCTAGACCCTAATACGTGCCGTTTTGAAACCGAATGAAAACTATTCGTGTCGAGGGATCATTCGCGTGCTCTACGGTTTCTATTAGGTTTTTATTTTTACCGTTTTATCGTTTCCTTAAGCCTTAAGGCTCATTTCACACACATTCGGTTCGGTCTCTATTCGGTTTGTATTCGGCTGTGCCTGATATGTGTGAAACGATAAAACGGTGCTCTACGGTTTCTATTAGGTTTTTATTTTTGCCGTTTTATCGTTTCACACATATCAGGCACAGCCGAATAGAAACCGAATAGAAACCGAACCGAATGAAACCGTATGTGTGGGAAACAAACCTAATACATACAATTTATTGAAATTTTATAAAACCTATTTAAATAAATAAATATAAGACCAAGCATATGCGACCCAGTTGTGCATTTTTTCGTATTATTGGATTGATGGTTTCCATATTATATTTCTAACATTATTGAACATCTTTTAAGCAATCCCTTATTTTTCTAATATTTTTTTGTCGAAAACTTTTGTTGAAAGAATTTTCGAAATAACACTCTTGCCGAGACTGTAGGATAAAGTGGGTAATAAATTGAACTTAAGTAAATCCAATTACCTATATTCTTAGCTAGTGTTTTTTTTTCGATAATAGGTGAACTCACATTAAAATGAGTATTTAAATAAAATTTTGATCTGAATTTCTCCCCACATGCACAAGTTCATAGTTTGGTAACACACTTTAATCTAACAAGACTAAAGAAACTTAATGATAATGTATTGGACCTTCAGCCCGGGTACTTACATCTTTGCGCAAAAAAAATTCTAAGACTATAAATTTATGGTACCTGAGATCTTGTCATATTCAATTTGTATACGATTGTATACCTAAAGACTTTTTTAAAGGAATATATTCTTACCATTAAATATTTACCAAAGCCAAATAATATACATAAACGCTTTTAGCCATTGGCAGCAATCAAACAAAACAAAATTGATAACGTACTGGAACCTTGAACTTAGCTCAATAATATTGCAAGCTTAATCTAAAACTTTAAAACATACAAAAATATACCTTCGACGCTTCCCATTGCGTCATATAAAAAAAACTTTCCAATTCCAATAGATACATTACGTATATATAATATCCGTACTACCGTGGATGATTTATAACCCAAATGATCCGAAAATTCGACAAAACAAAGCCACACCTTCAAGAATAAATTGTTTTGCTGGCCTGCCAAATTTACAAGTAACAAAAACTTCGATGATTCATCATCGTTCACACAGCTCTAAGCTACCAATTAAACCCAACATACATAATCTTGTCCTAAATATAAAAATAGAATACCTTCTAAAAGCACTTTGCATTATTTTCTTTGAATTAAATTAAATAAAAATAAATAAACTTAAACTAAATCCGAAACAAAATTTGATCAGACAGCAGAGATAGAGAGGTTAAAGCCCTCTATCGAAGTCTTGTCCGGTTGTAGAAACAACTTACTAGTCTGTCTATCCCATCATAGACAGAAAGTCAATACTTACAAGATAACAGGTGCTCGCCTATTAATTATAAATTTTGCAATCATTATTAAATCCCGTTTCCCCATCCGTTACAATGCACCTAATCATCTACCTAGATGTGTTTAGGTTTATATGGGAAATAAAAAGCAAAAAGGTAAAGACTTTTAGAAGAAGAACAACAAGCTGAAGATGATGATGATGATGCTATTTTGCGAGCTAACGACGAAAAAAATAAGAATATAAGTGTGTATACATACATCCAGCATCTGAAGCTTCATTGCACACAGCATAAGATCTATCTTCTCATTGTGTATTGACCTTAAACTTCGTGAGCTTAGAGCTCACTGAGTCTACTTTGCACAGTGCTGTGCAAAAAAAAACAATTTTTGAATGCTTTATATAGGTCAAGTTAGAATTATTGGTTTCGCGGAAAAATAAAATAAAATGCACGACCCTCTATTATGTTTAAGAGATTTAAATTTTTTTAAATCGTATTCTTGTTCTCTATTGACACCTTTTACTGAAGAATGTTCAAGAAATGTTTATTCTTTGCAATGATTAAGTAGATCCGGAAACATATTCAGCCTTATTTATTAACTCGGTTTAGCGGGAGCGTAAAGTTACAACGACTTTACAACGCCTCTTAGCCGCCAAAGCTTATTAAAACAAAAAATATACCAGAAATAGAGGCGGAGTAAGCTAAAACTGGTTAATAGGAGGTTTAAGGCCGGAGTAAAGCCGTTTTAGTATCTAAATGTCATTTTGACATGACATCGTGCGAAATTTACAAAGAGGAATGGAAACAATTTTGTTTTGTTTTTGTTATTTACGATAAACTGGATTTTTTTTTTTTATTAATACATCATTTAAATTCATTAAATGATTTGATATTTTTAACTGGAAGAAGGAGAAGGCCAAAGCAGTACAAAACTCGTTTAGATCCCATGACACTGAGGGATGATTAGTTGTCGGACAATTATCTATGAACATAAACAGAAATAATTATTTTTGTCTGTTGTAATCTGGAAATTATTTTGCATCGACTATCAAAGTTAAATAATTTTTGTCTCTAAGAATTCCAACAGTTATTATGGGGAAAAATCTGAAAAAAGTTTTGACGTCTGAAAAGTTTGAATGCAGTTTTGAAGAGTGGTTGCTTTTTAGCATAAATCTCGATTTGCGGGATTTTTGGTCTTGTGGGGCGTCAGCCATCTTAGAAAAACGATTTTTTTTGATAATTTGCGTTTTTCTAATCTCCTGTGCTTTTTTATGAAAAAAATTTCCTACAAATCTCTATATAAATTATTTTTCTGGTGTAGATAATTCAAAAGTTATTAAAGAAAAACGAGACAAGAATTAGGCCTTACGGGCTTAGTCTTAAATACTTTTTTGAAGATAAAACACTGTGATTTGCATAAGGCTTAACAAAAGGCTAGGGCGTGTAGGTTTAGGCAGAAGGGGCAATTTTCTAAAAAATTACTTAAAATATAAAAAAAAAATATTAAAAATCAACGGCAACACTTAAAATATTATGTTAAAGCCTTTTTAAAAGCCAAAAGGCTATTCTTCATTTAACTTTTTAAGTCAAGTTTTTTGAGCAAACAGTTTTTGAGAAAATAATTTTCAAACTCAAAATAAAAAAAAAAAAATTATTTTATTTTCTTTCCAAGATGGCGGACGCTCCACAAGACCGAAAATCCCGCAATTCGAGATTTATGCTAAGCAACCCCTCTTTAAAACTGCATTCAAAGTTTTCAGACGTCAAAGCTTTTTTCGAGAAAAATAAGTTTTTTTCTTAACGGTTTTTCAACATTTTTTTGTAAGGTAACGTTATTTTTGAATTTAAAAACATGATTTTTCCAATATTCTACAAAATAATAAAAAACTATTGGTTTTTTTGTGTGATAACACAATCGCAGTTAGGCTGCATAGCTCCGTCATTTATATTATTATACATTAAAACATTAATACAAAACTATGTTACACCTAGTTTTAAAAATATTGACCAAGTCGTTTTCAAGATATTTAGTTTTCAAAAAAAAAATTGATTTTCTTTTAAATTTTCAAACAAATTTTTTTTTTTTTTAATTTTGGTTCACAATAATTTTTATACTTTTATACATAACTTTTTTTGAAAAAATAAAAACCAAAACAATTTTTGAAAATAAAAAAATTATTAAAAAGTAGTTTTTCCTTATTTAATTTTTTTATTTTTTTTTCAACAAAATCCTCAGACCCGTTTTTGAGATAAACATCCTTTTCCTTTTTGGCCTTAACAAAAATTAAAAATCGTGTGGGTAGTCAAAAAACACAAGTTTGAAGAAAATCTCTCCAGTCGGTTAAGCTGTAGGGGCGAGGACAGACAGAATTACGAGCCCCATTTTTTTCGCGGTCTCTATATTCATAATGTTAAGGAAAATTAAGATCTCGAATTCGTTTTTTTACGAATCCATAACTTACCATATAAATAGTACCTATATCACAAGTAAAAAATTGTCCTAATGATTACATACATTTTACATAAACTTGTTCAAGACAAAATTTAATTTTATAAACTTAATCTGAACAAATTTTTACTTGGTTTTTGAAATTTGAAAAGAGCATGGAATAATTTTAAGAAAAACTTAAAAGTAAGTTTTATTTTTTCGTTATTATGTTTGTATTTTTTTGAAAATTTTATCAAAATTACTTCTTGGAAAATTCAAATTTCATAGAATTGCTATGAAACAAATGTTAACTAATATGAGTTTTTTTTTTTTAATTATTTTATAATTTTTTCAGAACGGTATATATTTATGAACGATTAAATTACGGTCTTTTGGGTTTTGACCTATCATGGTGTATTAAAAGTTTGATTTGGCCTAGTTAGTTTCGGAAGTGAATCAAAAGTCTATTGTAGTCTTTTGGCATTTGATGACTTTTTAGAAATTCCCCTAAAAAAAATAGAAAAAAGTTAACAGAAACGTTTTCAAAAAAAAAACGTTTCAACGGCGTGTCTACTATTAATATTTTACTTCAAATTTTTTGTTCTTTTTTTATATCAAAAAGTAGCTTTTTCTACAACTGAGTTTGGCCAAACTTTATAAAAATAAAAAATGCATTTTAGAAAGATTACGAGACCAACATTTTCGAAATTTCTTTTTTGATTTTTATAAAAAGTTTCATTTTATTTTTCAAAAAATACTTCAACAATTATTTCTTGTTTAAAATGTTATGTCAATATAGTTTAACTGTGTATTATTCCTGTTTTGTTAGTTCAACAGAGTATTTGTAAAATATTTTCTGCACCTCACTCTATGTGATATTGGCGGCAAGATGCCGACTACGACATAAGGAACGAGTACCTTTTTTTATATTATTTTTTTATTTTCATTATATTTCTTTTTAATGTTTTTTGTTTTAATTTGTTGTTGTTGTTGTTGTTATTGTTGTTGTCATATCTCATATTATTTCACACAGCTGCTGCGTCTATTATAAAAGATACTCTCCCATGGCTAAGGTTTCAGTTGTGCTTTTGAGTTGCGGATTCGCGTTTGTGCCAAAATAAAGAAAAGCAAAATATATTATCACTATAGTAGTTCTGCTGTGCTGCCGTGTTCTACAAGTCGTGTTTATCTTCTATCTTTAGAATTTCAAAAAAAAGTATATAATATAAATAATAGCGGAGTTCGTTTGTTTTCTGTGTCAGTGTGCCTTATTGTTTTCTCTTACAATAATCCCTTCATCCAAAGATTTTCGCAGAAACATGTCAATGGGATTATCTATGTTAGCTACGGTTCTTGGTCTGATCCTTGCTGCGGGTATCTTAGGTGAGTGACAAACAATGATGATGATGATGATGATGATGATGATGATGATGTGATGATGATGGAGGAGCTTTATACCTTCTAGTCTATATAATATAGTTAGTCCGTTAAATAAGGTTGCTGATTTTTGTTTTGCAAGCGAATGAAATGTTTACCAAGTTTGATTGACTGTTGATCCATCCACATTAAAGTGCCAAGCCGCCACCACTGCGCCACTGACTCTTTTGCCGGTATATAGAGTGGTCGGTAAACAAACCTACGAATTTCTTTAAACAAAAAAAAAAAAAAACGATAAAAAGAAAGTATCATTTTATTCCGTGGCAGTTGAGACATTTTTAGAAGAGGGTCATGACATCATGCGAGTGTTAGCCCACCTTTACGGTCGTTTCAACAATATTTTATTAGTTAAGCTTGAGTTAATCACGTAAATATTAGTCATCCAATGGTAAGAAGTGCTACGGTCAAATTATAATCACGATGATTGAATATTATCATTCTATGTTCTCATGTTCAACTGCTTATGAGTGATGTCAGGTTTGTGCTGTTGTTCTTAGATTGTGCCTTCAACAAAATAATAATTACCATCTACGCCGCATAGACATCGAAGTTTTAATAAGATATCCGGGATTTTTTAGTTAGAATCGTATTTATTTATTGAGTTAGAATCGTATTATGTACCTACTCCTACATATATGTATATGATGTGAATTATTTGGGAAACTTGTTATGATGCCTAAATTGTTGTTTAAAAATTGGTGAAAAAGATTGTACAACAGGTTACAGGTTTATTTTAAAATCCAACTTACAAAAATAACAACAAAAACAAATAAAAAAAAAGATATATAAAATTATACGAACGTTCTAATTATTGTAATACACCCTAATAAATGGACAAATATTTAATAATAGGTTAATAGAAATAATATAAGTAAGAATTCATAAATGATTAAAATTTTATTATTGAATCTATGCAAAATTACAGGTAGTGTTTTAAAACTTAGTTAAATATTAAAGGGCAATTAACTTTAAGTTGTTAGCCAACCTAATATAATTTTAATATTGTTTTATTTAACTGTGCTAAGTTAATAGGGGGTGACATTTTGTCATTAAAAATCTTTGGATATTTCTCTACCACTCTCTCTCTCCCTATATAAAATTTAGTGCCAACAAAAATTATTTACTTTCATTCTATTCCTTCTATTTTTATTGAATTTAAAAGAACTTAGGTCTTACAGACCTATTTCTCTACCACTCTCTCTCTCCCTAGATAAAATTTAGTGCCAACAAAATTTATTTACTTTCATTCTATTTCTTCTATTTTTATTGAATTTAAAAGAACTTAGGTCTTACAGACCTATTACAAAACAAATTGTCTTATTGAACCGAAAAACCAGCCACTCCAATCTTCAAGTCCCTTTTAAATGCTGAGAAAATTATTTATTTTCTTCAGTACATTCAGAAATATGAATAAAACATCGAGGGAACTTTTACTTTTAACAGTTGAATATATAATTTTATATTACTATAGACAGCTCAAATCTTTTTTTAAGCAAAGGTAAGCGCAAGGCATATTCAAATGAAGAATGAAAGATTTTAATATGATGGATCTACACTTTTTTGTATGAAGCTGAAGATCGCTCCAAAGATTTAAAAGAATTTGCTTGCGAGGGGATCTGGAGGGATTTTAAAGAAATTTTCAAAACTGTAAAATGGATTTTGTTGTGCTATGATTATTTTGTGTTCTTTTTTTTTTATACGGCCAAGAAGCTTTAACGCATGTGGTTCAAAAGATATTTGGAAAATACGAAGAATAATAGAGCAATAATGCATTTATCGCGTACTTTCCAAATATCTTTTAAACCACATGCGTTACAGCTTCTTGGCCATATAACAAAACAGAGAACACAAAATAATCTTTTCAACGACGTAGCACACATCGCTGTTGAATTTAATGAAACCATCATACAACTTCCAACTTATTTTGTCTGCAATACATTTTTGTTATAATTCTCTTGTTTTGTAAGAAAAAGATCTCAAATCATACGATTAAAAAAGTTGAAAGTTCTTAAATTCTGACGAATTAGTGTTTTATCCTATCATTTCTCAGCTCCGAGTTTTATGGCTCCAAAGTTTTGCTTATAACTTTTAATATAACGTTGTAAAATATCTTAACGGGTAAAAATAAAAAAAGTAATAAATTGTATAATATTTGTGACCTTTTTATCGATAAAGATAGATATAACTTTTTGTGGGCTAAAGGCCAATAAATTAATGATGTTATTTGATGTGCAACGTTTCGAGCATGTTTATACTCTTCATCAGGCCTTTATTTATAAAAATTATAAAAGTTATACTTACATACATTTATATAAAAAGTATTATATATGACGTCAAGTAACTAACAGACAATATTTAAAGAATTCCCTTATTCCCTTAACGTAAATTCTTTAAATATTGTTTGTAAGTTACTTGACGTCATATATAATACTTTTTATATTAATGTATGTATGTATAACTTTTATAATTTTTATAAATAAAGGCCTGATGAAGAGCATAAACATGCTCGAAACGTTGCACATCAAATAACATCTTTAATTTATTGACCTATAGCCCACAAAAAGTTATATCTATCTTCATAAAAAAAAGTCACATCTGTAGTTCAATCCATTCTACTATATTTTATATTCTGACATATTTTATTTTGTTCAAAAAGAAATTATTGCGGTCTAGAATCCCCAACAAAAAATATGTTTCATGATTTTTGATTAAAAAATAATATTTAATAACACAATACAAAAAAAAAACTAAAAAATATCACGTCTAGAAAATTTCCAGCATAATAAAATCCATTTTACAGTTTTGAAAAATCTCTTCAAATCTTTGGAGCGAACTTCAGCTTCATATTTTGTTCATATAACTGGCAGAATTATACCTATCCAAAATTGCCATTTTGTTCGTACCTATGCCTTAATATTTTAAGAATGGTAAATGATTTTCTTATTCTTAGTTTTTGATGTATGTACATATATCAAAAAATATATAAATGACGTTTAAAAAACTTTTTTCAAAAATTCTATACGGCAGGTTTTTTTAATTAAATATTTTCAAAGTTTTTGATACTTTATTATTGTTTAAATATTTATTTTAATAATTTTAATTTTTTTAAACTTATTTTAATTTAAAAAAAAAGTATCAACCCATTTTTTAAATATTTTGGCTAACGAGCAAAAACAGGAAATAGAAAAAATTTTGTATCTCACTCTCTTATGTTAAATTCTCAAGTTCTCAAACTCAGTTTAAGAGTTATACTGTCAGAAAATGCATGGATGAATTTGGACGATTTTTGTGTTTCAAAGTTCCGCAGAAACATATTTAATAATTAAGAATTCTGATCTCAATTCCAATCCCCATTTATATTATTTTAAAAATTCAGTTTCAGGATTCAAAAACAAGCAAAGAATAGCCGCTCGATTTTTGTAACTACTTTCAGAACTTTAAAAAAAAATGTTTGTTGTTATTTTCTAAACGCAGTTTGGAAATTTCTTAAGATAAAAAAGCACGATTTTTTTCAGATTCATGCAAGTTGATCTTCAAAACACATTTTTTTTATATTTTTTTACATTCAGTTTGACTAAGGCCCATTTGCTGAAACTAAACTTAAGGATTTATGTTCAACATAAGAATTTATGTGACAGTTTATGCTAAGGAAAAAGTAGAACATAAGCGTTTATTTTGAACTGAAATATTTATGTTTCGTATCAGCAAACGGGCATAAATGTTCCTACAGCTTTTTGAAAATTATCAATTTTTCTTTGATTATTTTTCAGAGTATTTTTAAATTGAATTAGCATAGGAAAGAAAGATTTTTTTGTGGAACGAATTAAAGTAGGGCTGAATTTTGTATAGCTGAAAAAGGGCTATTAGATTAACGTATGTCCAGTTTTTCGGGACGCTATCCCCCTGGGGAAATCAGCCATTTTAGAAAACGCTAATTGATATATATCTCCGAAACTATTCATCTTAGATGAAAAATTGTAAGGTCAAGCTTGTAGGCAATTCAATTATCTTTCGTTTATTGTTACATTTTTTACGGTGCGGGCGATACTTTCAAGGTTATGTCGTCTTATTATTTGTTTTTTTTTTTTTTTTACATTTACACATTTTTGTCGTTGTGGAATAAGCTAACGTGAATCTAAATGAGAATTTAAGAACACTAAATTTCAAACATTCTGATATATTTTTGAAGATGATGCGATACCACAGTCAAAAGTTACAGCCATTTTGTTTGCGCTAAAATGAAAACTTCAGAGTAAGTAAAATACTTAATTGTTATTATAATTAATAAAAACACCAAAATGGATGTAACTTTTGACTGCGGTATCGCATCGTCTTCAAAAATATATCAAAATGATGGAAATTTAGTGTTCTTAAATTTGTATTTGGAAAGTAATTCACGTTAGTTTTCTCGGGAACATAAAAAAATTGTAATTGAAAAAAAAAAAATTAAAAATAAAACGACATAACCTTGAAAATATTGCAAATATTGCGCCGAAAATAAATGTACGTACAAACAAAAGATGGTTTTATTGCCTTCAACCTTTGCCTTACAGTTTTTCCTCTAAGATCGATAGTTTCGGAGATATGTATGTATGTAGGTCCATTCGCATTTTTGCAAAATGGTGGATTTCGCCAGGGTCATGGCGTCCCGAATACCTGGACAAAAGGTTTTCTAATAGCTCTCTTTCATTTATAAAAGTCTGTCTTTCTTTAAAGCTAAAAGCTCTAACTTAGAAGTGGGATATCACATCATCTTCAAGAATGTATGAAAATTTGTTAAACTTTGTCTGCAATTAGTATCACGGGAACAATTTACGTAAGTTTCTTACGAAACAAGAAAATTGTGAAAAAAAAATAAAACGACATAACCTCAAAAACATAGTAGCCCGTAGCGTAATGGTTAGTGCGTTCGACTGTCACGCTGGAGGTCTGGGATCGCTTCCCAGTCTCGTCCACCTAAAAACTAAAAAGTTTTTTTTCAGGGCTACTGCCTCTTGCAAGGAATTGACAAATCCTCCAAGAGTATCACTTGTCACGAATAAGTGCTTCTCGTTTAGCCGTTCGGAATCGGCATAAAATTGTAGGTCCCTTCCATTCCTGTCGAAAGGCGCACACAGGAATGGTTGCGAGTTGTTAGTCACTAGGCCCTGGTTCTTCATGAGCCGTTGTGCCACCCGATTTATTTTATTTTTAACCTCAAAAACATTGTCCACGCGGACAAAAGTTTTAATGACAAATAAAAGATAATTTTTTTTCCAACAAATTTAATTATGACAGCTTTTCACTTCAAATCGATAGTTTCGGAGATATAGATCAATTCGCGCTTTCCAAAATGGCGGATTTCCCCAGGGGGGTGGCGCGGCGACCCGAAAAACTGGGCATAAGCTTTTCTAATAGCCCTTTTTCAGGTGTAACAATTTCAGCCGTCCTTTATTTCGTATCATAAAACAATTGTTATTTTGGTAATTTTCCTGTACTAAAATTCAAAACGTATTAATATGTCGATAAATAATACACCTTTATTTTTATGTCCGACTTCAGCAAAATAGAATTCAAAATTTTACGAATGTTTTCATCCAAAACCCCTTTAAATCACGCTCAACTAAGAAAAAAAAAAAAAAAACAGATTTGTTTGGAAATTAATACCTATACCTTTTATGTGAACAACTTAGTGAGAACTCAGTTCCTTAGCTGACTTAATTCCCGGCGATATGTTTCCTGCATCCTGCTCTATGGTAACTTGGATTTGAAAAAAACATTAACATTATAGTATTATTTACAATAATTCAATATACACTTGGAGTAGATTTGCTTTAAAGTATTTAGCAACTTTATATTTTTTCAAATGATAACCGTCAATATCAACATTTTAGCGAACTTTGTTCCTATTTACTTGTATAACCAATAATAATTTTTCATAGTTGCCTTTAATCGCATCTATCATTTAAAAGAAAAATCATCCTGGTCTAAGTCCAAGGCTTAAAATTATGTAGGTATTCCCGAGCATTATTAAATATTAAATTTAAATGCGTAATTTCGATTTGTGAGGTTTCATTAGCAACCCCTCCGTTATTCCGTACACGCGTGGGTAAACTTAACTTAACTTCACTTAAGTGACGCGAAGCTTGTTATACGATTCCTCTGAATTTTTCTTTTCACTAAGAATTGTGCATTAAGCGTTGTTATTATTATTTACGTATTTTTATTATAATTATTTGAACCGAGAATATACAAAGGAAATGTGAAACAAAGCTAAATTAGCATAAGGTACAATTCTTATGTTTGATGGAGCAATTCTGAAAAAAAAAATTACTTAACATTTTAAAGTAATTTACTTTTAAATATCACATCGGTAACTCTAACAGAATGTCATACGTTTAATATTTTTTTAATTTTAAAAGTTTTAGAGAAAAAAGAAGATCTTTAAAGAACGTGACAATTTTATAGGGGAAAATCGCTATTAAATCATAGTTTCAGTTTATACTTTCACTTTTTAAATGAAATAATTGAGGCATTTTAAGCAAATGAAAACAAAGTACTATAATTAGAGAAAGAATGAAATCTTTGCACGTACCTACTATGTAGGTATACTTACTTACTTAGTCTTTAATTGTGCTATTAATGAAGCTAAACATTCTTTACTTGCTTCAACTAACAGTGTTTGTTGCATGCTTAGAAAGAATGTCTATTCTGAAAAGTAAAATGTGGAATTATTCAACTCATCTTATTAGAAATACGTTGAAGAAAAAACAATAAATTAATTGCGATGCATAGACGTTTCTAGCATAATAATTTCTTATTATGCAGTTTTTTTTTGTTGCATTTCATTCATTTCAAGTTTAGAACAATGAAAAGGTCTAGTGCATTTTTTATTTTTAGAATACTTAATCAAAAAAGGTAAACAAGTGGAACGCTAATCAGTGAACGTCCAATATAACGAATACCCGATACAGCGAATTTGCGATATGACTAACGCTTTTGAGATTTACATTAACATCTCTTTATAGCGAACGATGGTCACAATGTGCTATCCTATATAACGAACGCATTTATAAAGAGACGTTAAATGACTGTGTTCTTGTTGACATTAATTTCGATGAGGATGATACAATTTCGCGGCAATTAATTTATTGCGGCAAAATGAGGAAGTTTTGAGGCATAATCCACTTCATTAAAACGCATCAGTTTCGGAAATGACTTTTTGTTTCGCTTCAGTGTCGTCCTACCATCGTAGAATAGAAGCTTGGAACAGTTACCATAGTCAAAATAGGCATACAAATCTCAAAACATAAACCAAATTCCGATAACACTTAAACTTGGTAGGGGCCTTCCACTGACAATAACGAAGCAATGGCGAAAAGTCCCCGTCGATCCGACAGGAGCACAACTTTTTACGCATGGTCAAGTGTCGAAAAAATCAGTTTTTAACAAATAAATTTTTAACGATAAACGCTATCGAAAAATAGTTTGAGTAGGTACAGTTAATATATCATCCAATTCTCTACAAAAAAGACTCACACACTTTTCTTCTAAGAAAGTATTAGACAGAGAGCTGGGGCCGAATTACGTCTTCAGTGTACGAGTGAATTACTTTAACACGTTATCGCGTTATATCGAATTGATCTCGTATTGTACTAGCATAGTTCTAGTCTAGTACATTTTTGTGTTGAGCTCATGTTTTGCTTATATTTGCCTTTGGAATTTAATTTGGCCAAAAATATTTTTGGCTAAATCAATTTATTGTGCCTTAAAATCAACCAAGAATAATTTTCTGGGCGATTTTTAATTTATTTTAATTCACCCTGAAACACCATTAATTGATATTGTGTAGAAGAAAATAAGGAATAATTTAATTTTTCTGCCATTTTACTGCTCACTCGTCTACCTAGCATCTATCGTATGAAAAAACACTCGTTCACTGACCAGGAAATTCCAAAAATCGAATTCGATACTTGATACTTTACTCGATATCTTAGGACGGAACCCCAAATGCAGATAAATCATTAACGTATTGCTCACCACTTCACTGATGCAGTTATTCGGCCCCTGGTGAACATTTACTCAAAGTGTGTTATACCGCTTTTGTGGCCATGTCGTTTGTATCAGTGCAAGCTACATGTCATCGGTCAGCCCCAACACGGCAACACCACTTAAATGCCCTTTCATGGTGCGAGAACAAAAATAATCCCTCTAAAAGAGCTTTTTACGGCTCCAAATGTTCATCACTAAAGCCTTGTGCCTATATTAACCAGAATCCATCGGTGATTTATCAATCAATTATTAGAAACAAAATTAAATGAAAAAGATATAACGAACGCTCTCCATTAGATGGACGACAATTATTTTTTTCCGTCATAAAATTCAGCTGAACACGTCCAAAAAAGTGACAGCTCATGCAAAAAATTCCCAAACACCCCTGATTTTGACCATTTTAAACGTGTAAGTGTCATATGGATTTAGTACGATACTAAAAAGATAAAATAGCCATTTGGTGATTTTAACTTTAGTAAAATGTTAGGAGATAGTATGCTAAACTCGTTTAAAATTAGCAAAATACACTTTTTAATCTAGTATTATACTAAAAACGATTTAACAACGTACTAAATCGACTAAAATTTTACGCCACTATTTTTGCATTCTTATTAACAGTATACCTACTTTTTTCATATTTTCAACTTTCTCATTACTAGATGAACTGTTTCAAATAATTATTTCATACAAAGCTGCTTAAAACAAAAAGTATAAATAATATTGCGTATCAGAAACATTGTACATTAGGGTGGACGGATTTGCGGTATTTTTTAGGACATCTGTTGGATTCAAAATTCAGATTTATTTCAAATTTTGAAAACAATGCTTAGAGAGATTTCAACCACCAATTTTATACAAAAAAGCATTTTTATAGAGTTTTAAATTTTTTAAAAATAAAAATATTAAGGGTATTCATGCAACATCGTAAGTTTACAAATTGTATAAAATGATAAATTTACACAAAAGTTTGCATTAACGACCTTTTTATTCATTTGGACAAATACTGTGTAATTGAATCAGCTGTTCGTTAAGCGTCAAATAATAAACGTCAACAATTTGACGTGTTCAGATTTCAAAGTTATTTTTAAATGGAGAACCTCTCCCGAACCAATGTGAAAACGGAGCCGAATGTCTCGGAACGATAAAAAAATTAAGATACACGACAATAGTTGTGTTTTAAGCCGTAAGTGGTGTTTTTAGTTCACGTCAGTGTTCGGACGAAAATGAACGAATGCAAGAAATCATATGGAGCCCCCATAAGGTCGGTTTCTTGATTTTTCATTGGCTTATGCTTTCGTAAGTGAAGAGTACCTACGAGTGCAGCTTACGGAAGTGTTACTGAAATTTGTTGGGGAGGAACGCAAAAAACAGAAAGATTGATTTATGGTTCAGTTCCGATTTTGATTTCTAAGATCAGAAAGCTACTTTTCGTTGGCTTATGACATCTGTTTCCGGCAGCTTGGTTTGCGATAGCCCTTTAAAGGTCTGACTTAATAATTTACGAATAGTAGCTTTCCTAATCGTTGAGTAAATGTAGGCGCCAGATTAATTTTCCTCTTGCAAACTAAGTTTTTATCCACAACTTTTATCGCCAACTAATCGGGATTCCATAGTTACAGTAGTTTCAGTATACACAGTCAGAGTTTTTTTTAGTTTTCTGAGATATCATATAGTATAACATATTTCTGAACACGCCTATTTCTATAAGTCGCAATGATGGTTGGTTAATTTTTTTCCAATTTGTGTAAATCATTTCCCATAAAAATGTTAACAGTTCATTTACCAAATGGTAAACTTACGCAAATGGTAAACTTCACATCGTTGCATGAATTCCCCTTTTGATTTTTCAATAAAGGCTTTCATTAAAAAAATGGAAAAAATATTTTTTTTCTTATATTAGTAAAATAAAAATGGAAATTATTGTTTTAAAGGTTTTAAATTGTAGACACGTGCAAAATAACGTTCTGGAACTACTGCGCGAATTTTTTTAATTCTAGAAAGAACTTCTTATTTTCGTACAATGTTTATTTATGAAATGTTAGACCAAACAACCACCAAAACCACTCTGGTTACATCTAATTATTGACAACCGAAACTATTTTTGTTTTTATTATATTATTGTTCTTTTTTCCTAATATTCATAGAATACATATACTTTTAGCTGATGCTTCAAAAATTTAATAGATTTTTTAGAGTGCATATTAAAATATAACCTGTTTTTTTTTCACAATTTTGTAGATTATAATTCTTTAAATAAATAAATTAAATTCATTGGAATTTAAATATCGAATTTCATTGAAAAATTCTATCAGGAAGTAAATCTAACAATAAAAAAATATTGTTTTAAAGTATACTTCCCGAAACAGATAACCTATATAAATGCGCATTTTGTAATGTTTGACATTGATCTCAGTTTAAATATAATTCCGCAGTTGATTTTACTTGATGCATTTAAAATCACAGAATTTCATCAAATTAGGCAGTTTTGTTTGTATAATATAAAATATTCTGTTGATATTGGGAAAACAAGAAAACAACTCAATTTTACGCACATAAACACAATATCAAATTTATATTATTCTTTTTTAAGACTAATATCTCACTAGCTCAAACCGGTACCAAAAACTGCCTAATACAATATGAAACTCTTTTACCTACTATCAATAGTTCGGGTACCTACGACAGCATTTTAGTTACAGCCTTGAATAAAATAGAATAAACATAACATAACATAAAATAAAATAAAATAAAATAAAATAAAATAAAATAAAATAGAATAAATTAAAATGAAATAAAATAAAATAAAATAAAATAAAATAAAATAAAATAAAATAAAATAAAATAAAATAAAAATAAAATAAAATAAAATAAAGTAAAATAAAATACAATAAAATAAAATAAAATAAAATAAAATAAAATAAAATAAAATAAAATAAAATAAAATAAAATAACATAAAATAAAATAAAGCAAAACAAATATTACCTTCTGTTATCTTAATGCAATGCAATTGAGATTTTTATTTAGTTTCAAAAAATATGGTATTATGTTAAGTTTTGCCTCATACGTTTTTATTTACATGTTATTTGTTTTAAAAAAATCTTAACAATTCATACAGGGCAAGATTTTCTTGTTCAAAAATGAACTTAACATTCTTTAGGTAGGTACTTTATTGATAGGACAGTTGTTTCTATACCATAACATCGTTATGGACACATATTGTACTTGCCCTTACATTTACTTAAAAGCTATGGCGCAGAATTTTATAGAATAAAAACCGGCTCTTAATCACTTTTAAAATGAGAATCAGCTCTAAAAACTGTTTTTAAAGCGAGAGTCGACTCTTTGGTAATTTTAAACGACATAAAGTATAGTTTAACGTTAAACCACTCTTCTAACTTCAAAAGCAGCAAATCGCTTGTTTAACTTCTTAAAGTATACTTTTACCACTTGAACAAAACAACAAAAAAGCGTAGGTTGTTAAAATTATTTCATTTTTTTTTTTTTTTTTTTGAATATTTAGAGCTTTATTAAAAATGAAAAGTAGGTTATTAATGCTTAAAGAGCTCGGCGGAATTGAATTTTCACTTTTTCTGCCAAAACATGAGAAGTTAGCAAAAGAATTGTTTAAAATTGAATACAAAATGAGAGTTCCCGGTAGCAAACAAAGAGTTCTAGAGCTCCTCATACTTTTTTTCAATTGGTCTGGCAAATAAAGTGTTAAAAGTAGAAAAAAAAAGTTTTTTTTTTTGCTAACTTTACGCAGCAAGGTCTTTTTCGAGAAAAAGAGTTCTGAGCATGTTTTTCAACTTGAAATCAAGAGTTCTAGAGTTCCTGATGGGTTTTAGAAAGAGTTCTGGAAAAACAAAGAGTTCTGAACATTTTATTAATAACTTTTTTTTCTAAAACTTATTTTTCAAAAGTTATGCGCAAATTAAGGGCCCATTAACTTAGAACCAAAAATTTTCAAAATCCAAAAATGTAAAAAGAAGGAGTTCTGATTAGAGTTGCCGATAGCAAACAAAGTGTTCTGAACATTTTATTAATAACTTTTTGTTTTAAAACTTATTTTTCAAAAGTTATGCGCAAATCGGCAACTCTAATCAGAACTCCTTTCTTTTCTTTTCATTTTTTTTTTTTTTTTTTGGATTTTGAAAATGTTTGGTTCTAAAGTCAATGGGCACCTTAATTTGTACATAACTTTTGAAAAATAAGTTTTAGAAAAAAAAGTTATTAATAAAATGTTCAGAACCCTTTGTTTGCTATCGTGAACTCTAATCAGAAGTCTTTTTTTTATTTTTTTTTTTTGATTTTGAAAATGTTTGGTTCTAAGTCAATGGGAACCTTAATTTGCCCTTACTTTTCCAATTTTGCAGAACTCTTCCTAAAACCCATCAGGAACTCTAGAAATCTTGATTTAAAGTTGAAAAACATGCTGAGAACTCTTTTTCTCGAAAAAGTCCTTTCTGCGTGAAGTTAGCAAAAAAAGCTTTTTTTTCTATTTTTATTACTTTATTTGCCAGAACTATTGAAAAAAGTATGAGGAACTCTTTGTTTGCTACGTGGAACTCTCATTTTGTATTCAATTTTAAACAATTCTTTTGCTTACTTCACAGGACTTAAACATGGGCACAAACATCAATCACACAGACACATCAACCAACATACACGTAGGTAGAAACTTATAAAGATGTCTCAACATTATCCATGGGCTTGAGTTTTTTTTTTTTGAATCAGGGATAATGCGAGAAGACTTCTTTTCCACTAAATTAAGAACAATAACATTCGAACAAAACGCAATCATAATATATTAGGTACACGGCACACACATAGGGCTGGCCACGAGACGAGACCCTGCGAGACTTTTGTAAGTCTCGTCTCGGTCTCGTTCAAATCGAAAATTTTCAGTCTCGTCTCGGTCTCGTATATTTAAGTCTCGATTTCCCGACAACCTGATAATTATTGGAACGAAATATTTTCGATTATAGTTTCAATATGTGCAGAAGAAAATAAATAATTAACTGAAATTGAATTTTTTAGACTCTCTGTAAATTTCGGTCCAAATATATACAGTCTCGTCTCGGTCTCGTCTCCGTTGCTTAAAAGGCAGTCTCGTGTCGTGTCGTGTCGTGTCGTCTCGGTCTCGTCATGCGAGACCGAGATCGAGACCGAGACTTTTCTCGTCTCGTGGCTAGCCCTACACACACATAATTATATTAATATTTTTTGTTCTAAAGTTCTTTTTTATTTTAAGATTTTTTGTTGTTGTTTAGCTACTTTTCTTCTCGTCATCTGTCAAATGTTTGCCTGTTCAACCTTAATTTGCTTACGTTACTTTGCGGAGTCCACTTGTTAAAAGAGTTGTTTAACGTGTTTAAAACTATGAAATAGTAAGACAAGGGTTCGCTAGAGCCGGTTTTATTCCTTAAACGAGCAATTTTTAAAATTTTGCGCCTATGTATCTATGTGGTTATCCGATATAAGATATTAAACCTCTGGGCTTGAACATCACAATTAACAACCAAAATCCAATCAATGATATGATTTGTATGGATATGTAACTGAATGGACATGCATTTTTGTGATTCTTCTGTTTTTTTTTTCATTAATGCCTCCTCATAAAAGGATTTTTCAAAAATGTGCTTCTTTATATTATACTAGCAGGCCCGATTTGCTTAATTTTCAAAATCAAAAGTCTTGTTCTTTAAATCCTTGATTTGTAATGAGTAGGTACATATTTCCTATTATTGTTATTATTGTACTGTTCGTACTAGAATGTCAGCTTGTAAGACTTGACCATTCTTTATTCCGTCAATTTCATTGAATTATTGAACAACAACAACAACAACAACTTAAAGACGCTACCACCAATTGTTTGGCTGGAGATATAACTTTTTCGTGCTTTGCCACTTTTGCACTCATCAGTCTCCTTTTTGTGGTGCTGAGCTTTAATCCAATTTTATTTGAAAAACTTTTTATGCACACCATAGGATTCGAACCCACGCATATCAGATTTGCTCAGTCTTAGCAGTCGTGTGCACTAGGAACTCCACCGCTTTAGACCACTGACGTCACAGGTCGAGATGTGTTATTTGTTTATCAAATGCATTTGGAGCATCAGCATTTTTATAAGCGCCTTTACCTATATCCTATTTCCCCACAATGTACGAAATAGTTTTTGCGTGCTCAGTAGATAACGACAAGGAAGTTACGGTTTTGTTTTTATAGATTAAAACATACATAAATGATAGATGTATGTACCTGATGATTAATTATTTAAAATCTAAAAATATTGAGATTTTAAATAAATCAGGGTTTCTATTGAATAAAATTTGTACTTAAATATTTGTTGAACAGATAATTTTATAAATAAAGCACGCGCTTATCCGATTATAGTTTGTTTTTCAGAGTAACAACGTCATAATTCTCATGATTCATGTAACCTCGCGTAATTTTCTTTGTCATCATCGTAGCTTTATTGTTACGTAATGTTGTCATTGCTAAAACGAAATGGTATTAACACTCCCTTAGAAAATTTGATATTCTCTTTCTTAATAGTTTTTAAGTGTGTGTATTGTGTAGATGCATAAAAAGCTGAAAATGAAAACAAAAGAATACAATCTGGTTTCTTTATTTAAAAATAATCAAAAACATAAAGAATATTTAATTAAAATGACAATAATAATTATAGCAGTGCATAGTGCAATCAGATTTAATAAGCTTATCTCATTCAATGTCTATTTTTTCAAAGTTAATCTTAAATTTAAAACGCACTACTGGATTGCACGTACTGGCTTATACACTCCTCGTCAACTGAATACGCACAAAGATTTTTTAATACACTTTATCCATTTTTTCCAAACAGTGATGGTTATTATGCCATCTGTTGATGCTAACTATTCCCTTAAGATGTTAAGCAGATAATTCCGAAAGAATTATCCAAAAAAACCGTGAGTTTTTCTTCAACCACTTGCAAAGTGTTTTATATGCAAAGTAGGAGTTTTTTTTAGTCAACTGAATAGGTACAACGCCATTTTCTTCGTTGTTTATAAGTTTTTTGGAGTGCTTGACAGTTTAAATTAACGATTTTAGTGTTTTCAGTAAAATTTAATTCTTGATTTCAAATTTTAAGAAAAATGGGTAGATCTACGTGTCTTAACAGTGTTGAAAAAGCTAAAATCGATTTACTTAGAGACCAAGGCCTAACTGGACGTGCAATAGCTGATAAAGTTGGCCGAAGTTTTAATGTAGTTTATTCTTACTTGAAAAATAAAGATGCATACGGCAAAAACATGAAGGGAGGTAAGAAAACAGCAACAACAGCAGCTGAGAGACGAAGAATTTTAAGATGTGCATCAAATTCTTCTGATTCTGTGGCAAAAATAAAACAAAAAGTCGGCGTAAACGCAAGTTGCTCAACAGTATTAAGAGTAATCAACAACTCAAGCCATCTTAAACGAATGAAACTTAAGAAAAAACCACCACTTGACGAGAGACGGAAAATGTTGCGATCAGATTTTTCAAGACTTCACATGAGTTGGAAAAAAGAATGGTATCACGTGGTTTTTTCAGATGAAAAAAAGTTTAATTTCGATGGCCCTGATGGGTTCAACTTCTATTTTCACGACTTAAGAAAAGAAAAAAGATTTTTAAAGCGCCATCATAGTCGTGAAGGAGGTGTCATGATATGGGGAGCAGTCAGTTATTATGGAACAGTTGAGCTCGAGGTTGTAACATCAAGAATGACAGCAGCTGGATATAAAGTAATTTTGGAAAGAAATTTTCCTAAATTTTCTAACATCTTTGGACCCATAAACTGGACCTACCAACATGATAATGAGCCTATTCACTCAGCGCGCATAATAAAAACATGGATAGAGGAGCAACAAGTGCAGTTGCTTCAATGGCCGCCGTACTCACCTGATCTAAACATCACAGAAAATGTCTGGTGATGGTTAGTACGCAAAGTTTATGAGGGTGGTCGTCAGTTCGAAGACAAAGAAACCTTAATTTCTGCAATCAAATTAGCGTGGAGCGAAATTTCGTTAAATTACATTAAAAAGCTATACGATTCCATGCCGGATCGAATTTACGAAGTAATTAAAAATAAAGGTGGAAGTACCCACTACTAAACTTAAACAAAAACTTGTTTCATTCCATTCCAATACCAATTTAAATTTTTGTACCTATTCAGTTGACTCAAAAAAAAACTTCTACTTTGCATAAGTTACACTTTGGAAGTGGTTGAAGGAAAAACTCACGGTTGTTTTTGGATAAAACTTTGAAATTCTGTTATTTATATGTTACGAAAATTTTTACCATCAACAGATGGCATAATAACCATCACTGTTTGGAAAAAATGGATAAAATATATTCAAAAATGTTTGTGCGTATTCAGTTGACGAGGAGTGTATAATGTTATTTATTTATTTTTTCTTCAATTTACTTGGAGATAACAGGCATTTTCAAATTATTAATTTAATATCGTATTCTCTCAAAAAGTAGAAGATTTCTGGTTTCAAGAATGTCTGACTATAGGTACATACAATACATAAGAACATCGAATATTTAAAAAAAAGAATAGAACTTACATAATAATGTTAAATTGCAATTTAAAATAAATAGTGTTTTTTTTTCAACATTGTGAATTTAAAAACATTTTTTGGAAAAGAAAATTTGTGTACCTATAGTCCCGGAAAATTAGATAAAAAAATGTCCTTACTTGGAAAAAATTCCGACAAAGCTGAATTTTGGTGGAGCTTCATTTTGTTGTCCTAAACAAAAGTACCCTAAATTTGGGTCGGAGCTAAAAGTTTTAGAGGGGGCTAAAGGAGGTTAGATTAGGGCTGGCCACGACACGAGGCTGCCTTTTAAGCGTTCGAGACGTGGACCGCGGCGAGAGTATATATTTGGACTGAAATTTACGGAGAGTCTAATAAATTAAAAAATCCAATTTCAGTTAAATATTTATTCTTTTCTGCATATATCTAAACTATAATCGAAAATATTTCGTTAGAATAATGAACATGTTGTCCGGCAATCGTACTTTTTGGAGACGAGACCGGGACGAGACTTATTTATACGAGACCGAGACTGGAAATTTTCGATTTTAACGAGCCCTAGACGAGGCTCACAAAAGTCTCGACTAGGCTCGTATCGTGGGCAGCCCTAAAATTCACTTTTCTTCATAATTACTTGAAAGCTGTAGGTTCTTTTGAAAAAAGTTGTTGGACCGCCTATCTTAAAGACAAATTGACGTACAGAGGTCGTAAGTTTGTCATTTTTTAATTTAATTAAATTTTTTTGTATTAAAATTGTACAAGTTGTTTTTAGATCATTTTGTGAAAAATAAACTTCTCAGGCGTTATTAAACAAAATAAGAAAAATTATAGTTTTCAAGAGTGCAGCATTTTCCTTCCGGCTCCACTCTTAAAACTTGGTTCATTAATAGAAAATATTTTTCCAAGAATATCCCCAACAAAATTTGCCCACTCAATAATATAATAAATATCATCTCATACTAAATTTTTTTGACTAGATGTACTGCACCAAAATGTTTTCGAAGGTTTTTCTCCAAATCTATCAATTGTACGGAAAAAAGTGTTATCATCTTTTTTGTCTAAAATTCTATGAGCTACAATGTGTAAAACTTTTTTCAAAAGAACCTACAGCTTTCGAGTAATCTAGAAAAAAAAATCATTTTTCCCCCTTTAGCCTCCCTTAAACTTTATAGCTTCACCAAATTTAGAGTACTTTTGAGGAAATGTTTAGGACAAAAAAATGAAGCTCTCAAAATTCAGCTTTTTCGGAATTTTTTCGAAGTTAATATCTTATTTTCCTGGACTACTATTTGTATGTATATTTTTTCTATTTAAGGAATGTTTTGGTTTTAGAAAAATCCTTACCCCGAAGATATAGTTAATAAATTTTAAGGTAGGTACTTAAGTCAAACTGGTTATTTTCTTTTGCTGCTAAATAAAAATTCGACCTTTTTTCATAATCAAGTTTGGTTAAAATCTCATGTTTTCAGTTCTTTTTCGAATACCGTAAATATAACTAAATGTTTCGAATACGAAATTGCAAATTCATATTGTTTGAAAAATAAAAATAATGCATAAATTCATTTTACCATGGCATAATTCATAAAATGCAACAACAACTGATAACATAATATAAATTAAAATATAAATTTAACCTGTAAGTGCGGAATATTAAAAAAAAATAATTAATAAGGTCAACATTTTTGCAATTGATAAATATGTACATTCTTGATTTCGTGGCTATTCTTCGTTTTATTTTTATGGCGACAGATATTAAAAGCAATAATTATGTACTAGCTATATTATAGAAACAAAATGATGAAACAAATTGGGGCATATTCATAGTCATTTTAGACCTGGGTCTAAGTTAAACATAGGCTTTGTTGAATTTTTGGACGTTGATTCTAATTTTTTAAGTTTATAATTTCAAAATATTTGAAGCTATTTGTGTAGTATACGAAGTTAATTATCTTATAAAAATACAAAACCAACAATTTGCAATTAAAATTGGTCTGTATTCATTGAGCCAAAATTGTCTTAAACTGTAGTTTAGCTAAACCTGAGTCTATCTGCGATTATGAATATACCCCATTATATTTAATGCAATTCTATTTGAAATTTAGAGAAAGTCGGTTTATTGACAAGATATTTAATAAAAAACTAATATGTGTGTTTTTTTTTTTCTTCTGTGCGGAACATATTGCTCATTAATTAGTAGAATTTTTACGATTCATATGTTAATATGCTACTATATAATGGAAAGTTATATAAATTGGATGCAATAACCAAAAATTCTAATCAAACCTGATAAAACGAAAAAAGCGGTTGCCTGAATAATGAGTTTCTGTATACAGGGTGTCCCATAATTCATCAAGTTTAATTTGTGAGAGAATTTGTGGCTATATTTTCTAAGTAAATAAAAGGTAGGGGTTATCTGACGGATTATGTTTGGCTGTTTTTTATTTCGCAATGTTGCCAATTTTTTATTGGCAAGTTTTTATTTTGCTATGTTATTGCTTCATAAAATAATCATTTCGCATATTTCACATCGCAATTTTTAACTCGCATTTTATTATTTCCCATTTGCCTATTTTGCAAATTATTATTTCGCATTTCAATATTTTGCATTTAATTACCACGCATTTTATTACCTCGCAAATTATTATTTTGTATATTATTATTTAGCATTTTATTACTTCGCATAGTATTATTTAGCTTTTAAATTGTTTTGCCTTTCTATATTTCGCACGAATTTTTATAAATTTATTATTTAAATAGCTAAAAATACTATTTTAAACAGATAGAGCTCAAAAACAAGTATTCTATATAATTTCTTTGATAAATATGAATTTATGAAAAAAAAATCAAAAATCGTTAAGCGGTTTTCTCAAAAAATTATTTGTTTATATAAAAATTTTATTCGAAAATTTTTAAAAATAAAATCTGGTATGCAAATTTTTAGTATTTATTAAATTAAAATTTAACACAAAATACAATTAAAATTCAATGATCAATTTTCAAGATATTGAATTTTCAAAAAAAAAAATCAATATTTTTTCTTTAAATACAAAACATACTATTTTGAAAATGATTGTATTTTAAATTGTTGAAACTAAAATAATAAATAATAAAGACATTAACGAAAAATTTGAAAATCAAAAAATCGGTTATAAGAGGTGTTATTTTAAATAGCCCGCTATTTCGCTAGTTGTCACTTTTGAAGCTGTAATTTGTTGACATTTGACAAGTAGAAACTACGCCATTAATAAAAATGGAACGATACAAGCTTCAACAACGCATTGAAATTATTAAAATTCACTATAAAAATGGTGAAAATTTGGCAGAGACGGTTCGTAAAACTAAAATATTTTCTGGTCGTTGTGAAGCATCTTATCCGACCGCAATTCAGATATTGGTGGACAAATTTGAGCTATTGGGACAAGTTAGCGATTTTAAGAATAAAACCCGTGCACGTCGCTCAAGAACAACTGAGAATATTGCTGCTGTAGCCCAAAGTGTTGAAGAAAATCCAGGTTTGTCCATTCCTCGCCGTTCTTTGAAATTGGGCATTTCAGAAACGTCATTACACCGTATTTTGCACAAAGACTTCGGTCTTAAGGCTTATAAAGTTCAGTTAACACAAGAACTCAAGCCGAACGATCATCAACAACGTCGTGTCTTTGCTGATTGGGTCCTTGAAAATTAAAATGCATAAAAATGATGCGGAATTTCATCGAAAAATCATCTTGACTGATAAGGCCATTTCTACCTCGGTGGCTACGTCAACAAGCAAAATTGTCGCATCTGGGGCTCTGAAAACCCAAGATTTATTTTTGGAAAGCCTCTCCATCCTCAACGAGTAACAATGTGGTGCGGTGTATGGTCCGGCGGGGTCATTGGACCTCACTTTTTCGAAAATGAGGCTGGAGCAACAGCTACGGTGAATGGATGGCTGGATGTATGGGATATTTGTTTTATGGCCGCAATTAGATGGTATTGATCTGGACAACGTTTACTTTCAACAAGACGGCGGCCGACGCTTCGTGCCACACAAACAATGAAACCATCGATCTTTTACGGGAAAAGTTGCCGGACCGTGTTATCTCTCGAAGAGGTGATCACAATTGGCCACTGAGATCTTGTGATTTAACACCTTGCGACTTCTTCCTTTGGGGCCACGTGAAACATAAGGTCTACGCCAACAGCCCAGCGTCGGTCGATTCAAGGCCTCAAAGATGGAATTCGTGAAGCCATTGAGAGCATACAGCAGCCACTTTGCGATTTGGTGATGGACAATTTCATAAAAACGATATTGTTGTGTAAGCGTAGCCGTGGCGGCCATTTGACTGAGATTGTTTTCCATTATTAATGGCATACTTTCCTCTTTACATTGAAATAAACATCCGATCATTTATCTCAAAAAATGCCATTTTTTCTTTGAATTTACAACAGGTACCGTTAATAACTGTTATTGGTAAAAACTTTTTTTTACCAAAATATTGACAAAACTTTTAATACTAATTCTAGTTCTTTTTTGTCAAAATTGTTGAAGCCGTTTTTGAAAAAAAATACGTTTTTGTGTATTGTTATATGGCATCAGGTACCGTTATTTCTTGATTAAAAAAAATATTTCAATTCCCCTCTAGGAAATCCTCTTATGACTTTATGTTCAAAGTTTGAATTTTCTTAGAATATACTTAAGCATCATATCCCAATAATATACTCGATAAATTAAGATACACCCTGTACCTATGGGTTAAAATATAAATGATAAACTAGACTAGATTAACTTTTTACTTAGATAACTATCTTATCAAATTAAAAAAAAAAATATTTCCTTTTTTCTTATACCTAGATGCTGCCCCTTACCAAGAACTAAAACCAAGAGCTGGATATGTTCCCGTTTATATTCGTGAAGGCGATACTCCTCTGAGTGAAATCCATCCCGGACTTGCAGAAGCTTTCAATGAGGTGAGCTTCAAAAGCATGGTAAACATAAAGAATTCATTAATGATGTTATAAATTTATAACTCTTATCTTTCCCACTTCTGATGTTAGCCCTTTGATGGAAGTAACTCAGACATGATTCTAAATTCATATGATGACCAAAATTCCAATGACCAAGCTATGTCTGAAGATCTTGCTCCAGAACAACCACAAATGGAACCAATTATCAATAGTGATTCGGAAGAAGCCGACAGAAAAATCGAAAAAACTAACGAACCTAATGCTAATGTAGCTGAAGCAGCCAAAGAAGCAATCAAGGAATTAGTCAGTGTTTTCGAAACGGAAATGTTGGACAAACTTGGTTTATCCGAAGATGTTGAGCAACAAAAATCAAAAGACAAAAATACAGAAGGCGCCGAAAATAAACCATCATCGGAGCAAATTACAATCGAGAATCAAAAGACTGAACAAAATGAAAGCAATCAGGTGTCGTCAACAAACGATGACAAGTCATCAGAAAAATCATCTGATGTTTTGACAGTTGAAGCCTTTAAGGCTAAGGATTTCAATAAGGATTCAATTAAAGATGAAGAAATTGATATTCCAGAGGATGTACCTTCAGATCAGTAGTTTTTTTATAGAGGATAATTTTAAATTATTATTAATAAATAAAAATTAATTTTCACCAAGTGAAGCAAAAGATGATGTTTGATTTTTCTATACTGGGAACAGTCAAATCCGCTTATCTGAAAAATGCATAACTTACAAAATCGATTGAAAAACAAGTACCACAAACAAAATTTCTGTAAAACTTACATTTAAGCTAACCGTGGTCGACTGTATATTTATTTCCTTTGATATCAAACAGCTGCGGGAAAAAAAACTCCTTTACTTTCTGCTTACTCGCTGTTAATTGATTAAATTTCCTTTTAAACAAAAAAAATTAAAATAGCGAGTTCTTCAATTAATGCTGCACTACGAAGGACCAAGGGAGGACGAAACAATTTAAAAATTAAATTGTTGGGTCTACGAAATAAAATTTAATTTTCGTTTTGTTTCTGTTTTTTTTTTTTGTTTTTTTTTGTTCATCCTTAACCCCCATAGTGTGCTCTTTATATAGAATAAAAAACCGACACAAACCATAGGACTTCTTTTGCTTTCATTTCCAATTCAAGCATTAAATAATGTTGCTGTTGGAATTAATTTCTTTTCTTATAAATCGCATCACAGAATCAGCATTCAGCAGTACGCAGTAGAAGATATAGCAGCAGCGCGCGGCAGCAACAGCAGTGACTCGCCCTATTCTTTGGTTTGAAAAAAAAAGAGGATTTTCGTCCTTATTCCACCTCAAGTTCAGAGTGGGTGTATATTTATATTTTTTTTTTATTTCATATCCGTGGATTTAAGGAATTTAATCCTAGAAGAGATGCTTTCCTTTGGTTTTTTTTTTTTGTTAATGTTAATAATCTGCTGAGTGGTGTGTAACTTTACCCCAAAATAAAAAAATACTTATATTCAACAATCGTTTTTTTTTTTTTTTTTGTTTGAAATAAATTAAGCGACATCCGTTTCAAGAATGAAATCAAAATAAGTTGAACTAATTTGGAAACATGTCTAAGCATTTTTGTTTGTGCGTCTGTATAATTTAAATATTTTTTTTCATGGACTGTCATCGGGGAATCGAAATGTGAAAGTTGTTACAAAAAAAGTTTTTCAATAAGGAATTTTTAATTGTTCTCATCAAGAAAGATGCAGGTACTTGAGAATAGATGATAATTTTTATATTTTTGAATTTAAATAGATTGCATTTAAAGTATTCCAGGGGGCAGGGGAAGGGTCAAACAAATGGTAGGGGCTGGATACAGGAGGCATGATTGAGCCAGATAAAGCATTACACATTCGTGAAGTGTGGCTAAATAAATAATCTCTGTACTACAGTAAGTTTTAAGTTAGGTTCAAACTAACAAGCATTCCTAACGGTGCGTTATTTAATTGTATACAAAAAAAAAGCAATGTAGTCAATATGAGAAATTATTGATTTCGATAAAAAAAATATGAATTTTTCATTCATTTGATTTCATTTCGATTTAACACGTTTTCTTTTTATTTTGACATTTCAAAACATTAATTTAAGACTTAATCCTGTTAATTTAAAATTGAGATACAAGTTGATAGGAATTTAATTTTAAATTAATCCGTTTTCGCTTTGTTTTTTGATTAAACGTGATGATCATGGTATGAGAATTGTGATTCAACATGAAGATCGTGGTGATTTAACATTATGACAATGTTGATTCAACATGATAATCATCGTGATTCAGCATGATGATAGTAATGATTTAAAATGATGAAAGAATTATTAAACATGATGATCGTGGCGGTTCAACATGATGATCGTCGTGCTTTAACTTGATTCAACATGATGATCATGGTAATTTATATTGATGCTCATTCCCATTTAACATGAATATCATGGTGATTTTACATGCTGACAATGGTGATTCAAAATGATGATCAGGGTAATTTAATATGTTAATCAACGTGGCTCAACATGATGATCGTGGTAATTTAACAAGATGATAGTAATGATTTAACATGATAGTCATGGCGATTTAACATGATGATCGAAGTTTTTTAATAAAATGCCCATGGTAATTCAACATGAATATCATCGTGATTCAACATGATGATCGTTGTAATTTAACATTAAATCATAGTGATACTAATTCAAGTAAAACATATTGATGCAACTATAAACACGATATCATTTTTACATGGTCTAATATAGATGTACTTATACAGAAATCATGTTGAAATAATACGAATGCTCTATGAAGCAAAAACATTGGCAAAACATGTTGATTTATTATTGTTTTTGTTGATTTTACCTTGTTTTTTCTCTGTGTGTATAGGGTCAAGTAGTACACCTTGATAACTGGTGCTGGAAGAAATTGTTAGTACTTTGGTGGTAGTGTAAAGAAGATATCATAGGTTTAGAAGTAAATTGCATTTCTGCAATTTAACTCAAGATTACAGATCGTGACCTAGGTCGAAGCTTTCATTAAAGCAATTTTTGTTGTTTATGGTATCACATGTTTGATACCATTATACTAATATATCCAATTATCCAGAAAAAATGCAACTGATGCGACGTCACCCAATATCTCTCCAAATTTTTGAGGATTTCATTCATGAGTAAAAGCCATATTAGAGGGAATAATTTACCACCTGAGGTGTCATCTCTTTGGCAGAGTTAAGTCGTATTTGTATTTCCAAACAGTGCTTGAACAGTTCGATCCTAGAAATGAGGAAAGGTATTGCATAATGCTGATGTACTAACGTAACGATCTCTCGAGTCTCGATCCATGAATGTCGTTTTCGATGTTCTATGATAACAAGCACACTGCTTCCAATCATGAACATTAAGCGATCTGGCACCACGGTGTGGAAACACCACTCTTAACAGAATTTTCAGTTTTCCTTGTCACATTGAAGAAGTGAAATGAAAGCTCATCTAATTCCCGAAACGGTATGAATTTTGAAATTAGTTCGAGAGAATTAGGGGTGCCAACGAGACGAGACTCCGCGAGACTTTTGTAAGCCTCGTCTCGGTCTCGTTACAATCGAAAGTTTTCAGTCTCGTCTTGGTAGCGATCTCAGTCTCGCCTTTTTCCCGAGAAAATTTAAATTTGAAGTCTCGTCCTGGTCTCGTCTCGGATCCTTAAAAGGTAGTCTCGTCTCGTCTCGTGACCAGTCCTATAGGGAGAATGCTTGCGCAAAGTTATCGCCGCCATGTTATTTTCAATTTTTGAAAAAATGAAGGTTGTGCTGTTAACTACCTTTTTTCATATTTTTAGTTTTTAGACGAGGAGATCACAAGGATAGGAGATCAAAAGTTGCGTATTTTAAAACACAAGTTTATTTATTTTTCGAGATTCGAAAAAGGCGGTGCTCACTTTACACATTTTCGAAAGAGCTATGGCCTAGGAACAGGGTGCTTTCAATAACAAAATTAGATCAGTTTTCCTGGTATCCCGAGTCGTCATATACTTAGAGCTCCTAACTATACGTTTTCTCGAGACTTAATTCTTTGACCTTTTCCAAAATTTGACTCAGTTTAAAAATTTGATATATAGTTGGTCTGCCGGATCGGAAGCCAAGCTGGTACTTTAAGTATTCCTGACACTTCAAGCATATGCCTCGATAGTTCCCTCAATAGTCTAGTCATAGCCTCATCGGCTTCCTTTCACCTATTATACTTAATTTCATTGCATCTGTCCTATCAACACATCCCTTCCGTATTTAAAAAGAAGGATCCACTGGTAATAATTGGTTATATCTGACGGTCTTTCATTCTTAAGATCTTAAGTACCTAAGTCTAAATCTTATATACTGATGGGTATGGGTCCTCATTCACTAGAAGTAGGTCCTTTTCTTGCCCTTTAATTCGTGTACATGATGCCTATTTAGCATATATGATAGAAATACTACTTTGATGCATCTACTACTCCTTGTGTAGCTGCTACAAACCTTCCATCACTGTTTCAAAAGAGTCTGCATTACAGTTTTAAAACAAGTATTCATATACTTTTTTTTGCTATGAGACCTCCTGCTCGAGGTTTAGTGTGATTGCGAAACTATCCCCTCTTATCCGCTTGAAGGGTCTATATACACACTCTTTTTCTACGTAGGATCTTTTTCTCTTTCCTTCTTATGGCTCAAATTTTACCTCTCCAAAATGGATCATTTGTCATAAATAAAATAGTTCCAGGAATTCAGTTGAAGCAGACATCATCACTAGAAGATTTAAGGAGAGTGTTCTTGCATGTTAAAACGTTAAACCAGTAGTACCCATAGTAACCTCTACATACTCTTCTAGATTCTACGGAAAAAGGCAACGAGTTCACCAAGGAAGAGATTAAATATGTATGCAGAGACTTTTTTTCAGCAGAAATGGCATCGTTAATTCTTTTAGAGGATTATGAATAGAAGTCCAAATGGGCTAAGACCATAAATTGGAACGTGGTTGTAACCGCACAATCGTTACTCAGCAAGCCATACCTTGGGCTTCATTTCTGCAGGGTACTAGAGGGTAATTGTAAGGGAAATTTCGTATGATCTGATGAAAATCGGCATTAAAAATGGATAACACATAAGTGCTGATGACATTAATGCAATCCAACGTTAGACGTTTAGGAAATGAAAACAATTTTTACAAAAGTTCAAAATCAAAAAGCCACGTTAGCTGGCAGAAAATCTGAAGTTTAAAACTTCACAGAAATTAAGAGAAAAGGAGCATGCGCCAATTCGAAGTCGCAAACATGGAGCCTTCGATAAGCTGTACTCCTCACAGCATTTCTCATGACGGCATGGTCTTCTCATAAAAATTTTCACTAAAAATCTAGATAGATTCGTGAAATGTTTGCTTCTAGAATGCCAAAGACGCATGTAGGATAAAGTAAAAAGAGAATCATATCAACAAAAGGATGTCCTCCAAGAACGAATATGCTTTGAACAAATATGCTAGGCAGTCTTGCAGTAAATGAACTTATAAAGCAAGTTTTTCTCCTTAAAGCGTAATTTTGGCGCTTTTTGGGTCCACCTCGAAAGCATTTTATCATCAACATAAAGGGTGGACCATCTAGTGGTTTCATTTTAAATCAAAGGTTATTTTGACACTGAAAGCTGTTTCCCGCTCGAAATCTTGACAAAAAGACAGTATCACACCTCCGCGAAACGAAATGAGTGATTCTACGCTTGAACAACGTTGAGAAATATTGAAAATTTATTTCCAAAGTGATTTGGGCGCAAAATCATCTTCTGACGAAGCGCATTTTCATCTCAGCGGCTACGTTTACAAACAAAATTGCACCTGGGGCTCGGAAAATCCGCACGTTACTGTCGACAGAGAGTTACAGTTTGATGTGGATTGTGGAGTGGTGGCAACATTGGATCATTTTGCTTGGAAAATTAGGCTGTGAACAAAGTTTCGGTCAACGGTGGGCGTTACAGAGCCATGTTAACCGACTTTTTTTTACTGAATTTGAAGACATGGATTTGGACGACCTTTGGTTCATGCAGGATAAAACGCCATGCCAAACAACCCATCCCACAATCGATCTTCTGCGCACCAAATATCCAAATCGTGTTATTCACCGTCTTGCTGATGTCAATTGACCGCATCGGAGCTGCGATTTGACCCTTTTTGGACTTGTTTTTGTGAGCAACCGTGAAGGACAGATGTTATGCCAAAAATTCGGAAACGATTCAAGCACTTAAGGCCAATATTATCCTAGCAAGCCGTGAGCTACAGCCCAAAACAATCAACAGGGTCTTTGCAAAGCCAGCCGGGGCATCCACTTGAACGAAGATGTTTTCCATATAATGGGAATGTTTGCCATAATACAATAAAAAAAATTATTTTGTTCATTTTAATGCATTTTTAAAAAGAAACTTTCATTTGGCCCACCCGTATAAGCTCGTGTTGTGATTCTTCCTTAAACCAATTCCTTCCACAAAAATAATAATTTAACTCATAGAAATCATCACAGCTATCTCTATAGATACTCAAACTATTCACCTCCATTCCATTTCAAGTAAAAAACCAACAATTATCTAACAAAAATAAAAAACCACTCACAAAACCAAACAAACGATAACCTTATTGACTAGGTATATATAAATAGTTTAAAAATAAATTCTTCAACACTGAAATGACCTTCAAATCCCTGACAACATACAATCAAACAAAAATATAACAATGAGAAATAGGACAAAAGGTGAAATGAAAAGGATATACAACAACAAAAAATACAACAGAAAAAAAAATAATACCTAAACAAACTCAATTGAGTGAACGAATTGAATTTACAAGTTTCCATTATCATCATCGTCGTCGTCGTCGTCGGTCGTCGGTCGACCAGATTATCCATGAACATAAAAGCCAACTTAACCGACGACGAGCGACGATCGACGCTATGGTATTCCCAGATTCCCGTGCCATTGCCGCGCTAGTTCGTGCCTCCGCAACAAGCAATTCAATTGGCAAACATCGCGTGTGGCACAGCCGTACCGCAGCTAGTCGGCATTGGCATCGGCATCGGCATTACCTACCGTGACTGCGACAAATGCTACCGTATTTACTTTTCTCCATCGATTATTAGGACTAATAACCGATTGGCTTCCTTCCCTCTTCGGTGCGCCACGCCGGCCGCGCCGCCCTCAAACCCAATCAAAAGGTCCTCATTGCTTTACAAAGCCCCAAACAGAGCGATTCGTTGAAAATTCTGAAATTGTGATGGGTTGGTTTCGACGGATGGACGGGTGATGAAAGCAGAAGGAGGCGGGTCGACCAGCGCCAGCGTGATGGTTCGCAGCAGTTATGGAGTCATTTGAGCTAAAGTCTGTTGTTTTAACCGTGACACACAGGTGGATTGGCCAAGTGTTGACTTTTCTAGCAAACCTAACCGAAAGGAAAACATGAGGTGTAGGTATATCCGTATCCGGGAAATACTTCTACCTGGGGTAGGTATCTGTAGGCCTCCCACCTGCCAATTTCCACCATCACATTCTCTTTCATTTGGAAAAAGCAATTGTCTCTGATGGTATTTCGGTTGATTTTGAACGTAATTTCAATTTTAATTGAAAATTCAATTATGCACCAATATCATCGAAGACCTGCCCAAGTCCATGCCAAGGTAAGGGACAGTATAGAGGGTGATGGTAAATTAAATTTTTTGTTTGTGGATAACTGATGGAGAAAGTACAGTTGTGCAATTGTTTCGTTTTTTTGTTTTCTTTACTCCATCACCTCATCAACCACTTTTTGGCAATAAAACCGTTAAGCAACTCCACCCCGAACTGCCGAAATAAAAAACAACGCTTAAAGCCGCTTTTTCGACCTCTATAACTCAGAAGCAGAACAAGAAGAATGAGTATATAAGTAAAGTGAAACATCAGCATTATGGTTGAAGAGAGAGGGTGAGTTTGATGACGATGAAGACGATGTTGTTGATGATAATGATGGCGTTCGTTGGCGCTGGGGGTATTGGTGGGACGAAAAGAATAAAAATAATTTTTATAGCCTTGTTGTTGATGGTTTTTATCTTTAAGCGAAAGATACAAGCACCTACTAGATCTCTCCCAGGCCCATCTATCCAAGTCTATATATCGGCTTAATGGACGAGGTGAATTTCTCAATGACAGCAGTATAATAGTGATGTTGATTTTAAATTACCATCGTGTTGCAGACCAATGCATCCCAATCGCAGCTAATGGAATTTTAGAATAAGCTGAGACTTGTACGGGTATTATCGTAAAGAGCATTGTTATGTGATTTCCTCGATGCCCTAAAGGAATAATTGATATATTTGCTTTTATCTCAATAAACAACGACATGTCTGCCATACCATTGATCGTTCTGAAAAAAAGTTATTTATAAAAAAAAGCTCAAACGCTTTACCCTTTATGTACATATGTTCAAGAAGTTTTTTTTAAAAAGGGTTATGTACGAATGATTGACAAAAAATATCGACTGGTCAGAATGTTGACTTTTGGCGACTTTTTTGAAATTTTAAAATGCCGTCAATTTTTTTGATCGACATAAAAATTGTGAATTTTATGAAATCCCGACTTGAAAAAATATCTAATGCCTTGAAAAAAGTCGAGAAAAATATCGACTTATAGATATTTTTTCCCCAAAAAATTAAACATAATATCGACTTTTCTTATTACCGACTTTCATAATCTTGACCAAAAAATGTCGACAGGGGATTGAAAACGATGTGAAGCCGGCTAGATCATGGTGCCTTTTTTTGTTAAAGTTTCTGATATAAGATTATAATATCAAGGAGTCATAAAACAGATTTCAGTTTCAATTATTTTATGTGCAGCCCATTAAAAACATCACCTTCGATCAAAAAGTAAAACAAAAATAATACTTACGTAATTCTTGCCTGGCTTTTGCATACAAAAAATAAAATAAAAAAATCCCCAACAGGTGGCGCTTAAGGCGCATATTTCGTTTTTCAACACGCATAGGTAACTCGAAAATAGATCGTTCGATTTTCACAATTTTGGGTTTGATGGATTTGTTTTGGCCCCAAGGAAGGACACTAGTCTCTAGAGGAACAACCCCAAAATTTTTAGGAAAATTGGAAATCCAGAAAGATCGGGTTTTTAGTACATTTCTTCGCATTTAATCGAGAATTGGAGCGATAAATGCATATCGATCGATTCGCTTTGAGTCAATATGTTCGAACAAATGTGCCAATGTTGAATCCAGAACAAAAGCAAGCATACGATGAATTTTACAAGCAGTCAATATCGGAAATTATGGCATTTTCTTCCTTGATGCGCCATGATTTCAATGAAATTGGCTAAGACTTGTACGAGATCTGAGATCTGAAATTGATTTGGTACTTGCCTCTTATTGGATTGCGGCTACGTTGTTTGAAGGCTGTCGTTGAATCTGCAAGTAGATGAAGGATGAAGAACCTACATGCAACATTTCAAAGAGTCTGCGATGTTGAAAGTATTGCAGCAATTTAAGTGCACAATGACTCACCAACGCGCATTGAACGGCTTAAATCGCATTCTAAAAAATTTACGAAAATTGCAATAACTTTTTGGTTGCGCAATAATTTAGCTATGACGCAATTTTCTTCAAATGCCGCCTGCCATTATTTTTTTTATACGATTTTGTACGATTGTAGTTTTTCTGTTGTCGTTGCTTCTTATATTAATTTTCGGACAATTTTTCATTTTTTGTTTGGGGCTATTTTTCATAAGATTGGGGCTATTTTTCCATTTTGAAAATGGGGCCATTTTTCATAATGAAAAAAAGCCCCAATTTTGGGGCCATTTCTCATTTTTCGTTTGTGGCCATTTTTCTTTGGGGCCAAATTTCATGTAGCCAAAACTGGACATAGTCATATTTATTTGCATTAATTGCAAAAGCTATGACGATACGTTAATCTACTTTAATGTTTTACGTATTAACTATTTTTATATCCTAGTTTATCCAAGAAGAGTTTTTTGTTTGAATTCCTTAATTTATTGTTTGCTTTTAATTCCTTTAACTTTTTTTTAAATATTTATTTTTGTCTACTAAAAAATACCTAATTATTAGGTATCAAGTAAAGTTTGTTTAAAGTAAAATTCAGTTTCTAATAAATGATGGCTTTGTTCTTATTTTTAGATATTCCACTTTTTAGGCCATGGTCCAACTAACCCCTCTTGATGATCCAACTTACCCCGCTAGTAGGGCAGGTTGGACCAATTGAACTTGGTGCTCTTGAGGATATATAATTCTTCTGCTGTTACACATTTTCAATTTGATTAAATAGCATTTAGAAGCTAAAAGTCCATTCTTTTAATTGATCCCAGTTTCATAGCTATAATATGATCGGTTTTGTAATAACAACACTTCCAGAAAAAAAAAAGTGGTCCAACTATCCCTGCCCTACCCTACATTCAACTAATTGAAGAATATAAATATTTTCTTATCAAAATCGTTGGAGCTGTTTTCTGTTACGAAACAACTTTATTCCAAGTTTAAAAAAATTCATTAAGTAGTTTTCTAGTCCAGTAACCTTGTCGTTTGTATTGAAGGTGTTGTTTACGTAAAATCTGGTAGTTCTGATTTTTTGTTGAGTTTTTTAAGATGTTGGGCTAGTCAATAATCTAAGTTTTCGACCTCGAGCGGCAACCGCTTTATTGTGAAAAATAAAAAGAAACCCGATTTTTTTTTCGCGATTTTTCAGTTATTGGTGTTTTTAGTCTTAAAGAACTAATTTTAAATAAAAGCTATATGCTATGATTTGAAAGTTATTTAACTTTATATTTTTTAGGACACATATTCATGTGTAAAGCTCTAATCATCCATGCAAATCAAAGTACAAAAAGCAATAAAAGCTCGAGAAAGTCATATAAATTTTAGTAAAATCAAAAGGAGTTGGCCAAAAATGTGAGGATAGAAAAACACAGAGTCGCCAAGAACGAATTGTTGCCAGAACAAATTGTTATCGATATTTCGATAATGTTATTAATTAATAATTAGGACTGAGAGACATCACATTTCGATACTGTTATTAATTATTATGATTGAGGGGCTCTGTGTTTCTTAAGATGACGACCCACGAATTTATCTTGGCTTCATTAAGAGTAGATGTTTTTCCATTTTGCACCATAGTAGGTTTTGGTCTTAGTTGTAGCACTGGTGAAATTTTTTTAACACCAAAGCAACAGATACAGATACGGAAAACTGAAATTACGACGTCAAACAAAAAATGTCGAGATGTGGGATATTTTGGTTGGAAAAATAAGCCTCTCCTCGTTACCCTTTTATGGCGGAAAAAACAACAATATAACCTGAACTCAATTTGAAACTTCATATATCGATCCGGTCGGCGTGCAACTATCACCATTACCACCATCTCTTTAACCAGCTCATCGTCATCATCACCATCAGTATTATCATCATCATCATTATTAACAAAAACATCATGGTCGTCCTTCGATCTTCTCTTTATATGTACATTGTACAAGAATAGAAGGATTCAACAATTTCTCTGTACTCCTTCCTTTTATCATCCTAGTTTTTGGTCTTTGTATTTTAGGCTGGTGTATAGTCGTCGTCATCGTAAAATCCAGAAGTAGAAAGACAAAAAAAAAATAAAAGAAAATTTGACGAGGGCGGGGTAGAGAAACAACAGTACAATTGAACCTCCTTTGTGTTATTAAGGGAATAGGAGACGTGGCATAAAAACCCAATCTGGCAAACTGCCTAAAAGGATTCCGTTTTCTAGTGCTTTTTTTTCTCTCCATTTTGGCTTGTTTTTTTTTTTTTTTTTTTTGTTTGTTTTGTTGAGTGGTGGTGGTGCGGGAAAGTATATGAAAAATGTTCACAGGACTAAAAACCATTCGATGTTATGGTTACTAACGAGAATGAGCTTTAAAAGTCTGTTAGCCAAACATTCCGGTTGTCTGATGGTACGAGTAGGTATATAACTATAACGAGTCTTAATATTTTTTTTTTGTTTCATATTTTGCTAGATTGACAGGGCCACAATCTTAATGATGATTTTTAATCTCCTTAGAGCTGAACTCAAAAATTTAATAGAGCATTTAAGACAACCTTGTAGCTAAGAATTAAATGAAAACAAGAAGAACTCTTCAATTGTAACAAAGAGCTATGTATACAAAGTTACAGAAGGGAAGTGGTAGTAACATAGTCTGAAATATTAATGCAATATTTGTATGGAAAAAATTAAAATAGATATTATGAGTTTTTCTTACAGTTTCGTTATACACATAATCTTTTATGATAGAAATCTCTTGCACAAAAACTGTAAGAAAATCTTATTCTAAATATGTATATGCTTTGAAAAAAAAAAAACATTAGGGTTCAAAATTTAAACAGCCTAATATAGGCTATTGAATAGACCGGAATTTTAAGGGAAGAAAGTTAAATTTGCGTTCAGGGGTTTTTATTATTGAATATTTTTGCGCGGAACTTAAGCTTACTTAAAACACAAAATTCGCTTAAATTCATCCATGCGTTTCTGAGAGAATGGTCACACTGGTCATTTTTCAATATTGACAGTATAACTAGAAAACTGATCCGAATTTGTGAATTAAACTTAAGAAACTTTTTGTAGGAAATTAGATTTTCTATCAAAATTGACCTGACCTAAAAAAAATCGAAAAATCACTGATTCTAATTTTTTTTTACTAAATTGCTCATAAAAAATAAAAGTTGTTTTGGATGCAAATTGGCGACAATATTTTTATAAAATTTTTTAATCCACCAATTTTGAAAAAAAAAATCTAATTTCCTACAAAAAGTTTCTTATATTTAATTCACAAATTCGAATCAGTTTTCGAGTTATACCGCCAATATTGAAAAATGACCAGTGTGATCATTCGCTCAGAAACGCATGGATGAATTTAAGCGAATTTTGTGTTTTAAGTAAGCAAGCTCCACACAAACATAATCAATAATAAAAACCCGTTAACACAATTGTTCCTTACTAAAAGGTCTATTCAATAGCATAATACACGTTTATGTGGATTTAAATGATACTCCTTAATATAATTTCTACTTAAATAATTTTTTTTTTTTTAATAATAATTTTAGCTATATGCCTGTAAGACCTCAGGTCTTTTTAATGCAATGCACGGCACTAGTTAGAAGGAATGGAAGGAAAGGAAAGAGATTTGTTGGCACAGTGGATTGAGAATAAGATGTTAATTATCTCATAAAATTCCACGGGTGGCATCCAGTTGAAACTGGGGAATATAGAAAAGAATGCTACCTAGACTGGGGCTCGAACTCACACGTCCAGGTTAGCAGTCAAACACTATATCCACTGTGCCATTGCCACCCGCAAATATTTAAAAATAGTTTACTAACTTTTTACAAGTAGTAGCCCGTAGCGTAATGGTTACTGCGTTCGACTGTCACGCTGGAGGTCTGGGTTCATCTCCCAGCCTCGTCCACCTAAAAAATTAAAAAGTTTTTTTTCAGGGCTACTGCCTCTTGCGAGGAATTGACAAATCACCCAAGAGTATCACTTGTCACGAATAAGTGCTTCTCGTCTAGCCGTTCGGATTCGGCATAAAATTGTAGGTCCCTTACATTCCTGTCGACAGGCGCACACAGGAATGGTTGCGAGTTGTTAGTCACAAGGCCCTGAAGGTTTTTCACGAGTCGTTGTGCCACACAATTTATTTTTTTTTTTTAACTTTTTACAAGTTTTTAAAATTTTTTTAAGACTATCGTATCTACCAAACTTATCCTTTTGATGATCTTGAGCTGAATACTCATAAAAGCTAAAATAGTGTCAGTTCCTTCAAAACAAAAACCAATTTCACAATTTTAACTTTTAAAATATCGAAGGTTCTATATGTTTTTTGTTTATAGAAACAAAAATTAATACTTGTTTGATATTAATTAAAATTTTTATAAAAAGCGGTTATTCCATAGAAAGAACTGTTGTAAAAACTAGTTTTTATGAAAACATACATCTAGAACTTAAAAACAATGAAGATCAAATTACAATAATTGCAGTGTATCGCCCGCCGGGATTCAATATATCTAATTTCATTGGTGAATTAGAAGAACAAATTATTGATGGAATCGATAAAAGAAAAAAACTTATTATAGTAGGAGATATGAATATTGATCTAAATAAGCGGAGCAATAATTTAGTCAATAATTACTCAAGTATGTTTGCTTCACGGGGACTATCGAATGTGATAAAAGCGTATACAAGAGTTGCTCTTAAAAAAGGGAGTAAAAAGAGAATAGATCACTGCCTAGTTTGCATGAAAAAGGAAAAAATTTACGCTTCTGTCATTGAGACTGATATATCAGATCATTATACTTTGTTTTGTGAGATTTCAAGGCGATGAAGTTGATAAAACAAAAAAACAACTGAAAGCTGTTTTATTAATGATAACATGGTCAATGCATATATTCAAAATACTGACTGGAACAATTTATTGGAAAACCATACTAATGTGAAAGATCTATATAGACAATTTGACAACATATTCAAAACGATATACATATTCAAACTCAGTTCAGAAAAAAATGAGAAAAACTAGAAATGCTTCAAATCCATGGGTGGACCCTGAAATTCGTAAGATGTGCAAACAAAGAGATGTTTTATACAAACAATGGAAAAATAATAGAAGATGTATAAGATATGAAACTGATTACAAAAACTATCGAAATTTAATAAAAAAATTGAAAGAACCAAAATGAACTTTTATAGGGACAAATTTCCAGAGTATCGATTAGACACGAAAAAAAACCTGGAACTTAATAAATGAAATACTAGGAAGGAAACAAAAAAACTTAGACGGAGTGATCGAAAGAAATGTTGGTAGTGAAGTCAACCCACGTTTGCTTGCACACATTTTTGCTGAAAGTTTTATAAAGGAAGTAGAAAATGTTGTGCACAGCTGCAACATACTAACTTACCACACTGATTTTACGAGTTCCATACAATCAATCTACTTATCACTTCAATCTACTTCACAAGGGAAGATATTTTTAACAACTAATTGAAATTAAAGTTAAATAAGTCACCAGGGGCGTTCGGAAAACGAGCTAAAGATCTTCAAGCAAATGCAGAAATTCTCATACCAGTAGTTGAACGTATAGTAAACTTAAGCTTGGAGCAGTCATGTGTACCAGATGAACTAAAAGTTGCAATAGTACGGCCGATATATAAGGCTGGCATTAAAACAGACGTATTGAACTATAGACCTATCTCCATACTTCCGATAGTTGACAAAATATTAGAACAGGTAATGGCGCAACAACTTCGGAGTTATATCGACAAATACAATATAATAAACAAAAATCAATATGGATTTACAAAAAACAAAAACACCAACAAACTCCTTGCAGAATTCGCAAACCTCAACACTAATCTCAACAAAAACTATCATAATCTGGTTATCTTCATTGATTTCAAAGAAGCTTTCGATACTCTACGGCATGAAAAACTGTTCGAAATGCTTGAAAAAATAGGAATACGAGTTTATAATCTGGATTGGTTCAAAAGCTACTTAACGAACAGATAAATAAAAGTGAAGATATCGAATTTAGTAAGCAATGAACGAAATCTTCGGTATGGAGTTCCGCAAGGATCTATTCTGGGGCCTTTGCTTTATATTATTTATGCAAACCAAATTCTTAGCGTGTTACAGAATAGCACCGGCTTTGCTTTTGCAGATGACACAGCGATTGTAGTTAGCCATATAGACCTATCAATAGCAACCAGCAGAATGCAAGTGGGATTCGATTCAGTGATGAAATGGTGTCATGATTTTGGACTCATAATAAACATTAAAAAAACAAAACTAATGCATATTTGGCCCTCGCATGTATTGAAAGCCAAAATAAACATTAAATACCACAACACAAAATGCCTACATCAAAATAGTAACCAAGGAATACTGAACCCCGAAGACAGTTGCAAAGATTTAATTAAAAACATTCAGTACTTTAAGTATTTGGGTGTTCACCTTGATTCTTTTTTTCAAATGGGATCTGCACATAACTCAACTCGGTAAAAGACTTAAGAAAGCAGTATACGCTCTTCACTATTTAAGTATCTATACTAATTATAATGTATTGAAGCAGGTTTATTTTTCTTTAGTAGAATCCATATTAAGGTATGGAATACTAACTAGCTAGAGGGCCTTGTCAAGACGCAATTTTTATTAAGTTCAGTCCAAGTGAGAACGCCGGGACGAAACGCCAATTTTTAGGGACTAAAGGCCGTTAGAAGCTATTTTGAATCATTTTTAAAAATTTCAAAACTTTTTTATAAAAACTTTGCTAAAAAAAAAAGGATTTTCTACGGAATCCGTTACAATGGTAATTAATTATACTCTGTCAAACAAAAATAGTCAGTACAGGCAGCGATGCCAACTGAGGCTTTTTAATGCCTTTTAGGCCTTTTTTCATTGCCTGAGGCTTTGAGGCTTATTTTTTTCCAAAAAGGCTTTTTTTTTCATTTCTTTTAAGTATACTAGATTTTATCTTAACTAAACAAGAAGTAGGAAAAAAGTATTAAAACTGTGTTAAAAAAGAAAGATGGTTCTTAAACATTTCCTTTTTTTAAGAAACTAGGTTACTAGTTACTATGTTCTTTGGCTGCTGCATTCCTAGGATACAGTTGTAAGAGTTTTTTCGTGTATTTATTTAAACAAAACGAAGATCAGCAATATATTTAAGACTGATATAAATTGAGTGGAATTGTTCACGCAAAGACGCTTTTAAAAAATCGTGATTGCTACGAGTTTTAATTACAAGAAACCCTTATACCTTTATTTCAAAAATCTATGTATGTATGATTTTAAGGATCAGGATGCGACGACCAAAATTTAAAACTACCTATGTACATTTATTTTTGACTTAATACCTATGCATCGAAACATCGTGTCTAAATTACTTAAAAGTTCTTCAATAAGTTAATAACTACGTTTTCATTAGAGCCGAAATGAGGTGATTTCGAAATAAGTTCATTTGGAACGCCAAATTTGTATAGGAAATGAGCTAATTTCGAAATTACCTCATTTCGGCTCTAATGAAAACGTGGTATAGGTAAGAATATTCTCTGTGATCTATTTGTTTTTTTTTTTTTTGTCTAATAAAGTAATGTTTTTGTTTATTCTTGTTACAATTGTTTTTAAATTTAGAGGCATTATTTCGTCGAAAAAGGCATTATTTTTTTTTAAAGAGCCATGATTTTGCCTAAACGGGTTGGTAACGCTGAGTACAGGCCTTATGGGAGAGCTTTTAGCAATACACTGGTGCCTGTTGCTTAATTCCGACTGAAAAAACCACTGAGTTTCATACAAATTGTTTTTGTAATCTTGTTAAAACTCGCGTATATTCCACCTACTACACATCCAAGTGCACATAGGGATGCAAACGATACATTGATTTTTTTTTTCCTAAAACATCGATGTTTGCTATTGATGTTTCGAATCCGAAAACATCGATGTTATTTGGAGCGATGTTTTAACATCGATGTTTTTTGGTTTTCTTGTCACACAGAATTTTTAAAATTGCCTGCTTTTGCACGCGGAGTTTGTGTTGCTTGGCTTGTGATCACAGCCAAAAATTTATTTTTGCATTGAACGCACCCATTCATTCTTCCCCAAGATAGTTGACAGTGACAGCTGACAAAATCATTAAGCGGAAATAAAAGAATAAAGAACCAAAGAATATGAACAAACGACTTCCAAAAATTGAATTCAATTCGATTCTGGCACTAGCAACTACATTAGATCCAAGACTCAAATTACTCCATTGAAAGGATCATAAAATAATGTGGGCAATATTTCAAATTCTTCCGAAGAGTCCGAAAAAGAACAAAGGCTTTCTGATATACATATGTAAATATCACAAACATATGGTGCATCTAAACGTCAAGTCCAAACAGTCCTCTTCCTCCATCTTCACAACAACGGAGTGCAGATGTATCTGGGGTCAGTTGTAGCAACTATATAACTTAAAATCTCGTAGAAATGTGGAAAGATATGAAAAATATGTTTCCGGGACTTTATAATCAGGCTACCAAATATTTGCCCATTTTGGCTACGCTCTTGACAGAGAAAAGATTGACCAAGTTGTTATTTTTAAATTCTGTTTTCAATAAATAAAGTAAAACTTATTTCCTTATTTCTAAATGACTGCTTATCTCTTTTCTTTTGGGTAGAACCTAGGCACTTTATAGGTACTTTTTAGATGACTCGCTAAAAAATTAATGAAAAGAGAAATGAGAAGTCCTTAGCTTTACTTTTTTGGCTTTTCAAAAAACATCGATGTTTCGAAGCTTCGATGTTTTTGAGGCCGATGTTTTTGGCATCGATGTTTTTTTAGAAACATCGATACATCGAACCATCGATGTTTTTTTGTACGATGTTTGCATCCCTAAGTGCACACTGCTGCTTCTGCTTTGCTTGTGCGCCGTCCATGCAATCAACCCTCGTTTTGTATGCTTTTAAAATAAACACATTGAATCAGAGTCAACACTGCTACGTTTATACATATCGCTAAGGCTTTTTCTTTGGTTTTTGGTAAGGAGCTTTGTGAATTTATGCTTTTTTAAAGCTTTTGAAAAAAAAATAATTTGTCATTTTTAAAAACAAAAATAAAACACTTGTTAATTTTTTTTGGACCACAATATAATATTTAATTTTTTTCGACGCGTTTCGTCCTATTTTGACATCTTCAGGAAACATAATAGGACGAAACGCGTCGAAAAAAATTAAATATTATATTGTAGTCCAAAAAAAATTAACAAGTGTTTTATTTTTGTTTTTAAAAATGACATCAAAGTTCCACCAAGTGCCTTCCAAAAACTCCATAGAGTCAATCAAAAATAATTTGTGGTAATTTAGTATACTTACTACGGCAACCATGTAAGAGCTTTAAAACAGTACGAGCTTATTGGCATCTATTACAGTCAGAGTGAGAGGCAAAGCGTTCTATCTTCCCTGTACTGACTATTTTTGTTGGACAGATTATAGTAACCTTATTTATAAATGTATATTTTTCAACATGTTTTTAACAAACTTATTGAGCTCATACAATAAAGCTGATACAGTACATGCATTCAACAGTTGATGGGTCAACTGGTCGTAGAGAACCGCGGTCCAATATTGAATTGTTCTCTTAACCATTATGTGTTCACGTTGTGAGATAATCTCTTAATCAATGCAGTACTCTTAAACTATATATTTTACGTAATAAGGTTTTGATTCGAAACCTCTATCACGTCAAGGGGTCAACTTGATTGAGTATAAAGTTAAAATAGCCATTTGTAGGCTAAATAACTATTGTAATTTTCGGTAATTGGTCAGCGATAGAAATCAATTGTTAAAGTTAGTTTTTAAAGGTCATTCAAAATTGTATGCACCATCTGAATGGTCAGAATATTGTCATAAAAGGTCAACAAGTTTTAATTATAAGTATAATTTTTTTTTGTTTATAAGGTCATACAAGAAAGTTATAGAAGTTGAAAAATTGTAAGCATTTGGATTTGTGGTCACAATGTTTATAATTCCACTTGATTTTCCTATAAATTCCACAAAACGAGCTGAATATATACTCAAGATCTTGAAGTTTTAAATCAAGTCTCAAGAATCCAACAAGAATTAAGAGTCTTATAGTTGACTTTAATATAAAATAACAAATTAATTTTGTTTAACCCTCGGATACAATATTCTTATATGCGCAACAGATATCAACCCGCCACTTTGCCTTATTTTATCAAAACAAAAAAGTTTGAAAGTAATAATAAACGAAGACAAATTTGCTTCACTCGTCCTTCTGCTTCTGCTCCCCTTTTTCCAGCCTCATCTTATATATACCTACCAAAATTGCTAATTTATACTTTTCATTTGAATTCCATAAATGCGAAGAACATTAAAACTTTTTCTATATCTTCTTCGAGAGATGTTAAGGGAACTTATGGGAGGAAAATGACAAAAATCTCTCTAATGAAGTATTTTTGCTCCTTCAAAACGACTCAAGGGATGAGTCCATAAATTCTAACACAAACCGCATCTCTGCCTGCCTGCCTCATTCTCATCATCATCAGTATTATCACCATCCCTTCAAAAATTATTGTGGTGTTGTTAAACTTATTAAGTTGTGTATGGGCAATTTAGAATTTAAAACTCTATGATAATTGCGAAAATTTGGACGCAATTTAAAGTGCTTTCAAACGTCACGACGAAGGCGACAATGACAACAAACAGGAACACCCCTAGTTTAAGATATTTTGGGCATAGGAGGTACATAGAAATATTTCATATAGAACCATCAAGAGAAAAGCTAACGACGGCTATTAGACACCCAACATTTTAACCACAATTTATTGCTTTTATATCTAATTTAACTTTCACCAGATAGAAAATAATCTCGCACTGTGTCGTTCGCATAGTGTGTACCAATACCTACTGTCTGTACTGAAATTGTAGCGGGGGCGGATGGTCGAAGTGATGTCCTTGGAATCAGAAGTGGCCATTTAGAGGTTCTATATGTATAGATATAGTTCCTGCCTTATTCCTTAGTCCAAATTGTGCTCCGGTGCCAATATGCCCTACGGACCAAGTGGTTTAAGGGCGATTCACCTCGAAGATGGCAAAAACTTTCCCTTCTGCTTGCTACTGGGCTTCCGTTGGAGAGCTTTAGACGGCCACCCATATGTTGAGGACACAGGGAATTATTTTAAAGGCCGCATACCTACCTGTCTAGTGTGAAAGTACCTATAGCGGTTACTGGGGGAACATTGTTGACTATGGGTAGGTATAGGTAAGTAGATACGGCCGACGGCCCACCGACGACGAGGAAAAAATAATATGACCATAATTCATTTTGCCGCAGAAAACCGCACGTTTATCCTCGCTGCCGTCAGATTTAGATTAGCTTACTTATAAAATATTTACACCCATATAGCCCGCAGGTATAAGAACTTTAATTCATTTAACCCACCTGCGTCATCTACCAACCAACTAACCAACCCCAATGTCGACAAAGAGATATTCCTTCCTGGCGATGGGGATGGAAACGATGGCCCACAAGACATCCAAGAGAAAGAGACCGAAAAAGAGTCACCCCGCACCGATAAAGGACCATAAAAAGACCAAATTAGAGAAATTGTCATAAAACCGGATCAACTTGTCATGAACTGTAATTGTCGTAAATTAACAGCAATGAAACACTTTTGCAAAGCTCTGAGTATACTACACCTCAACCAGGACTAGCTACTATACAAGTGTATACCGTACCGATATACCGTCTTTCCTCATGCTTCTGATCACCCTAGTTGTATGTGTTGAAAGGACTTTTGGGGCGGGGGGGGTGGGGTCTTCTTGCTAAGTGTATTTGTATATAGGTATCGCATAAGGGACTCTGATGCTGATGCTGCGGTGTGAAGATATTAGGGTTTCTGTCACACGTACAATTAGTTTTCTTCGGGAAAAGTCCAAAATGTGTGGTCTTCTTTTGCTTCTTCTTATTCTGTCTGACTTTGACCGTTTCCTCTCTCGTAATGAGTCTGAGCTGTATACTATGTATGTACACTCCGTGTTCTGTCTTCTAAATGTTCAACAATATTTGATTTTAATCGGTATAAGTATAACTTACTGTATAGTTTTATACATGAGTTTAGAATCTCACCGGTCATATGCCAGAGGATATGGCAAAGGCAACAGTTGTCTCCTATAGCTATTGTACAACTATCCTTTACGTTTATAAATAGCTATACATATTCCCACATACCTATACATATAATATGTATGATGTAGGTAAGTTAGTCCTTCTTTGAGGGTGGCTTTAATGAATGTTTCACCTCATTTCGTGAATGGGATATTAATTATAAGTGAATTATGGTGTGGAACATGTGGGTGTAATTTTCTCTCTGGAAGGAGATTATGTTTTAGATAGTGACCATTTTTTGTTGTTGTTGTTGGAAGTGTGGTACCTATGGTAATAATATAAAATATTCTGTTGTATGGCTTTGAATATCAAACACAATAAATCTGTGTAGAACATTTTGTTATGAAAAGTCGAGGAAACTATAAGTGTGAATTTACCGCATTGCTCAATTGTTCCAGTGGCCATTTTTCTTTGTTATTGAAACCGTCTGCGATTTCGAGTGGAGGTACAGCTGACGCATGTGATTTCTCATTGCATACGATTTTTCAATTCAGCACTCGAAAAACTGCTTCGTGAATTCAGACTAACAATTTTCGAGAGTTATAGCTTACTCTGGTTCAACTCACTAACGAAAAACTGTGCATAAGAGAAGAAACAAACGTTGATTTTTAAAATAATTGTAACGTCATGGTAACTCTTACAACTGTAACAACATTAAGAAAAGGACGGAGGAGGGACTCATCAGTGTTACCAGGAACAACGATTTATCGTAATTCTCCCGATGTTTAGACCTTTTTCCAATACACCGATTTTTGACCTAAATATGATACTTTTCCCCGATTTTCAATGTTTCAAATAAAAAAGTTATTGGAGCACTTTTTAAACTGGCTATGTCTAACTTAAAATATCCCATTTGAATTTTCCCATCGTCATAATCCATTGATATTATTTTACTTTTTAATGATCGTGTTTGACTGCGTGCTGAGCTTGCGTCGAATTAAAAAATCAATTTAAAAAAAAAAATGGAAAAATATTTTAAACGAATACGTAATATAAGTATCATTGTTCCATTTATGATTCTCATTAATTTACATACATAGTTAAATAACATCAATTTTATTTTCATTTAGTTGAAGAAAAAATCACAACAGCGAATCACGTTTACTCTTGGCATTGTGAATCGGGCTACAGAAAAAATTGGCAAAATGCTAATGCTTGTCATGAGTTGTGGGGTAAAAAAATTTCCCCGATTTCTAATCTGGTAGTGTCCCGATTTCAGAAAATATTTTCTGGCAACAATGGGACTCATTCGAAAAGCAGAGTCTGAAGCGATCGGACATTCAACACTTTAAACTTATCTTAACTCTTACCTCACTATTATATAAAGACGAAACAATTATTTTGTTCCTTCGCGCATAACTAATACATTTTTTAACTGATTTACGTGAAACAAATATTATAATTTTGTTTATGTTTATGAGATGGTTTAAGGCTATATTTTACTTGTTTAATTTTTCAGAATAATTTTGTTTATTTTAATTTTTGTCACCTTTTTTCTAAGAGTGTGTCCCAAGTATTCAATCATACTCTCAAAACGAGCTGTGTGAAGTGGGAACCCCGAAGTCAAAATTTTTAGGTGGGGTTTATCAGAATCGTTTGTCCATCGTTTGTTCACGTTTGTCCAACCAAACAAATCGTTTGTCCACCGTCAGGAAAAAAGTTATTGTGGTGTGCATTTTTTTTATATTTTCGTTCAGAAGTTGAACGAACGTCTACAATTTTCTTTTTTTGCTGGACTAACCTTGACAAACGGTGGACAAACGATTGGGATTAAAACGATTTTTTGGGGGTTGCTATAAAAAAGAAATGTTTAGTAACTTTTGAACTAGCGGTGAAAAAACGATTATTTTTGGTGAATAATCTTAAACAGCCGGTGGACAAACGAACGCATTTAGTCTCATCTTCCTGAGTCATATACTGGGGGCAGTAGATGAGTTTTTTGATTTTGGGGAGTTAATATAAAAAAGAAAAGCTTAATAACTTTTTTCCTGAGGTTGGACAAACGTGGACAAACGATGGACAATCGATGGACAAACGATTCTGAGAATCCCCACCAAAAAATTTTGACTTCAGGGTTCCCACTTCACACAGCTCTCAAAATGGTTTGATATATAAAAAAATAAGATTTTTTTGATAAACTCAACCTTCTAACGATAATTTAAAGACATATATCTTTTCTTAAGTATACATACAAGCTGAGCAATAAATATACAAACTTTTCAAAGTTATCAATTTTTTAAAATTATTTCTATCCAGGAATGCTATTCAAGGGCAATCAACGGGTGGCTGCTTTGTTTTTTTGTTATTTTTGCTTTGTTCTCTTCTTCCGCAAACTGAATTCATGCCTGCTGGCTTAGGGGCCAGTTATAGCTATCATTGAAAACCATCATTGAAAAAGTTAGCTGTTGATTTTGAGACCCTTCGAAAGTTTAATCATTGAATATTTTAATGCAGAAATATAGCTTACGACTTCAAAATTATTTCTCCTTCAAAAAAACTTCATTTTGACCCATATCTTCCCCATAACTTTTAATTTTTCAATGATGAACTACCTTACCAATGATCATTGAAAAAAATAAAAGTTTCTTTATGGGGAAGATAAAGATCAAAATTAATTTTTTTTGGAGGAGAAATAATTTTGAAGTCGTAAGATATATTTCTGCATTTAAATATTCAATGATTAAACTTTCGAAGGATCTCAAAATCAACAGACAACTTTTTCAATGATGGTTTTCAATGATAGCTATAACTGGCCCCTTAGCACAATGCTGTAGTTGTAGAAAAGTTAAAAAAAAGCATATGTAGCGCCACAATGTAAAGCTACCATTGTAGCAAGAAAGTCAGTGTGTTTGAATTAGATAGGTACGTTATGTAGGAAGAACACAGTCAGATTATGTGATAAAATTATTTGTGTGTTGTGTACCTTTTATTATCGGCAATCGTTTTCATAAAGGTGTTTTCGGGGTGGAAAAAAAATGATTTGGTTCAAGTAAAAAGCGTATAACTTGACTTCTGATGACCGGATCTTCAAGATTGAGATCTTAAAATGAAAAACAGCTTAATAGTCGTGTGTTTTAAAAGAAAGAGGTACAATTAATATTAAAGCAATTGAATGGTGTTTGTCAAATATTTTAAAAGAGAACATTTTATGAATAAATTCAAATGAATTCAGTCTTAAAAAACGCTTAACATATTTACAAAAAGGCTTCACAGCAAAAACATTGTGCATCCGGAAGCTTTAAAAAAAATACATATGTAGGTAGGAAGGTATGCAAATTTAAACAAACTCCTTTATTATTATGTTATATTATTTTTTAAAATTTGCAAATCTGTGGATACTTCCACCATAACTTTGAAAGTTTTTATACAACTGAATACATGTCTTAGGTTTAACACCTGGCGAAAAGACAGAAATAGTTTACTTGTTGAATCAGTTGAAACAGAATTAAATGTTAAACATAACTATAAATTGAGTTGCAATGGTTTTTACAAATTTATATATGAAAATGGCAGTTTGTTGCAAAAAATAAAATCAGGCGATAAATATAATTTATGAAGACTTTGAACTTATCCTTACATTTATCTCTCCGAATGTGTATACGAAAACATGAATATCTGAGCTTATGTTCCTTTTTTAAATCATTTATTTGTTTTTTTCTTTATTTTTTTAATTAAGAACATGGTGTCCGCTAAACTAGAAAGGGAAAGTCAGGGAACAAAATTTGGTCAGGGAAAGTCAGGGAATTCGGGAAGCGGTCAGGGAAAATTTGTTCCATATCAATTTTTAAAAATTCACTGAACTCCTTTTTCACTTTCTCTCATAAGAAACTTTTTTCTGATCGAACATTTCGTTTTGATTACATCTCTGTTTAAAATTATTCATTTCGTATCTTTTGCCATACCTGTGAATATGTCAAAAAAAATTAGTGAAACGCAAGTAACTGCACTTTGTGTTATTTCGTACAATAATCGCCGCGATCGGTAACCTATGTAGAGCTATCCAGATAGGATCGTGTTGTTGGAATCCCGTGTGAAAAACAGCTACTGACAAAACAGCTTTTGCTGTTGGATAGCTATCCATGCTATCTGAAATATTTTGGTAGATATATAAACGCTTCTATCCCAAGCGAAATGTCAAAAAAAAACCAATCCGTTCGAAACCCTATATGGATACGAAACTATCTTAAGATGGATTTACAATGCGACGAAAAAAAATAGTTTTTTCAGCTCCCGTGTTTAAGAAAACTACACCATGGAATAAGAATTTTGTGGACTCAAATTAAAGGCAATTAATTGCTTACTGCTCCATTTAAGTCCGGAACATTCTAATTCCATGGTGTAGTTTTCCTAAACTCGGAAGCTTAAATAACTATTTTTTCTTTATAAATAAGGGGGACAGTTTATAATATTTAAATTATAATTACATAATATTTAAATAATAAAAGTAATGTCAGTTTAATTTTTTCATTATTTTGAACGCACTGCTCAGCAAGAAGACAGCGAATCAAGTCACGCTCTCGTCGCGTTTACTTGTTCCATTGTGAATCGACCTTTAGATAGGCTATCGCATAAGTTTCCGATCGCGGCCAATAAGAGGCAAAAAATAAAAAACTACTGTTAAAGGACAATGGGCAAAGATTTATGGAGCGTGGGCCCAGCACCAATAAGAACGGCCTTCATATCGTATATGTACATGTTTATGCATTCATTATCCGTTTGTCCAAATTCGCTGTGTGTTATTTAATTTTGAATAAAATTAGTTTTCAGTTCACAAATTTTTTTTTTCCATAGTTTTTTTTTTAATATTTTGTGTATTTTTCGCTCGATTTAAGCCATTTTTTGGAATTAAGTTCTTTAAACCCATGACACACTACCTAAAATTTTTTAGATTTTTAAAATTGTGTTTACGGAAACCATCAATTTTATGCAAAAAGCATTTTTTGGACTATTTAATTTGTAAAAAATACAAATATTGGCTTTTGAATAATAGTTTTTATGTCAAAATCATCTCTGGAAAACAACAAACAAACATCAATTTGTATCTCATTCAACGTAATAAAAATGGGTATTATTTTCAAGGTTTTAAATTGAAATTCGTAAAAATTGGACAAAACCACTCACAAACCACCCTTATATATTCTATTAGGGGGTTTAATTTTTTAACTTATTCCTTATTTAGTAACGAAGAAAATGGTTGTTCATTTATTACGAAATGATTCCTAAATAGATTAAACAAAAAAATATAAACAAAAAATAGAATATTTTTTATCCTTTTTATGGTACTAAAATATTTTATCTCAGTCAGTTTTTTACCGATTTTAAGTGTTCTTTTTTTTAAGGTTTTTCAAAGAAGAATAACATTTCAGAAAAAGAACATTTTTTGCTCAAGCTACAAAATCAAGTACAAGTTTTACAGTTTATCTTAAATAACGATAATGAAAACAAAAATTTAGTGCAAACATGGTACATGGTGACTAAGTTAAAAATCTTTTAAAAATATTATATATATATATATATATTAAATTTTTTGTTTATAATTTTTTTTTAATATTTTGTGCCCATTATAAATGTAATACAAATTTTTTCGTAAATAAATAATGAATAAGCTAAAAATATTTCAACCCCTTATAATAATATATAATGGTGCTTTTGAGGGTCGTTTTGTAAGTTGTTTTGTCTTACTTTTACGAATTGCAAAATATTAAAAACAATACCTTTTTTTATTCTGATAAATGAGGTAGAAATTGATAATTTTTTTTGATTTTTTCCAGAGATGGTTTTGACACCCAAAATATTATTTAAGAACTAATATTTTTTTTTGCATAAAAAAGGATTTGTTTACCCTAAAACTCATTTTAATCAAAATTAAATAACACAGCGAATTTGGACAAACGGTTAACGGATAAGGAATGCATAAACAAATACCTATATATGATATGAAGGCCGTTCTTATTGGTGCTGGGCCCAATTTGTCCATTGTCCTTTGACTTTTTACTTATTTCTTCATACTGTTTCTGCATACCTGAATTAATACATTTTGATTTATGTATTTAAAAAAAATAAACTATTAAATTTTAACATCGCAAAGATATATACATATGATTTAAAAGCATTTTATTTAAAAGGTCATTCATTACTATGAACTACATTTCATAGGTAAAGTCGTCCCTTTTGTTAAGCAAAACATTTTTTTTTTAATTTCATGTAGTTATTATTTGTCACTTTAAATGCAATACGTTGTTTACCTTGAGATAGATCTTTGAAAAATACAAGGTGAGTTAATTTTGCCTAAGGTTTAATTAACTCCATTCAAATACGTACATTTTCTACCACTTTGTGCAATATTAATACGTACCAACTCATGAAAAAAATTTGTTTGGTCAGGGAAAATTTTGAAATTGGTCAGGGAAAGTCAGGGAAATTTATTTTGAAAAAAAGTGGACACCATGAAGTACATACGTACATATGTATGTATGTGCGAGGGGTGCGCCGACAAAAGACAGTTTTGTTCAGTAAAACTGATTTAAAAGTTTTATTTTAAATACTAAAATAAAATAAAAGCACAAATTATAGTTAATTCTGAAATATTAAATTTAAGTTAAACTTCAAACAAGATTAGCAAATAATAAAAAAAAAAGGTCGATGCGTGGCGATGATGTCGTAATCGTTGCTTGTTCGTAATTGTTCTTCTTTCTGGTCGTGTGTGATTTTGCCTAGCTGATGGGTTTTTGAATATCGAATGATTTATCAACGGTACCAAGGATTAACAGAAGATGATGGGATAATATGGTATTGGCACATTGTTTTCCGGTGTACGGACTAGGGGAATTGACAGAAGGCACATCCTACATGTATATAATGAACCATTGTTAAAAAGAATTAATATTTTTATAAAAAATAAAGTTGGTTTTGTATTTATTTCCTAAATTAAAAGTAGAGGATTTTGAAATTTTGTCCCCCCTGAAACCCAGCTGTCCCGCTAAAGAAAACTCAAAATCCCCCTTTTGTCATTTTCTGAAATGGTAACCCTATGTCTAGTCCTTTTATAAAATATTCCAATCAGAAATAACTGCAACAATTTTTTTAATTAATTTTATAAAATACTCTCCAGACACCCATTTTTTTCTTCATAGTCAAAATTATTGCAAAATCTCCGGATGCAAATTAATATTAAACTTGATTTTAATAATTTCATACAAAAATATTTAAAACAAAACAGATTTTGAATTGAAAACCTGGATTTAAAGTCTTAAATAAAACTTCTATTTCTAAACCCTCCCCCCCCCTTTACGAAATCCATAATTCAAAAACTTTTCTAAGATGTTATAAGCTTCTTCGAAAATGTTCCTCGTTTTCGGTTCGTTTCTTTTCTTAAAATCGAATTTTAGTGAAAGAAATTGCATACAAAAAAATTAATAAACTTCAAAATGTTCAGTGCATTTGAATACGCTGGTTTTGAAAGCGAATTCTTTGTTTTGCGTAGGAAAAGAAGAGTTTTGAGCGGAATTTTATTGGTATGAGAATAGATGAGTTTCGAATTAAACAACTGAGAGGAATAGTGTAGGTTTGAAAAAATCACAACTTTTCAAGTATTAAAACGTATAGCAAATAGTAATTTTTGATACATTTTGGCTAAATATGTACATAGACGAGAGCGTTTGTAAAGAAAACTTCCTCATACTTAACTCATTTTTAGGGCTGGTCACGAGACGAGAAAAGTCTCGGTCTCGATCTCGGTTTTGCATGACGAGACCGAGACAAGACGAGACGAGACTGACTTCTAAGCAATCGAGACGAGACCGACACGAGACTGTATATTTGGACCGAAATTTACAGAGAGTCTTATAAATTAAAAAATACAATTTCAGTTAAATATTTATTTTCTTCTGCACATATTCAAACGATAATCGAAAATATTTCGTTCCAATAATCAACAGTTTGTCCGAAAATCTTATTTTTCGGATACGAGACCGAGGCGAGACTTAATTATACGAGACCGACACATGACCGAGACGAGACTGAAAATTTTCGATTTTAATGAGACCGAGACGAGACTTACAAGAGTGTCTCGTGGACAGCCCTACTCATTTTTGGAAAAAGTGGAATAAAAGAGTTTTGAATTTATACCCCTCAAATGCTATCCTACTTCTCCTTTTGAGATATCGAGAACAAGTTAACATGATTTTTTTCATTTAAAGTGATTTTTTGGCTAACAAAATTTAATTTTCAAGATTTTTGATGGAATCATTGGAACAATTACATTTGAGTGATTTTGCACCTGTAACAAGTTTAAGATTTTGGATATCTCAAAAGTATTTATTTGAAATTTCTCATATTAAAAAATCAATTCAAGGAAGCGAAAGCTTGGAACAACTTAGGAAAGCCCTAGAAATAACCCGGAACAAGTTTTTGATTTTTTTGTACAAGTAGATGAACTGCCCAGAGAATTTGATATATCTATAAAAATAACAAAATTATAAACCTAAGGGCTTTCCTATAAAATGAGTTTATCAGGACTTTTTTCGAGTTTACGTTTTCGCGTCGGGGCGAGTTCTTTGTTTTTGGTTTACAAACTCAAGACAACAAATCTGGATAATTCTTGAAGCCCGAATAGAGAAAAACCCAAAAACATCAGTCCTCTATAATTCAAGGTTTTAATTGGAATATAAAAATAGGTACATAGGTAATCGCAAAACTCAAGAAATTGTTTTTTTTTCGTGCTAAAAAAACTCGTTTAAAAGCTGCAATTCAAAGTGATTAATTGGACAAATTAATACACAGCGGGTATTTTTAGATAATAAACAAAAAATACGGTTCTAAACCTTTTTTCGTACTTATTTTAGTCATCATACAAATTGATCAATTTAGCTAGATCTCTTGTGTTATACTTCCAGTAATTTCATTTGAAATCTTCTATCAACTATACAACTGTTGGTCCTATTGCAATTTATTTAATGCGACTTACTTGCCATAGTCTTAATTGAGTTCTTACTATAAGATTCTATGTATAACCATACCATGTACCTACCATAAGGTTCTAAGATCGAAGATTTTTTGTTCTCTGCCACCACCATGTACATAACAACACTCAAAATCATAATTATCTATCGTTAGCAATAAATTAGTATCGAAATGAAAGGCATTAAACCTGGACTTTCATTGAGAAATCCAAGTAGCAACACGAAAAAAATAGAAAAAAAAACTTTTCCCTCGCACTTCCTTATAAAATATAATGGAACGGGAACCGCACGCGTAGGAAGGTATAGGTATAAAGTATAGTTAGAGTAACCATAGACGAGCCATCATCTAATAATTTCTCTTTTATTGCGAAACAAAATCTTCTTTAGGTCCACAACACTAATTGCCAGCAATTCAGGGATGTTCCTTCTCTTCGTTGCTTTCGTTTCGTTTGGTTTCTTTAACATTGGGATCGACCCCAATGGAGCTATACTCATTTAATTGGAGCAATTTGTTAAAGGCGTAATTATTACTTAAACTAATACTTCTTCGAAATTCTAACAAGGACGGGACCTATGATGTGAGTAATGGGGTGAACCCTAAGGGCTGGGTATTAAATTGCAGAGGTTTTTTTAAGGTTAGACTATTAGCTGGGGGTGGTGAGAGGATGATGGGGGAGGAGGGTGGGTGGGGATTGATGATGCACCAAAAGTTCTAGAAATATATTGATATACGAAATACGAGCATAGCAGAGTCAAAGGATAAAACTTCGAATGCCAAATCAATGCATCATGTATCATGATGCTCTCTTCTATATATTGAACCACGAACAAAGGGATAAAAGATTTCTATCTAATAGCATCCCATTGAACTTCGTCTTCATCACTATCGAAGTCCACCTCTCTTTTCCTGAATCTGCTGCCGCCGCCGCATACCGCTGTACTTTCTGACTGAATAAAATGATGAATAACCTTTTCTCTGCGGGAAGACCTGGTATATAGATGGATCGTGGGACGGACCGTCGTCCTCGTCGTCATCGTTGTCGTCCTCATCCTCGATTTTTTTTTTTTTTTTCTACTATTTTAGTCCTGCTACTCGTGAGGAAACAGGAAAAAGCGAACGAATGCGGAATGCGGTCTTATCTCTTATAAGCCAAAAAGCTAGTTTAAAAGCAAAACCGCATCAATTGAATTCTGATCACGTTTAAAAGTTTCCCTTTGATATGACGGAATTTTATCCTCACTACATTCAGCATTGTGTTCTGCCGCCGTCCCCACACCTTCCTTACTAAGATTTTCTTTCGGTGAGAGATAGTCAGGGACCAAGAAAGAAAAAAAAACACAGCCAGTGTGGCAACAGGGTGCTGAAGACCCCCCATACTCCTCAAAACTGGCATGGGCTCTCGCCTCAAGTCAATGCAATAAAATTCAATAGCTGAAGAGCAGCGGTTTTTCTTTTTTGAAAAATAACTGCTTCTTCATGTTGCTCGTCATCTTCACTGTTAAAACCGCTGCTGTCAAGTGGGCTGAAAGAAGAAAGGATATTTTTGTTCTATTCGTTTTCTCCTTCCGGTAAGACAAAAAAAAAAACAACAACAACAGAAAAAAAAACAATAATAGAAGAAGCAGAGGAAGAATAAAAATAACCGACCAAAGAACTTTCTGCACTTTTGCAGCACTATATAAAAGAAGGATCTTCTTTGCAAAATGTTGGTACATACAAATAGCAATACTTATGTATAGAAATAGATAATACTTGTGTGAATACCTTCTGTATATATGAATATTATATGTTTGCAAAAAGGATAAAAACTATAACGTATAATAACAACGCTTATCAGCAACAGGATAAACCAGGATAGTAGACTGAATGGCATAAGACTTATTCCGCATCAAAAAGATGAAACAAAAAAATATATATTATTTAGGTACGTACACACACTTACGTTTATAAGAAGAAAAAAAAATGAGTAGAATAGACAGAAAGCGCATTTTCCAGTCTATGTGATCCATTTAGAAAGCACAAAATACATGGGAAGGGGAATCTTTCAGGGCTAGATTTTTTATATTAGGCAAACCAGTCAGCTTCTTATGGGCCCCACTTAGGAAATTAATTTACCGTATGAATCCAGCACATCTACTACAACCGTAATTCAAGAACTCCAACATATTTAAGAGTCTTAAAATTCAAACGTTCAAATAGCCTCGTCAACCTTAAAAAAACTAAAAAGTTTTTTTCAGGGCTACTGCCTCTTGCGAAGAATTGACAAATCCTCCAAATGTATCACTTGTCATTAAAAATTGTTTCTCGTCTAGCCGTTCGGATTCGGCATAAAATTGTAGGTCCCTTCCATTCCTGTCGACACGCGCACGTTGCGAGTTGATATTCACTAGGCCCTGGTTCTTCACGAGCAGTTGCGCCACCCAATTTATTTATTTATTTATCAAATAGCGGTATTGATATGAAATTTTAAGTTCTGAAAATCTTTAAATAATTTAAAACGGTACCAATTTCAAGAAAGTTCAATTTTTATTCTTGCTTATAACCTCTGTAAGATACATTTTTGGTTTAATGCAGTTAAAATCAATGTATTTTAGTCAAGTTCAACTTTAATATATTGGTTGAGAAGTCAAGAGAATTGGTTTAAGTGAATTTTGAAAGGTACAGCCTACTTCTTTTATTTTATTAATTTTAAATGTATTTCCATTGTTCCCGTTTAAATCCGAGTTTTTCTATTTTTTTTTTTTTTTTTTTTCATATTCTTAAATATTCTTTAATGTTCTAAAATTGTCCTAAGGTTTTGAAGGTCTATTTAAAAAAAAAAATCAAAAGATATGACTAAAATTTAAAAAAAAATTCCTCTCATACATGAAGTAGCTTACCATACAAAATAAATTCGTTAAATACTCGTTGTTTCGATTTTTTCCACTGGTATTCCACCGTCATTTTCTAGGAAAACTGCTGATAATATCGCCAAACCCTTATATGAACTTTTCAACCTTTCTTTTTCGAGTGGTATTTTTCCCAACAAAAAAGGCGTAATTCTTTTCTGACACCAGTTTTTAAAAACGGTGATAGGTCTAATATAAATAATTATCGGGGTATTGCAATCTTATCAGCGATTCCCAAACTATTTGAACAAATTGTTGCTTATAAGTTGAGTGTGTAACTAAAGGCGGTCATTAGTGAGCATCAACATGGTTTCATTAAAGGTAGATCCACGAATAGTAATCTTGCGGATTATACTTCTTATATTCTTCTAGAAATAGAAAAAAAGAACCAGGTTGATGCTATCTACACCGATCTTAGCAAGGCCTTAGAGAAAGTCAACCATGGCCTTCTTCTGTTTAAATTAAAAAAAATATGGCATACATGGAAACTTGCTTAAGTGGATTGAATCTTATTTGTCGAATCGTACTCAGTGTGTCAGGTTTTGTGATTTCATTTCTCGTCAAATTTATGTCACCTCTGGGGTACCCCAAGGTAGTAATCTTGGCCCCCTTTTATTTTTATTATTTATAAATGACTTACCCTAGTTGTTCAGAGGGTGCAGATATCTTTTGTATGCAGATGACCTTAAATTATTTCAAAATGTTAATTATACACTCATTGTTTAAATCACAGTCATTACAACAATGATTAAACACACTTGTTAATTGGTGTAAAATAAGCGGAATGAAGCTAAATGTGGAAAAGTGCAATATAATATATTTTTCTAAAAAAGAAAGTACATCCAATGTTGACTACCATTGACGATAAAACATCAGTTCGAAAAAGCGTAATAAAAGACTTGGGATTATTATTGACAATAAACTTACTTTCAAACACCATATCGACAAAATATACTCTAAATGCATGTGTATTGTGTATGCTGGGATTCGTTAAACGTCGATCTAAAGAATTTAACGATCCTAATATAACAAATGCGATATACTGTTCATTAGTTCGGTCACTCTTAGAATATTGCAGTATCATGTGGTCCCCGTTTTATGATTTCGATGTTAAGAAAATTGAATCCGTCCAAAAACAATTTTTACTATTTGCATTAAGAGATCTTGGATGGAGTACTAATAGTTTTGTGTTGCCTCGGTATTCTCATCGCCTAAAACTAAATGATATGTGTAGTCTTCATAATCGTAGGGAATTGTCTAAGGCCTTATTTGCGTTTGATCTTTCCAAAAGAAATATAGATTCACCTTTTTAATTTCATTCACCAAAATAACTGTAAATACAAATTCTCAAAATTTGCGACACTTGAAATTTTAAAAAAAAAATAGGTGTGTGTTCGAATTATATTTCTTTACAATTTCTTCATTAAATCCTGATTTGAAGTCCTCAATTGAAACTAACAAAACTCTTCTACGGCTGAAATCTTAAATCCTCTCCAATTTAAGCATCTTTTTTTTTTTTGATACAAACAAACGTTTCAAGTTTTAAACAAAACACGACAGAAAAAAAAACTCCATTTTCATTAGTATTCAACACGCCAAAGACAAACATTCAATTGCCATAATAACTGCTTTGAGATTCCTTCATTTTTGTTGCACCGCACATAGATTAAACCCACAGCCATCAGCAGAAAGGAGAAAGAAGATGGTGAAAAGGGCCAAGAGAGAGAGTTGAACGAAACGAAGGCAAAGAACCAAGCTAGCATTTCGTCAGTCGTCGTTCGCAGTCTATTGATTTGCACAACGAATGAAGAATAAAAGGAGTTTGTTGGGATTCAGGATTATCCTCACGCGATTGAAAGAAAGAAACTTTGTTGCCCTTTATATACATATACCCGCCTTATTTCACTTCCTTCATGGAAGGAATATACACTACTTGTTGTTTACAAGCAATATTATGGCCTCCATGTCTTTCCTTCTACAACAGAATATCATTCACCGCCTGTCGAAATTTAAACCAACTCAACCAAACAAACGAACAAAAAAAAGAAAAATTAAATGAAATGAAAAACGTGAACGATTCTGTGATTTAAGGACTTTTCGTTTAAAACATTCTCGATGATGATGATGACATTCCCGTTTGGCATAAATTAAAGACTCCATAAGTCCCATTATTATAAAGGTTGATGTGCAAAGGAACCTAAGTGAAGGTGGGTTTAAAGGTATCAAAGCCCCCAGTGGTACAACTCTGATGCTTGTAGAAGAAATGAATTTTCGGGTAGAATCATCATCATCATGGAACAGAACAACACTTAGGACATCTGTAACTCTGTTTTCTTCACAAAGAATAAGAAACAAGGGGGTGACGAAGACTTGACTTTATTTACTTATACTACAAAAGCCCTCCAAGCGAATTTCTGGTGTGGTCTCAAGTATTTTCCATCATCATCACAGCAAAAACATAAGAAACACAAAACAGCTCGATTGTCAATATCTACAATCGTTCTCGTCATCGTTGTCGTCGTCATCCTTAATCTTCATCGTATATGCAAATATTTTGTTGGGAACGACGCGCCGAAATAGATCGACAATTATCCTTGCTGTAACATTATTGTTTTCCGTATTTGTTTTTCTGTCCTTTGGCTTTGGTTTATGTTATAATATATATAGTTCCTATGTACAGATATCCCTTTTCTTTTCATTTAAATTTGCATTTGGGAGATCCTGAATCCTGTATACCCTATGAATCCTGATGCCTTGTCGTTTGTCAGAGAGAAAGATTACAGTTTTGATTTATTTTTGTGATTTGGTAATCTGTTGAATGAAGTTCTTAGTTTTTGAAACATGCATATATCAAAGTATCTACATTTATTTGCTTAGAAAGGGGTTGAAGTCGGAATCAGGATATTGCATTTCAAAAAGCACAACAACAATTCACATACTTAAAGAAACAGAATTGATAAAAGGGACCATTTTGTCGAAAGATAGGGAGACCATATCATCAGTTGGAGATTACAAACCCGAAGAGACAAAAATTAAAGGATAACAATTTTAATCCTTGTGTTTGATTAATTCTCAGTCCGTTTAGCAAACATTTAGGGAAATATAGTACAAAATATTTTATAAGCTGTGCATTTATATTCGGTATACCTTCTTTGAACGATTTTGAAATATGATTTGTTCGGTAAAAAAAATAACAAACAAAAATAGGTACAAAATGGCAGAAAGTAGTTAAATAACCATACATCTAGAACTAAAAAGACAGTTCAGCCAGAACTCAAACCAGATCCTGTAACCTACAAACCCCGCATAAAAATTGGTGAACCAAATGATGACTTTGATGTAACTGCTAATAAAGCATAGACATACTTACTCAAGAAACAAGAATTGATTGATAAAATGGCCTCTAGGAATTTAGACACTGAAGGTACTGTAGCCACTCTTCGAACAAGATTCAGCACATTTATCAAGGAATCCCGTACCCGCCGTTTAACGCAGAATCACTGTGAGGAAATCTCGCAACTAGTTCACGAAAGGAAATTTTCAGACGAAGTCGAACCACCATTCGCCGCCGTTACCCGCTCCGAAACCAGTCGGTTCGTTGCTGAAAATAATGCCCCGAATGATCAGTTGGACCTCATTAACCATCGTACTACATCTACTATCCCGAATGACCAGCCCACTCAATCAACCAGCCATCAGTATACGTCCATGTTTCCGTTTATTCAACAACCAGAACAAGTTATAAACCAGATGAACCATCCAAGTCCCCAGAAATTTCACTTAAGTTACGAAGCTGAAATCATGAACATCGTCCAAAGATGGAACTTACGATTTGAAGCCTCCGAAAACGCTATAGATTTCATAAAAGTATCGAGGAATTAATAACCAGTTATACGATTCCACCAGACCAGATGCTGAGAACACTACCAGAAATATTTCGGGGTTCTGCTCTTCAGTGGTTCCGAATACACAGAGAAAAACTCCAGACTTGGGAACAATTTCGGCAAGCGTTTCTTCGATATTTCCTACCCACTCGCTTTATCCACAAATTGGAGGATGAAATAATGCGAAGAAGACAAGGACCACGAGAATCAGTCAAGGATTTTGTTCGAAATATGGAATACCTTATCCAACAGCACCCGAAAAGGAATTTAGAGGAGAACGTGGATAGGATTTATGACAGCCTCGTCTTCATATCCGCCGAAGAGATTTCCAATCCCTTGAAGAACTAACCGACCGGGCCGAAGAACTAGAATTTGTGAGACTGGAAGAGCGAAATCAAAGACCAGTGGTATCCTCGAATATTTACCCCTCCACCAGACCCCCACGACCAGTTGGAGTAGCACAAAATATTCAGCCACCCTCCAGTAACACTAGTCCATATAACAGCTTAACTCATTGCTGGCACTGTAAGCAGCGAGGACATCAAAAACCAAATTGCAATCGACCGTTCCGTCTTTTTTGTTCCTTCTGTGGGGAAGATGGTCGCCTGACTAAGGACTGTCCTTGTCACCAACACAGAAGAACCTCACAGGATTGGAATAATAGAACTTCTGCTAGAAGCAATCCTAGACCAGACCAACGCCCATTGTGGTATTTGAAATCAAAGAAGAAGACCCACATGATATAGCCACCTTAAAAGTAGATCTTCCAAGTTCTCCAGCATTCACCAGTCCTGACTGACCAAACTTTAAGATAAAAAGAGAAATCAAACAACCGTGTTGCCTAGCCAATCCACACAATCGTTTGTGGACACACTACCAGAGACATGTTACCTACCGTACACCCACGCCGAAGCGCGTTACCATGAACGCATTGAGTAAAGTCCATGAGAATCACGAGCAACCTCCTTCACCTATCCAGCCCAGGAATCAGGAAAAGTCAGTATTAGACACATACCAGGCCAAAGCTCCAGACCCTAGGTACTTCATTCCAATAAAAATTGGTTGGCAGACCTTTAGTGCCCTAATTGACCCTGGTTCAACCAAAACCTTTATTGGCCAAGCAATCCGGAATAAGTTGCAGCACCTCAACACGCCTGTCTGATATGAACTCGCAAATGGAGACCCAGTGATCACAAGGGAACACTACTTAATTACGTTAATCCTGAAGGACAAGCGGACCTTCTTAAAAGATCTGTCACAAGATGCGATCATTGGAGTAGATATTTTAGACCAAACTACATTTACTATGACCCTGGCAGGGAGATCATTGATGAATCTTGACAGTCATCTGCCATGGACAGACGAATTGTCCACTCTAGTAAGCAGTGACCAGCTATCCCAAAATGAACAACCCGTCCTATCCAATTTTCTTGCTAACGAACTACCGAGATTTGAGAGGATGAATGGACCTTCCAACGCAGCTGAACACCCGATCAGACTAACCACTGGCCAACCTTTTAAGCAACGATTTTACCCGCGCAACCCAACCATGCAATGAACAAACAGACGAGTTATTGCAAAGTGGTAAAATTGAACCTTCGAGTAGTCCACTTAGTTCCTCCATAGAACACTTTAAGAAGAAGGATGGATCATGGAGACTTTGTGCCGATTTCAAACAACTAATATCCGTAAAAGAAGAGTCCCCCTCCCCCCCTACAAAAAAAAAACAGAACAGAAAAGAGAAGGGTTAGTATTTTTATTTAATAGTCATTAGAAAAAAACAAGAAAAAAAATTATGTATACATCAATGAAAAAAATTGTAGTAAAAAATTAAAGAAAAAACAAATAAATAAAAAAAAAGGTAGTAATAGAAAAAATTTAAGAACAAAAAAAATTGACCAATGAAAAAAAAAAATAAAATTGAATTTAACAAAATAAAAAAAAAACAAGAAAAAAAAAACATTTAAAAAATGAATTTAACAAAATAAAAAAAAAACAAGAAAAAAAAATAAACCAATAAAAAAAACACAAGAGAAAAAAATAAACTAATGAAAAAAAACATTTAAGAGAAAAAATTAACAATGAATTGACAAAACAAATATATTTGTAAGAAAAAAAAATTCAAAACAAGATAACAAAATAACTTCGAAAAAAGAATGAATTCAAAACAAAAAACAAATACCCAGAAGACAGCACCGTGGAACGCAGACAAGGTCCAACCTTGATAATGCCATTCCACTCAAGAATTATCGCGCCTTTTGCAGGTAGCACCGATGGACAACGATGGACTGGGTCAGATCCCACAACCGATGATTCCAAACCATCCACAAACTACTGCGCCTTTTGCGGGTAGCACCGATGGATGGATTCATACCCAACAAACAAAAATAAAATTCCTGACATATCGAATCCCGAATGTTCCCTACCGCGCCTCCTGCGGGTAGCACCGATGGACACCGATGGACTGGGTCAGATCCCAAAACCGATGATTCCAAACCATCCAAGAACTATCGCGCCTTCTGCGGGTAGCACCGATGGATAAAGTAATATCCTATGAAAGTTTTTCAACTACCGTTACCAGTTTTACAGACGAGAAGGTTCTCGTCTCCGAAAGAAGGAGGGGAATGTAATGATGCATTACACCCCTACCTTTCACCGCCGCCGTTTATTTAATTGCATTAAAGCAAACCCGAATTAAATGTTATTTAATTGCATTCAAGCAATCCAATAGTACCGCCCGTTATTTTATTGCATTCAAGCAATCCTGAATTACCAGTACCGCTCGTTATTAAATTGCATTCAAGCAATCCAGAATCACTGCCGTTTATTTAATTGCACTCAAGCAGTCCTGACCGTTAAATGGACTCTATAGCCAGAGTTCTTTATTTGGTATTAATTCCAAACAAATACCTTTTTCATATACCACACACCTGTACTCTGTATAATCACACAAACCACCACTGGTTAAGTTTTTTGGTAGGATTTTATTATGAGATTTTTTTCTGTAAGCTGTATAGTTCACAACTAGTTTTTACGCAAATGTCTATAAGGGAGCGTGAACGAACAGAAGAAATCAGAGATCTACCATAGTAGAAAAGTACCAATCTAAAGTACCTGGTAGAGCTCCAACTTTTGCAAAGACTAGGGTTCCAGAATTGACAGTGGAAGCCCAGGTTTTAAAGTAGTTAGTTAGTGACGTCTGCTATCTCTGACTGTGTTTTATAGTGACGTCTGCTATCTCAGACTGTGGTTTATAGTGACGTCTGCTATCTCAGACGGTGGTTTATAGTTTATAGCTCTATGAATTTTGGATTTATATAATGTATAAACTAATTAAGTTAACATAAAAATTGTAACAAAATTGTCAATGAATTAAACAACCAGTGATTAGTGAATAAAGAACCTCACAAACCGACTAAAGTTAGTTGCTTCTTTAGTAAAACCCTGGATCCGACATCCGACGAGCATACCTCAGCCTTTGACAAAAAACATCTCACAAACTCAAGTTTAACTTTAACCTCGTTTCTGAAAAACTGGGCTTAGGATTTTTACGTTTAAAGGTAATATTAAAACTTGATGAATATCAATTTCATAATAATAAGGACACATTCCGGCAAGAATTATGCCAAGTTTTTGTCTTGTTTGGGTAAAGCCCTGGTAAGTTTTCAGTAGGGAAAACTAGACGATGAAAACTTGTCAAATACTTGGCAAGCCTTTGCTGGATTTCGGTACAAAAAGTTAAGACGAGGGAATCTTTTCAAACACTCGTGAGACCCCCCTAGTAAGAACTTGTTGGACATGTTTCGGTACCCCATCCAGGAATGTCTCTTGTACAACAAAAGTGTATCATACGATACTTTTGTCTCTCTTTCCTTTGTCTTCTTTTGCATATCACACTTTTTAAAACGATGGGTGTTAGCACAGATTTGTGAGAAACGTCAGACAAGTTAGAACAGAAAACATGTTCTAAGTTCTTCTATCTAAAAAGCAAGAACATAAAATCTAGTTCTATCCTGTATGTATTTCTTATACTATATGGTATGAAACATTAGTCTATGAAACTTGACTGCATTGACTGACAAGCGGAGGATCGCGGGATCAAGTCCCACATGAGCCAATTTTTTTTTTTTATTTCCCTGATGAGGCAAAAGTGTTCATAATCGCCAAGACCTAGGGCTGGCCACGAGACGAGAAAAGTCTCGGTCTCGCATGACGAGACTGGCTTTTAAGCAACCGAGACGAGACCGAGACAAGACTGTATATTTGAAACGAAATTTACAGAGAGTCTAATAAATTATAATAAATCCAATTTCAGTTAAATATTTATTTTCTTCTGCACGTATTCAAACTATAATCGAATATATTTCGTTTCAATAATCAACAAGTTGGCCGGAAATCGTATTTTTCGGAGACGATACCGAGACGAGGCTTAATTATACAAGACTCGAGACTGAGACGAGACTGAAAATTTTCGATTTTAACCAGACCGAAACGAGACTTACAAAAGTCTCGCAGAGTCGCGTCTCGTGGTTAGCTCTACCAAGACCTTTGTTCTAGCCTTTGCTTACTTTTGCTAACCCCTTTCCAGAATCTACGTAAAACTCTCTAGTGCCTTGTCGAAAACTAGATTGTTTTTCTGCGCGGTGTACAGAACTATATTTAATATTGAATTTGTCAGCTTCAATTGATTGTGTAGCTAATTAGGTAAAACTTCAGCTTCAATTTAATATAACACCGAATCCCCTTTGTTGAAAATGTAAAAATTAACAACCTGAAGATAGAAAATCAATGAAAGAAACAATCATCGCAAAATTTAATTCAAATCCTTAAACGTTTAATTCGAGAAAATCAAATCAATTTAGAGCTGGCAATTAATTTGTACACAGTGTCCAATCATGATGCCCTTCAATTTGCTAAATCGATCTCACCCAAGGGATCAGAGACAAAAATAAAGAAAAAAAAAAAAAACAAGTAAAAAATGCACAGCAAAATTTTGTTTCAATGCTAGAAAATGAAAAGGAAATCGAAAATCTTACAGCATTTAAAACAAAAAAAAGTCCTTACCCTTCTCTATACCTACATACATAACCTACCACCCTTATTTTTCTGATGTCACATCAAATGAATTCATGATAGTAATATCCTAAGGGAGCCGATGAAAGCCATCATCAATTTTACTGGTTGCAGTGTGAGTATTCAATATGAAGGCAACGCCAATCGAATAGGGACCGACTAGGATGACGACGAGCGACGACCGAACGACGACAGCGAAAATGACAACGACAACTACGGTCACAAAGGATTTCTCCGGCTGATATGACTTACCAATGCAATTTTTTCTATTAACCTCACAGTGTCCTGAATCATTTTTGCTCCACTGAATCGGACAAGGATGATTAGGAATGCAAATTTCTGAGCTTTTTGCAAATGTCGTTTTGTTTTTTTTTTATAAATTCGTAGTGCGTGTGAGAAGAAATGAATAGCACGACTGGATTGCATGAACTTGCTCTTATGGTTCAGGTTTATAATGAATGTAGGTTAGGTACATAGGTAAGCATATTGTTTGTATAGAATTCAACACGTATATTAATTTATTGATATGATTGTATTATTATGTGAAAGTGTGGGAATAGTCAAAAATAATTTTGTATTTTAAAAATTTCTCGTTCACAGCTTCTCCATTTTCGAATAAATTTTGTATACAGGAGGCCCATCACAAATTTAACATTTAGCATTTTGCAAATGGCGAATAAATGTTTTTTTTAATGAGTACATTGTCTATTTCTAGCTACGTTAAACTTGTTAGCTACAAGAGAGAGATCGTGCGATCCTGTCATGGTAATTTATTTAGTTTTTTAATCATAATGTTAAAAATAGTTGTTTTTAAAAAAATAATTTTCAAACTAAAAATTATGGGAACAATATTAATTTGGGAACATTTTATCAACAAAACAGCCTCGTAAGAGGTTGTTCGCAACTTAACTGATTTTAGGAATTTTTTTTTATTGATTTTCGAAAAAAGCATGGACTACCCCCTTATGCCCAAAAATCCATTTTTTCACGAAAGTCTCTGGAAGACATTGAAATGTCCATAAATAGAAAGGTATCGTCAAATGCTATTAGCACATCCAAAGCAAATCATTCTACAAGGTCTAGTTTTTGGAATATTTGCATACAAAGTATTTTTTTTTTTAGTTTTGAAACCTTGGTTATCTTTGGATGCCTACAGTGCCGCAAATAAGCCTCGGAAGACATTGGGCTTTTAGAGCTATCCATCACTGAAAACTAGAACATTCAATGAGGTCTGGTTCTGAAGATATTTTAATTCAAAGTAAATCCATTGTTTTCGACTCAAAACTAAAAGTCTTTTTATGGCGATATTTTTCCAAAAAAGCCTCGTAAGAGGTTGCAGTTGACGTTGTTGAATAGAGAACTGACAGGTCTTTGCATTATTTTTTTTTTCGAGATGGTGATTTGCGTAAGATGCGATAAAAAGGTATAGACCAAGAGCCCACAGCAAATTAAGGGATGTGAACCGAAAATAAGTATATGAGTCGAAAGGTGTGGTAATGCTTATGAAAGAAATGCAAGTCCTGGAGGCGGCTTAAGATGCGTTATAGCAATTTGAAAACCTAAAAAAATCAACTTTGAGAATGATTGTATGAAGGAAAAATTTTTTTCATCCATCCTAGGAATTGAGCCCCTGATTACAGATCCGTATGTCCAAGAACGATTGGGGGTGGCATTTACCCTGCCAGACTGTTTATAGAACGCGACAAATTTAAAAGGAATGGGTAAAAAAATTATTAAAAAACAACAGCAAGAACTAAAACGCCCTTTTATTTTTGTGTGTAAAGTATGAAGTCCCTGCCATAATTTTGTTTTTAAATAAAGTTCTTTTAGTGAACAGTTTTTGAAACATTAATTTTCAAACTCTAAAAATTTTGAAAAAAAAAAAAAATTAAAATAAATAAATGTTCAAAATACTTTTTTTCAAAATTTCACGTAATTAGGTACTATTTTTTCTTTCACAATTCAATGCTCTTATCAAATCATAGTCAAATACTAAAAACTCTATTCTATTATCCCCGATAAGATGAGAGGGACATTTTCTAAACAAATGAATTAGAATAAAAAGTTAAATAATTAAAAACAATGCTGGCAACATTATTTTAAATCCAGAAATTCATTTTCTTTATTTTTATACCAAGTTGTGTTAGTAAATAGTTTTTGAATGATTTATTTTTCAAACTTGTTTTTCTACAAATTTTTCAATTTTGTTAACACTTTTTGTTATTAAGTCTTTTTTTTTGGATTTTAGTATTCAATACTCTTGTTTTAAGTCAAACACCTATGTTTCTATAACTTTTACATTCTAAAATATCAAATATTTAATAAAAAATGACCCAACTTTCTCATAAAAATATGAAGGCTAAATTATATGACGGCTAAATTTTCATTTCAGCACAGGGTGGAGTATCATCAGTGTAGTTTTTTATCTTATTTACACTAAGAAGTTGGTTTCTTCATTTTTAAATATTTTGAAAAGTAAAAGTTTTAGAACCGTCCAATTTTGTGTGTTTATGTTTTATTGAATATTGAATATTAATATCCAAAATAGTACCTACATTAAGTTGAACATTTTCAAATAAAAAAATTTAGAAACTTTTCTTAGAACTTGTTTCACAATATCTGATCAAAGTTTCGGATAAGCTACTTTAAACTGATTCATCAATAAACAACATCATTAACGTCTCACAATATATAATTTACCAGCTAGTGGTTTCTTTTTAGATCTAGGTTATTTTGACACTGACAGCTGTTTCCCGCTCGAAATCTTGACAGAAAATCAGTAGCATACCTCCACCGAATGAAATGAGTCCTTTTACGCTTGAACAACGTTGGAAAATATTGAAAACTTATTTCCAAAATTAGTTCTATGTAGCCCAAATAGTGGTTTTTTTGAACAGAAGTTTTGGTCGAAATGAAGCTCCCCTCCGCGCACCTGCAATGTTAATAAAATTGGCACACCTGGGGATCAGAAAACCCGCAGTTGATTGATGAGTTGCCAATGCGCATCCACTGAGTGTGACAGCTTGTTGCGGATTTTGGAGTGGTGGCATCATTGGAACATTTTTTTTCGAAAATGAGGCTGGGAACAACGATTCGTTCAATGGTGGGCGTTACAGAGCCATGTTAACCGATTTTTTTTTTACTTAAATTGAAGACATGGATTTGGACGACCTCTGGTTCATGCAGGATGGCACGCCCATGCAACACAGCCCATGCCACAATCGATCTTTTGCGCACCAAATTCCCAAATCGTGTTATCAGCCGTCTTGGCGATGTCAATTGGTCACTTCGGAGCTGCGCTTTGACCCCTTTGGACTTTTATTTTTGTGTGGAACCGTGAAAGACCGATGTTATGCCAACAATCCGGAAACGATTCAAGCACATCCCAAAACCATCAGCAAGCTCTCGGAAAATTGGAGTTACAGAATGCGCTTCTGCGAAGCCAGCCGATGCAGCCACTTGAATGACGTACGTACGTTGCCTTCCATAAATAATGGGAATGTTTGCTCTTACTAATAAAGCCATAATACATGGACAAAACTTAATTTTGTTCATTTTATAGCATTTTTAAAAAGAAACTTTTATGTACCTTCCCTAAATGTCAGTGGCGGATCCAGAGGGTGGCTACAGGGGCTTAAGCTCGCCCCCCCCCCCCCCACAGCCGATTCCTAAAATAATTTGAAATATAAAAGCAATATATTACAACGTATTGAGATTTATGTTCGTCTAAAATATTGTTAAGATGTAAAATTGCATGGACAAAATAACGTGGTTGGGGCTGACAAATTTACATGTTATGTAACTTTTTTTTCTAAGTCCTAAGGTTGGGGCTCAAGACTGGAGCGAATTGGACAAGAAACCAAGTTGGAGGATATGAATAATGGACATGTTGCATGCAACGACAATTATTTTTCTCTAAAAACAAAACCCAGAATATTGTGACGAAGAAACTAGCTTGGGACTAATAAGGTCTGAGAATATTGAACAAAAAACATAGTTAGCTAAAAACTAATCTTATTCCAGAGAGTTTTTGGGTCTTAAGTCTAGGGACAGTCAAAGTCCGAAGTTGGGGCTAATACTTGAAGATATACTTAAAAAAAAAACGTGGTCGGGGCTTTACATTAACATTTCAAATGCAACAACAGTTTACACTTAAACAACGGCGTATACAGGGGGGGGGTCACGGGGTCATGTCCCCCCCCCGAGAACTCAAGATAATTTTGTTGATCTGAAATAATTATTTAGTAACCACATCCAAAAAAAAGCAAGTTGGTTACCTAGAAAGCTAATATGATTTTCGATTGGTAAATTCAGAATTCAATAGAAAATTTGAATGTTGGTAACTTGGATTTCAATAAGGAATTTAATTTTCATGGCAATGAAATACCTACCTACCATATTTTGTATTCAATTGATGCAACTTAGATTTTCTTCCTCGTACCTCAAATTTAAGATAACAACAAACTTCTCATATGATAATACATTAAAATCTTAAAATATATGCATAAACAATCATAGATTCCGTTTTAAGATGACAGCCAAAACCTGTTTAACCAAACAGAAATTAAAGACTGTAGTTGTTTCGAAATGTTCACTCAGTAAAGTAAAACCAATAGGATTTTGAAAAAGAACATTTTATATTTCTGAAAATAAAATCTTTAAACACATTATAGAACACCATATAGAAATTCTTTTATTTGATTTCTGTATGACAGAGAAGATTATTTTTAAAAGCAAACAAAAATATCTACATAATGTGAGTGACAACTTTCGATTTATTGTTATTCTAACCAAAAAATGTTAATGTGAACGAGAAATAGTCATAAATATATAAAACTATGATAAAAACCTATTATGATATGATTTTGTTTGCACTTATTCAACATTTATGATCGAAAAATAATGTTGTTAATATGCATGTGGATTATTTTTACAAAGGAACCTATGAATCCCGTATCACTGAGGGAAAAATTGCGATCTAAAATTAAATACGACCGTATTTGATCTAAAGTATTTTAAATGAAGTCGTGCATTTTTATTTTTACGTTGAAACAGTGTTAATTTTAATATGCGACGTAATTTTAAGAGATTCAACCTAGTTTCAAAGTAAAACATTTTTATTTATACATTGAAATCAACTTTTGTACATTTACATTCCGTTCAACGTTGTTTTAAAGTGAAACGTTATCATTTTTACATTGAGATCCACATTTAAAGTGCGCTCAACCTTGTGTCAAAGTGAAACGTATTCATTTTTACATTGAAATCCACATTTTACATTACGATCCACTTTAATGGCATTTAAAGTGCCATCAACGTAGTTTCAAAGTGTTGCATAGTCAAGTAAACCTCAATTTTTTTGTATTTGTAAGCTTAATATAAAGAATTTCGAGAGCGCGTTGTTGTTTTTCGAGGTATCTCCCTTCCATTTGTGAACAAATTAAACGCGCACTTAAAATTCACTTTCATATAATCGAAAAACAATATTTAATTACTTTTCCTATATTTATTAATATGAAATACTCATAGCATTAAACGATTCACTTTAGCGTGGCGTGGGTAGCCATTTTGAATCAATACCTAACCAAGCGAAGTTCAATCTACGTTGATTCGAAGTAGATAAATGTTGTTTTAAAAGATGGATGAATTTGATTTAACCTTGATTCCACTTTAAATCAACATATAAACGTAGTAAAATCTAGTTCGTTTTCAAGTATGAAATCACTTTGAAATAAAGTCGCTCCACTTTGATTTGAGAATTTTCGGCGTTGGCGCCAAATCGTTCCGAAAAATATTAGAATCAAAGTTTTTTGCTTTGATTTTACGTTGTTTTTTTCTCTGTGAATGCAAACTTTTATAGCTATGGTAAAGGCGATTTATTGGAACTCCTCCTTGGTGACCGTTTGACCAGTCAAATGGAATCCTTGACAAAAACGCGACAAGGTTTACAGAATTTAACAACTTTGTCAATTATTTTTATCAGAAAGGCTTTACTGGTAAGAAAGATAAAAAGATTAGGTATATTTGTTGTACATATTTATTTTGCGATTCACTTTGCCATCCTGACAGTCTTAAGCTGGCCATACACGACCGAGCCGAACAGCTCGGAGCTATTTGGTTCCGGTCTCTCATGGAGAAAATAAGACAGTTAGATGTTTTTTGTGAAAATTGTATTCTACAATTTAATGAGAAGAGTGAGAAAGTAGGATTTTATTATTTAGTAACGGTGCGGTGGATCGATTGGAAAGTTGGAAGCAAACATAACTGCTAGGCTTGCTGATTCCCCGCAGACGATAGAGCCGAACATTCGAAGGTTCATGTTCGTGGATTTTGGACTGGCTGAAAATCCAAATTCTTCGGCCGAACCAAACGAAGCCATCTGAGTTTTCCCACTCACGGGCAATTTTGGTTCACCTCCGAGCCGTTCGGCTCGTTGGTTCGGTCACGTATGGCCAGCTTAGAAACAAAATTATTTTTTTTTCAAATCAGAAGCATATACAAATCACTCCTGAACTTTGTTCACACTTTTATTGAAAAGCAACGAAAACGAATCTTTGTATTCAATTAAAATACGAATTTGTAATGTATTTTAATTTGTCCACTATTGTTATTGTATAAGCAATTTGCCCAAGTGGTCATTTTTGAAAATCAGAACTATTGTTTTCATTTTCAGTAGTGAATATTTATATTTAACTGTTTACTTAAATTTCAGAAACAGAAAAGAGAGTACCTAATGTTATTTTACTAATATTTCCTGCAACTTCAATTCAAATTAGAACTAGCTGAAATAAAATAAATTCTGAACAAAATTCAAAACAAATGACCCAGCGAATCCAATATTTTTTCCTCAGTATTTTGATTGCTAAACTCAGATTTGTTGTTCAGGCAACTGGAGACTGCTGTATGCTATTGCTGAGGTCCTCCAAAACAAAAAATGTAGGGCTGGCCACGAGACGAGACTCTGAGAGACTTTTGTAAGTCTCTGTCTCGTTAAAATCGAAAATTTTTTGTCTCGTCTCGGTCTCGTGTCGGTCTCGTATATTAAGTCTCGTCTCGGTCTCGTCTCCGAAAAATACGATTGCCGGACAAACTGTTGATTATTGGAATGAAATATTTTCCATTATCGTTTGAATATGTGCAGAAGAAAATAAATATTTAACTGAAATTGGATTTTTTTAATTTATTAGACTCTCTGTAAATGTCGGTCCAAATATACAGTCTCGTCTCGGTTGCTTTAAAGGCAGTCTCGCCTCGTCTAGTCTCGGTCTCGTCATGCGAGATCGAGACCGAGACTTTTCTAGTCTTGTGGCCAGCCCTACAAAAATGTTGCATTAAGGTATAGAAACGAATAGCCCGTTATACTAATACTATACGTTTTCACTGGGCCAAATGAGGTAATTTCGTTGAAAATTTCCAAATGAGATCCGAATGTACATCATTTCCCATACAAATTCTTATTTCCAAATGAGCTTATTTCAACCAAAAGCGTAATGGTTAGTGCGTTGGACTTTCACGCTAGAGATCTAGGTTCACTTCCCAGCCTCGTCCACCTTAAAACTAAAAACTTCAGGGCTACTGTCTCTTTGGACGCATTGACAAATCCTCCAAGAGTTATCGCTTGTCATGAATTAGTGCTTCTCATCTAACCGTTCGGATTCGGCATAAAATTGTAGGTCCCTCTCATTCCTGTCGACACGTGCACACAGGAATGTTTGCGAGTTTTTAGTCACTAGGCCTGGTTCCTCACGAGCCGTTGTGCCACCCAATTTATTTTTTATATAAATGTATTATAGTATAGTTAATTAAGACTTTTTCCCTTTTCTTGTTTATACCCACAGTAAAATATAAAAAAAAAATATATGGCACTTGACTTTTTATAAATAGTGCTTTGCATTAGTATAAACGCACCTGTAAAAATGCATTTTATAGAAAACTGGAAATGGAAGCGACACCTTACTATTTTTTTTATTCTAAATAAGTGAATTGAGCAAAAAAAAAAGGACCGTTATTTTCCCTAGCGTTGTTTAGAAAATAAAAACAGATTTTTTCGTATTGCAGAAGTATAAACGCACTATGCAAATTTCGTTTAAGCTTCATTTACTTATGAGTTTCGAAATGACAAACAACGAAGCCGCGTGGTATACATTTAAGCGATACGGAAAAGGCCAAAATTCAAGACTTTCGTGCAAGTATCCTAAGATGTAGGCCTATTCTTAGGAAAAATTTCGAGATTAGGTCGTTTTTCCCTAATTTTATACAAGATCCAGAATCTTATGGAACGAAAATAAAACCCGGGGGTCCGCAGATGCTGACACGTCGCGATAATAACCGAACAATCAATGTTACATATAATTCGGTGCATTTTTTGAGTGAAATTCGTTACGAATTGAGGTTCGGCGCTTCATTTTCGACAGTTTTTCGTACTTTAAGAAGCAGTGGAGTGATTGTTCGGGGCAAAATGGCGCCAGCTCCAAATCTGACAAACGCCCACAAACAAAAGATATTGGAATTTACCCGTCAAAATATGGGCCGCTATTGGAAAACCGTACTTAACATTTTATTATTTAACGCTTTAACTCTTCTTATTTTAAAAATGTTTTAATGCCACAATTTAATGCATTTTTTGTGCCAATAACCGTTAAAACTTTCTTGCCCATCACGGCTTAACTACTTGTTGTCACTGAAAACAATCTTTGTAAAAAAAATGCACTAGATTGTGGTATTAAATTAATTTTTGAAATAAGAAGAGTTAAAGCGTTAAATAATAAAATGTTAAGTACGGTTTTTCAATAGCGGTCCATATTTTGACGGGTAGATTCCAACATCTTTTGTTTGTGCGCTGTTGTCAGATTTGGAGCTGGCGCCATTTTGCCCCTAACAATCACTCTACTGCAAAGTACGAAAAACCGTCGAAAATGAAACGCCTAACCCCAATTCGTAACGAATTGCACTCAAAAATTGCACCCCATTAGATGCAACATTGATTGTTCGGCTATTATCGCAACGTGTCAGCATCTGCGGACCCCCGGGTCTTATTTTTGTTCCATAAGATTCTGGATCTGGTATGAAATTACGGAAAAACGACCCAATCTCGAAATTTTCCTAAGAATAGCCCTACATCTTAGGATACTTGAACGAAAGTCTTGAATTTTGGCCTTCCGTATTTCTTCCGTATTTCTTAAATGTATACCACGCGGCTACGTTGTTTGTCATCTCGAAACTCATAATTAAATGAAGCTTAATTGAGATTTGCATAGTGCGTTTATACTTCTGCAATACGAAAAAATCTGTTTTTATTTTCTAAACAACGCTAGGGAAAATAACGGGACTTTTTTTTTTGCTCAATTCCCTTGTTTACTGATGCCATTAAATAAAAAAATAGTAAGGTGTCGCTTCCATTTCCTGTTTTCTATAAAATGCATTTTTACAGGTGCGTTTTTACTTATGCAAAGCACTGTATAAGTCTGTGTTATTTTTTTTTTCGGCGTGACCCCCCCCAAGAAGTAAGGCTGTATACGCCCCTGCACTTAAAACATAGCTAATTGAACGAAAGAAACGCAATTGAGGCTAAAACAATTGGTGAACAACGGGGTGTAAAGATTAGTGTAAACGAAAATTCATCCACGCTTGCAGAATTGGGCCGCAGGTTATTTTTTAAAGCAGCTTTCTCTTATGTCCGACTAACAGCCTTATTCTAGCAACCTCACTGATGGATGCATCACAAGTCATAATAACCTCCTAACTCGTGGGGAACTCGCCTCATAAAAACTTAAAAATTATGATCTGCTCCTTGGCAAATCACAACTCACGTTGTTCTTGTTAGGTTTATTATGAGGGCTTCCACAGAATCCGGAATTGTGACCGCCTTATACAAAAACAAACTCACAAAAAATTGTAACCTGTGAGCCTCTCAACGGCAGAATAGGGCTGTAAAAGTCTTGAAGTTTTGATATTTCATTTTTCAATCGATAAAATATTATTTTTTGTACTTTCCAGTCACAGTTTGAACAAACCAGGTAGGTACTCTACTCGTTGATTTGGCTAATTCAGGAAAATAAGATCTCAGAGGACTGATGCTGTCAAAGCAAATTTTGCCAGTAAGACCACTTTTATATCATTTTTCTGAACTTGCCAATTAAAATCAGTTTTTAAATCTTGTCAAAAAAGTGAAGTTCAAAACATACCTTTAATTTACACAAATACGAGTACTTACATAATGTAAGCAGATGCCTAATCAATTATTAAGCAATATAAATAAACACATTTGTTGGTGTGGTTTGAGGCATTAACGTGGATAAATATTTAGGTTATAAAATTAGTTTACTACTATGTCTTGCTGAGCCTTTATATTTGCTTCTATCTCCGATTAAAAATAATTCCCATGTTAAACACATATCAATTCCGAATTGGTGACTGAACTTAATAAAAATTGCGTCTTGACAAGGCCCTCACTGTCAACTGAAGAGTCCAAGTTAGAACGCCGGGACGAAACGCCAATTTTTAAGGACTAAAGGCCGTTCAAAGCTTTATTGAATCAATAATTCAACAAGTCTAATTAAATAATGCTAAGTCTCCGACTTGGCTGATTTATTTTAATAGTAAATAGAATTTCATAATTCCGAATTCTTGTTATTGTACTTTATATTGAAAACATTAAAGCGCGATAGGAGCGTATATAAAGGTACAACATACGCTGCTTTTATTAAAGGAAAAGTGATAATGTCAAAATTCGTTTTCTATTATAGTAAGTAAAGTAAGTAGGTTATTCATTTATTGCAACATTTGTTTGATATATTGGTTAATAATACAATGAATATGTAAGCTATGGCATTGCCGTCAGCTCGGTAAGCAAGTTTAATTAATATTATGTATCTTTTCTATTATAAAATAAAAATAAAAACGACAATTATGCAAATTCTGATATTAACAACATCCTATACTTGTAAATATCTTTTAAAAAGCAGTAAAGAGTTTTCCAGTCGGTTTCGTTTAAAAGTTGTATTGTTTCTTTCATTGTAAGTTTTCTGTTATATAACTTTATGTACTTGTAGGAACTTATAATATGTATTTAAAAAAAAAAAAAACCATAACCATAAACCTTATCTGATTTCTAATATTTTTTTATAAATAGTAAAATTAAATTTAGGACAATCAGCTATTATAACTTAAAGTTTCAAACTGGATCTCCAAACCGCATATTTTTTTAATAATTTTCTTTTTATTTTATGTTATTTCTGTTAAGAAAATTTAGTCTATTGGCTTAACGGCGGCGGCGCGCGCCCCCATAACATACGTCTTTGTTTTATTTCGGCACAACCTACAAGATTAAACTATTTGTTGCATCTTATGCGAATCACCCTGTATAATATAATAAGTTTTAGTTTTGCTTCTTGTATTTTACTTTTTTATTAAAATTAATTTGGTTTATGAAAAAAAAAATTGGAAAAGACATATCTTTTTTCAGAAAGTTGCACGCTCTAGCGTAAGTGAGGTTACAAAGATAGTATTCCAACATTTCTGATGCGATTTTATGATCTCTTCAACTAATGCACACTACAAAATAAAATTGTAACGTATAGAATGGTTCACTAGGGCGTATGCGTACTTTTTTTAATTAATTGAAAATTATCAAAAAAAAAAATTGGAATGTAATTTTTGTATCACTTTTCATAAGAGAGCGCTTAAGTCATATTTTGTTTTTTAATCCGCAAGATTTTTACATTTCAATCTTTAAAAAATACATTTTAAGAACTTCTTAAAGTGTCAACATGTTGTTTTGGCATATTGCGTTGGTTCTATGAATTGAATATCTCTCATTCTCATACTATAGTACACATACCCATACATATGTATGAAGGTATCAACAGCATTAAAAAAAACTTAAAATTTTACGACTCTCATTCAAGTCCCGACTTCATTTTGCGTAATGATACTCTACAAGGCAAACAGCAAATACATATTCTTATGTATGTATATGTATGTAGCAATTCATACAGCAGACATCATGATATTTATATCTCCATGTTCGAGGTGAACCGTTTAAAGATGGGGCGGGATTCGGCCTTAAGACAAAGGGTCTGTATGTGTATGTGTATATAGTTGAGCTAAAATGCAAATGCCTACCTGAGCCGTCACGCCATAAACATAAACAGAAATACACTTGGCTTGTGCTTCTCTTTAAACAGAAACAAATTAAAAGTTACGCTCGAGCAGCCTTCAGATTTACCAACGTTTTCATCGCACTCCCCCCCACCATAAATCGAAGAGGGGATTAGAAAGAGTGCTCAGGCTGACGACAAGAACCCTGCAACAACACGGAGTGATGATATTCAATTGCGATTTGAATGTTTTTCTTCGTCTGTATCAGTTCCAATTAATCGCATAATACGTGAGCTGAGCTGAGCTCTAGCATTTTTGGGTGTGATGGAGGGGGAAAGACTGATGATGATACACTGAAGCACCTCTCCCTTCCCTAGCCCAACTGCAATTATTCGTTGATGATTCTCAGGTGGAAGGGGATTAGAAATTACGGTTGTTCGTTAAACTTTAAACTATATCTCCTGTGCGCGCAATTAATATGCAAATTAACGAATGTGCTTTTTTTCGAGAAAGGTTTGCATTAAAATGTTGTAACGTTCAAGTTGCCAAAAGTTAGACGTAAGGGAGTTGGAAATCTTGTTTCTTGTTTTTGGTTTGTTTTGTTTATTGTTTCAACGCAAAGGCATTAAGCATCATAATTGAATCATATAAGTTAATTTTAAAGTTGTTTCGTATAGGTACCCAACAGCCAAAGTGAACCCATCCCTTCTCTTACACTATAGGACATTACCTATGGCCGTTTGTACCCTTATATTCTCATCGAAAAAGGGGGTCAACAACATTCATGTTTAACTTTCCTTGTTTTGATGATGGACGTACATGCGAGTATGTGACATCAGAGAGAAGAACAGGGCAATCTCAGGACGACAGCAAACAAAAAAAAAAACAACACAGAAAATTTCATCCTGTTGATGAGCCAACACTACTCGCTGCCTCAGAGAAGAGGAGAGAGTGTGGACACAACAGGTTCCGTGATAAGGTCATAAAGGCATGTAGGAGTAAAAACTTTGTTGAGTGATTCGTGGACAGGTTAAGTGGCAAATTTTCTAATTGTACCCCCAAGGGATTTTTGGCTATCCGTATAATTATGATGGTTGGATGGTAGGTACAATACACACATGGCATCACCATACACAGGAAAAGAGGTCACACAAGAGTTGATGTTGTACTATCTAGTCTAGTTTCTATGTGTGTTAGACAAGATTTTCAGCCACTTGTAGATGATATGAATATAGTTTAGATGAGCGTGCGACTAATTGCTCTTGACACGTTTACATACAGAAATTAATATGAGAGTAGACATGAGGTGGAGGAAGTTTCTCTGCCTCTACTATCAGCATGCTACCACACCAACATGCATCATTTTGAAATTTATAAATTTAAATTTTATGAAATCTTTTATATATAGCCCCAATAATTATAAAAAAAAAAAATGCTAAATTCGCAAAGCGCGATGTAGTTCTGCATTTTTGATATGTTTTTGGGGCATGTAAGAGTAGTCTACAGCCAAGTTTGCAACTTCGAAAAAACAAGTGCTCGCTGCAGGCAAAATGCAACAGTGAAAAAAAACGCTAAAATCACCCCATTTTTTCCGACATTTTCCATAATAACTTTGGAAATATGCAACTTAAAAAAAAACCGTCCACCATAAAATTGTTTCTTATAAAATTTTCTATAAGACCACAACAGTTTAAAAATCATGCATGTTATATTTGTGTTGCTATCTAACCAGGAGTTAAAAAAAAAATCTGAAAAACTAAGACATTTTGAAGCAAAAGAATAGATCAAAAATTTGGGATCAAATAGTCTGGAGCATTTCAAGACGGAATTCGAAAATTAGATTCAAATCGGTAAAATAGTTTTGGCAAGAAACATGATGTTAACTAAGTGCCAATGTTTGCATCGTTGCTGTGGTCAAAGCAGGACACTTAAGTTTGTAAAGAAGAAAAAAGGAAAGAATAAAGTGAAGTAAAATTTTCATTTCAATGAGCAGGTAATTTTTTTTTTTCTTTATTTCATGGAGAGAAAGGTTTTGCTTTATGAAGTAACATTTCTTTTTATTGGCTGAAGGCAATGGTGTAGATTTAACTTATGTCGTTTACGATTCGATTTTGGAACAGTACTTACCACCGTAGAAACATTATTTTAACAAATTAATTTTATATCAACGGTTGTTTGTATTATAATTGCAATAGAATAATTAAACATGCTAGTTTGCAAATCAAACGTAAAATATATCGAAACTTATTACTAATTTGCTTTATTTTGCAGATGAAATATGTAAACAAACGTGCTTTTTTGTTGTTGTTTTCCAAAACAGATGCAAGGCGTCGGTCAGAACGATATCATGTGCGTAGGTAGGTAGTAGTTTAGGGGGCAAGAGTTTCTTAAGGATTTTAATAAAACATTAATTTTGCTTTTTATTATAAGTAAAGAATGAAGTAGAAATGTTAAAGGTCCACTTTAGTGATCGTAAGAAAAAAAGATAATACCAGGAAATTATGTGTTGCACCAATAATTGCGGTTTTCTATTTTTCGATTAATTTCGTTCACTTTTGCTTTCGTACAAATAGAATTATAACAGTCAAAAGCGCTCACTTAAGTAAATGTAATAAGCCAACGAAAATTAGTTTTCCAAATTATCAAAAGGAGTCACCTATAATGCACTTAAGTGATATAAATCTTCATTTTATTTTTTTGTATTAGGTACGCGCTGGTTATTATAAAGTTAATATAAATTATAGGGGCATCATTTGATTTCTCTGTGTTCGTTTGTTTTATCCTACCACGTAAGTTTCTTTCTAAGAATAATTTTTTAACGTAATTTCGGGCAAAAAAAAACTTTTATCCTCCATTTAAAAAAAGATTAGCACTCTTTTAAAGTAAACTCTTCTTAAAAATAGAACTAATTAAGAGTGATCGAGCTTGACCTTCATTCATACCTTGCCTCTTTTGTAAACCAAGAAACAAATGTGTAAATAGCCAATTGAAAAATATTTTTTTTAACAATTTTTTCACAAGAAGATTTTTATTCAATTACGAACAAACATATTTTTTTAATAATCGTGACTACGCCTCTGCCTTTCTCTATTTCTAATCGAGTACTTTTGTTGTTGTTTCTGGTTGTAAAGGTGGTTTGTTTACATTTTTCATTTACAAAGCAAAGCATTTTAGCTATCTATTTTAATATATTTTCGGGTTGATTTATAAGCTTACAAATTTTTTGGTTCTATTTCAATCATAATATGGATACCCGTTGATATAAAATAATTTGGTATAACTAATTTTCATCAGGCGCTTTTTTCGTTTTCTCTTATGGGAAATACATTGAACGTCAAACCGAAAATAATTCTATCGCCTTTTGAAGCTTAAGCGCTTGAGATGCAGGTGGCGTGGAAAGCAACTTACCAGGTGTCAATAGCTCATTCACTTTTCCAACTAAAATGGGTAAGACATTTTTTTCGAGGAAAATGACAGGTGTCGTATGGATTAAGTAAATTGCTAAAAGTTGAAGTATCCATTTTGTGATTTTAACTTTAGTAAATTGTTAAGAGATAGAAAGATGTTAAAATCGTTTAAAATTAGCAAAATCTTCTTTTTAACTTAGAAACTTACTAAAATGGCTTTAACAATTTACTAAATCGTTTAAAATTTTGCGCCTATGGGTTTAACAGCTAAGGTAATTTTGATATAACATTCAAATGAAAATTTTACTGTATTTTTTTTCTCTTAAATAGGAATGCAGTGGGGAACTCCCCACTTTCGGTATCCCCACTTTCGGTATCCCGAAATCGGAAATCGTAAATACTCAAAATCCAGAAAACCAAACATCCCAAACATCCCAAACACTCAAAACCTTTTCACAATCCAGAAAAAAAATCCCGAAAAGCGCTATAAAATAGCAGCCAGGAAGAAAAGTGACCGAAATGAGAACCTCGGAAAATGACGCAAAAAAATGAAAAACCCTAATGGATTTCGATTTTCAACCTATTTACAAGTTATGTATTTGGTTTACCAACTTTTAAATGGCCTTTGAGCAGTGGCGTACTGAAGGTGGGGCTGAGGGGTTAGGTCCTCCCCAAGCACTTAAAAATATTCATTAAACAAATGGTCAACTTAAGGTATTCCAATAGGGACTTCCGAACTTTGACAGTTGATAGCGGCCATATTGTTTCAGTTACATCTGTCAAATTGGCTACAATTACCATGGACTGATAAAGCGCTGGGGCGTATCTAACGCAGTATCATCCGTGTCAATTATACGGGGCCCCTGAACCGAAATAAATTGGTAAGAAACTCAGATATATTTGAACAAAAACAAATTAAAACATGAAAATGGGATCTCTTGTATAAATTAAAAAAAAAAAAAACATGAACATGATGGAAGTAAAAATATAATTAACATTTTAAAGAGCTACGAATTTATTATATTGCTCTCGTTTTTTTTTTTTTTTTTCTTTATTTGAAGTCATTAACCCTGTGTCCAAAGCCTTATGCTAGGTTTCCACTTGTCATTGAAAGACACAGTTTGACAAGACAGGGTACTACTGTGCTCTGTACTACTACTTTATTTGCTTTTTGTGTTCGTAAAAGCCACCCTGTCCTGTCAAAGTTAAGTCAATTTGCGTCTTTCAATGACAAGTGGAGACCGAGCATTAGAGATTACAGCATAATGGCAATGATTTATAAAAACCAAGTATTTTACTAAGTAATCTTTTGAAAAGACTGAGCAACAAGAGTTGCTTAACGAGTCCAGAGATCTAGGAAATGAGTGGGGGTGACAACTGTTTTTTCAAATAAAAAGACGGAAAGTATCGAGTGAATATCAGACTCGGAGTCTTACTACTGCTGCTTAAATATTATGACGGTGTTCACACTGGACTGACTCCTCCTAATTTACAAAAGAAAACGTAAACACAATCCACAAATTTTTAATTGTTTTAAACATTTACTACTTCTCTCTTTTTCTAACCATGAAGTGGGAGTGAGATAAATTTCAGAGAAGTCAAAAATAGTCGGAAGTATCAGTCCAATGTGAACACCGTCTATTTATTTCTCAACCTGAACAAAGATTTCAGAGCCTCTATGATCTAAGTAATTTATTTGAAGTCTTACAACCAGAAAAACTTTTATACTTTTCAAATGCCATAATTAAAAGGAAGCTGCTTAATACAATGAGGACATATTGCTTAAAAATTCTGTTTGAAATCAGAAATTCAGAAAATGCATTCAACTAAGGAACACACAGTGTAATTGCTTATTAAATACAATAGCCTTGTATCCGGTTTTCCGGAAGTAATAACGGCATCCTTTTTATTTTTGACGCTTCCGGTAACAACAGCAACAGCTGAGAGAACATTCTCTAAGCTCAAACTAATAAAAATTATCTTAAAACATTTATGGGACAAGAACGGTTGTAAGACTTATCGATCATGTCCATACAAGTTGAAAATCTTGAAAAATTAAAATCATCGTCAGAATGGATGCATTAAATAATAAGTTTGCGGAAACAAAGGCATAAGAAACGTTTTTATTTAAGTTCTTTTGCTGTAAGGATTCCTTTTTTTAGTTTTATAACACCTACATGTACCTATGATTATTGTTGTCAACTAATTCTTGATACGGGGCCCCTGGAGGGATGGCTACCCCTCTGATAAAGCGTTTAACAACACGTGTATAAATGAAAACTTTGTTTTATCAAAATAGATGTACTGTTTGGGCAGCGTTCCTTGCGCTTCGCCCATTTTGCGGTCCCCTCAATCGTTCTACCGAGAGGATTATTCGCAGTGTGGTGGATACATTTACGATCTACCAACACTTATACGTCAACGAAACGCAAGATCTGCCGAAAAGCGTCGCTGTCCGTGAGAATGTGCAGAAGAATCCGAGGCAGTCGATTTCGCAGACCACAACTTGGCGACTAAATTTAAATAGCCTTGGAGCTGAAGGTTAATAATCATAGACAATGATGTGTGCTTGTCGCTGAATTGGCTCTGGATCAGTTGGAAACCAACCCTAATTTTCATCGAAAATCCCATTTCTGGATGAATGGGTACGTCAACAAACAAGGTTGTCGATTACGTCATGAAATCCAAGAGTTCCCAATGCATTCCGAAAAATTCCCTGTTTGGTGTGGATTTTGGGCTGGCGGAGCGCGTCATCGGTCCATATTTCTTTGAGAACGACGCACGTTGGCCAGGACATCACAGTCAACCGCTAGCGTTATAGGTCGATAATTACCAACTTCATTTGGCCTGAATTAGATGATATCAACACCAACGCTATGTTATTTCGAAGACATGGTCATCTTACGCTAAGGTTATGTAAACTGACCAACGAGATCGGTCGATTTGACCCCGTTAGACTTTTTCTTGTGGGGTTTTCTGAAGTCGCAGATCTATGCGAATAAGCCACGAAACCACAGCTCTGCCCTCAAAGCCAATATAACCCATGCCATCATCGGTCAAATTCAGCCTCGTTTATGGGACAGAGTCATGGAAAATTCGACATTTCAGATGCGTGCCATCCAGAGAAGCCGCGTCGGATATTTGCATAATTGGCATCGATACGCCTATAATATAAATATTCGATGATTTCTCATATACACATTTTTAGTTTATTTAAATTAAAAAATTGGAAAAGCTAAATAAAAGACCGATGGTTTTGTTCAAAAATGAATTCCTTGTTGAAGGTTAGGAAACCCAAAAACATTAAACTGTAATAGACTTATCACAAATTCTCATGTTTAAAATAAAAATGCAACCCCCAAATATTTTACTTAGGAATGCTAACAAAAATTCTATTAATTCACTTATGTCCTTCAAAGTCTATTCATCGACATTTTTATTAACAGTTATTAAGTTGCAAAAATTGCTATCAGCTCACAGTATTTCATCTTCTCTGATGCCTCCTAGCCAACGGCGGTGTTCTACCTAGCTCACATCAAAGTGCAGACTTTCTATCGACAAATCTATCGTCTATAATAATTTGAACCACCACAGTTTAGGTAAGTAAAAGTAAGAATACAGAACAAAAACGATGCCTGCCTTGCCTATCCTCGTCCTTGAGTCATCTCTTCCCAGGAACCAAAACTGAATTTCTTAATCGCCATCGAAATGTACAACAACAAGAACAAGGTGAACAGTACACAACAGGCAAGAAAAAAAACTCCTCCTTTCTTGTCTTGTCTTGTATTGAATTCCACAGAAGAAAAATAATAAAAAGAAAAATACAAAAGGGAGTAAAACTACAAGAAAAGATCCTTTTATAGAGCAGCCATCCACTTAATATAAAATGCTTTTACGTTTTAGTGGAAGCAAAAAGGATCCTTAGTAGACCATCCACCCAACTCCCCCCTCCCTCCTCTGATGAACGCGCCGTCATCATTCCATTCATATTCGCTGATTTTTTTGTTGTTAATGTATAAAAGGACATTCTATTAACATCGAACGCTGGTTCTTCCTTTTTATATTTGTGTATACTTTTAAATTGCTGATTTAACAATTTACAAAAATAAGCAGGAAAGACTTTTGTTTTTTTTTTTTTTTATTTTTTATTTCAGAAAAGTAGTTTCAAATTTCGACAAACACGCGTGCACAAAAGGACGTTGCAAAATATTAGGTGTAATTGAAGGAAAAGGACCTCGTTCATTGAAGCGAAGCAATAAAGGACGAGTTTTCAATTTGAAATTTACATTTTAAAGCAAGTTGTTCGGTGTCAGAGACAGAGTCAGTGGCAATAGCAGCAGCAACGGCAACGGTGGAATGGTGAAGGTGGGTGATGAGGTGGAAGAGGTAATTTAATTTCGTTACTGTTGCAGGATTAAACTTTTCAACAGTTAGCGTAACTTGTTGGCTTCCTTTTGTTTCATTGCAATGAGCCGCCAACGCCATATGCATGTGGAGAACAACCGCCTTCATATAATATCCTTTCCATCATATACATACACACAACTGTCCTTGCCGGGTTAAAGAGAGAGTATACTTATGTACCTCAATGATGGTAAATTGAGAACAGAGGTAATATGAAATTTCAACCCTTCTTGTGAATTTGTATTTTTTTGTGAGTACAGGATTATCTCCTTCTTTTGTATAAACCATGACTTACAGATGAATGGCGTATGTGGTGAGGGTATGATTTCCTGAAATAATACCAGAAATTATGATAACGGCAACTTTATGAGTATGGGTATAAGAGAAACGAATCATCTGGGTCCAGGGATTTAATAACTTATATTTACTCATACCTGTCTTCAGGGCTGGACAGAAGGTTTTGTGTTAAGAAAGGCGAAAGTGATTCATTTGGATTTGGGAAAAAGGATAAAAAGCTGTAGACATAAAACTAGGGCATTTGAATATGTCACAATTTTGACACATTTAAAATCTTTTACCTTTACTCTCAAAACTGGAAAAAGGATCAAATTTCAAGGCTTAAAGTTTTTCCTGCAATTTCATACAACTGTAAGCATACGACAGAAGTATCTGCGGTGGAAATTTCTTTTAAAATACTTACACATGCTGATTTTTCCATATGGATCTTCTTAAAAGGTTAAAATGAGTTCAGGAGTAGCGAGTTATAATAAGCATATAACTTTTACGAATAAACATTTCACTCAGAGATCGTGTTTAGCTTGGTAATTTATAATGAAATTGCCCAAACAAAAAACTAACCAAGCACGAAAAATGTCTATTCGACCAAAACAATGGGCTAAGTTTGAAACTTAAATGTAAAAGTTGACGAAATATCAATTAAGCCGTATTTGTATTTGTTTTATCGGGCATTTTTTCATTTTTGTGTAAGCAGTTTTGCTGCAATGATGCAGACTTTCCATAAAAGACAGAACAAAATTGAACTGAACAACTTTACTGATCTTGATGAAACTTTTAGGCATGATAGAAAATAGAAGAATAAAGGACCTTGCTCCTACTACTGACAACTGATTTAAATAAAAAAAACATATACCTAACCGCCAATCCAAGGTCCATAAAAACTAAATTTATGTATCATTTCTTGAAAAATCAATGCAGCCAATGAATTTTAATATAGCAACAAACGCCCATAGGGAGAGGGGAGAAAGGCCCCTCCCGCCACCAAGAGATTGTTTCACTTTATTAGCTTAATACAAGCAAAAACTTATATACTTACTTAAAGATTAACATTAAAAACTTACACTAACTTAAGATTATGGCTAGGAGGGGTGCAAGGAACGGTAAAGGGAGGTTTTGAGGCTGTCTTTGGTTAGATGGAAGTCGAATAGGTTGTGCACGCTGTTAGAGGTACGTAGCATACGGTTTATAGGTTCGTTGCTACCGTAATTGGTTCGGTGAAACTTGATTTGGAACAGAGGTATGGATCGGAGATTATTGGAATTTGTTTGCAGGGAGATTTTTCGAAGAAGAGCTGGATAATCGATATTGCTGATGGGTGAAGACAATATCAGCCACTCGGCGGCGAAATTCGAGGGAGTCCATATTAATTAACTTTAGACGATGTTGGTAGGGAGGCAGGTTATGTGCATCAGACCAGGGAAGGAGGGCAAAACGAAGGAATCTACGCTGAACAGCTTCAATTCGCTGAGAGTGATTAAGGTAATAAGGTGACCAGACTTGACTTGCATATTCGAGGAGTGGCCTAACAAATGTGGTATAGAGAGATTTAGTGACATATGGGTCGGAGAATTCCTTTGACCATCGTTTCACAAAGCCCAGTGCGGAGTTAGCTCTCTTGATGGATTTATCAATGTGAGAACGAAAATTCAATTCTCTATCGCAGTTAGTTCCTAGATCGCACAGTGAATCAACCGAGGGGGCTGGCACATTGTCAATAAAATACGTCCTAGGAGGGAGTGGAAAGCGCTTACGGGAGAAGGTGATAGCTTGACATTTGTTAACATTGAGCTCAAGAAAGTTTTTAAGGCACCAGGTTGAAAATCGGTTAAGGCCATTTTGTAGTAGAATAGAGTCGGCAGGGGATGTTATGCACCTAAAGATTTTCTTATCATCGCAGTAAACTGATATAAAAGAGTCTTTTATTATACAGTCGACGTCGTTGATAGTCAAGATGAAAATCAGTGGGCCAAGGTGGCTTCCCTGCGGGATGCCAGAAGTTGCAAGGATGGGATCAGATTCAGAGGATCTAAAGATTACTTTATACTGCCGACCTTTTAAGTATGACTGAACCCATGAAAGGAAGATGGGTTGAAATCCTAGGGCATTCAACTTGAAAAGGATCAAAGAATGGGAAATTTTGTCAAAGACTTTGCTAAGATCGGTTGCAATAACATCGACCTCAATACCGTTTTCAAGCAAGCATAAGTTTCCTGAAAAAAATTCTAACAAGTTAGTAGTAGTAGAGCTGCCCTTGACGAAACCGTGTTGGTTTGGGGAGACTATATGCTTGCAGTGACACAGCATTGTATCATAGACGATACTTTCAAAAAGCTTAGGGATACATGATAACTTAGCAATAGGAAAACAATTTTTGGATTCGCTTGCTCAGCTTTTGAAGGAGCCAAATCTCCGATTTCATAATTTTGATTGTTTATTTTGATTGTTTTTTCTGTTTTTTTTTCCACCTGTCATCTTAGCGACTTCTTTATTTTTTTAAAAGCAAGGTGATTAGGTTTTTTTTGATTCGATTTCTCACAGACAATAAATAATATAATCAAACAGACAATTCGTCCTAAAATTCTAAAGCATAAATAATCAAAAAATTGTAATCCCCCTTACATAGCACATAATTTTCGTAAGAACAATATTGTACAAATTACAGAGACACGATATTTTCTGCCCTTGTACTTCTTACAAATTTCTAACCTTTTGTCCTATAATCACAGTTTAAAAAATTTGTATAAAAGGAAAAGTTACTAGAAAAAATGGGCACGACTGCATCGCACAAACTTGCTCTGGTAGCTAACAACTTGAATGTAGCTAGAAATCGATAATGTACAAGTAAGGTGGATGCACCAAATAAGGCCCGGACCCTAATAAGGCCCAGTGCATAAAAAGACCCATAACCAACAAGTAACGGGACTTTTTGTTCTATGTATGCGTAAACCCCTTGCAATCCAACACAAACGTAACAAAAAAAGCCAGCTGCTTTATTCGTTTTGAATCTGGCAGCTGAAACGTCTTTGTGAAGTGCACCTCACGCAGCATTTTATAAAAAAGGTTTAAGAATCTTTTACTTTTTCGGCAAATTTAATGAAGAAACTACGATTATAAATTTTCATGGTAAGAATAATAAAACGTAGATAAATTGTTGCTAACTTTCATTTATGTATATCATCTAAATTTTTGTTTATAAATTTATAAACAAAAGTCTTTTATGCTTCTAATAAGGCCCACACAAAATTTGAGAGGGCTTTATTAAGTACATGCATATTTTCATTTAATTTTTCGTTTGGTTTCATGCAAAATGCCAAAACCAAAGGCAAATTGGACTGAATTTGATGTGAAAAATGCCTTGAAATCCATTTAACGAGATTTAGTATCTCAGCATGAGGCTAAATTTTAAAGTTTTTGAATTAACAATTCTTAATTATTAATCTATTTAAAAATAATTTTATTATTTTGTTCAATTTTATTTTTTTTTTTACAATAGAGCAGTTTCTTAGCCAAGAAGGCTGTTATTTTTTTAATTCAAAAGTAATTAATTTATTTAATTTAGTTTTACGTTTTTTTAGTCAAGAAGGTGTTCATTTTTCATTTATATTTTATTAATTTATTTTGTTTAGTTTTAGGTTTTTCTTTTTTTTTTTTTTTGTTTTCGCTAAATAAATAATTGAAAAAAAAATATTTGTATTACATATTTGTCCATTTTCTTTGTTTTTATTTAAAACCAATTTTATTTCAGCAATAAATTTAAAATAGTTTTCAAGAAAAATGTTTGGACCTTATTAGGAACAGGTGTTCCCAATAAGGCCCAACATACTCAGGAAAAATCATTAGGTGGGTCTTATTTGGCGCAGCTACCTTACATAGCTATTGGTTCCAAAATATTATGATATCATTAAAAAAAAAAAATTAAATAAATTATTACTTAAAATTACTATAAATTTATTATTTTAATGGTTTTGAGAGTAAGAGCTCAAAATCAAGTATGCCATCTGATTTGTTTGATAAATATGAATTTATGAAAAAAAAAATAATTAAAAATAGTTGGAGCGGTTTTCTTAAAAATTAATTTTTTACATTAAAATTTTTTGCTCATTTTTAAAACTTAAATCTAGTAAAAAACATTTTAACACAAAAAAAAATTATAAGCCCGTTCTCAAGATACTGTATTTTCGAAAAAAAATTCAATATTTTTTTAAAAATCGAAAAACATTTTTTTTTTTTTTGTTGAAAATTTGTATATGCAAAATTATTTTAGTTATGAAGGAGCTCTTGTATACACATTTTGGTTGAAATCGGAGCTGCTGTCAACGAGAAATTTGAAAACAAAAAAATCGGTTCTAAAATTTGTTTTCATCAAAATATTGGCCATACCTTAAATAGTAAACGCACATCTTTTTATCAAAATTCTTGGAGCCGTTTTCGAGAAAAATAATTTTTTTCTTCAAGTCATTTTAAAAATATTTAGTTTTCAAAAAAATTGTTTGATTTTTTTTTTTAATTTTCAAAAAGAAAAAATTTTTGTAAATTTCGGTTCACTATAATGTTTATACTTTTTAGAATTTTTACAATAAAAAAAATGAAAATTTTTAACTTAACTGTTTTCGTGAAAATCAAAAACCAAAAAAATGGTTGTACTGGAGGTACCCAAAATATTCAATTTATGAAAATAAAAAAACTATTAAAAAGTAGCATTTCCTTACTTAATTTATTTGAATTTTTTTGAACAAAATACTCGGGCTCGTTTTTGAGAAAAATATTATTTTCCTTTTTAGCGAAAAAAAATTATATAGCAGGTACCGTTATTTTTGGTTCTAAAAAAATTTTAAAAAACGTCTGGGCATATAAGTCAAAAAAACACTATATACCAAGTTTGAAGAAAATCCCTCCAGCCGTTTAGGCTGTACGGGCGAGGACGGACAGATAGACAGACAGAATTGCGAGACCCACTTTTTTCGCGTTCTCTATCATCGTTATCTTAAGGAAAATTATTATCTCGAGTTTAATTTTTTTTTAAAATCCACAACTTACCATAATAGTACCTATATCGCAAGTCAAAATCCTTCATTTAATTTAAAGAAATACATTTTCCATAGGAAGAGAGAAGTGGGATCACAAAGTAAGATAATTCTGTTAACAATTTGTTGATCAAAGTATTAAAAGAATTGAATAAATAGGTAAGTTTACAATTATTTTTCTTTTTTATTTTTAGCTTGTTAGTTTTGGTTTAATTACAGTATTACAAATAAATAAATTAACAATTAAATAAATAAATGAAAGTATAAATTAAATAATAAACATATTCAAAATAAATAAATAAGAAAACTTATTAATTAAATAAATAAATGTTTTTTATTAGTCACAGTATTTCAGTAATTGAATTTACAATTAAATGTATAAGAAAATTAATATATGGACAAAGAAACCAAATAATAAATAAATATTTTTTTAAGTTTTTATAAAACGTGTACACATCAATTAATACATAATTAAGCAATTAAATAAATAAATAAAAATAACTAAATAAATAAATAAGTTATTACAACATCTTAAACCATTAAGCTGGATATCAGAATGATTTTTAAATAATTTGCAGCACCTCAACGGCAAATGCTGAATTTTGGATTTTAGTTTTGAATTTCCCGTAAGTTTTTGGCATAGTAATTTTGAATAACTTTTTTCTTATGGATGCTTATTTTTTTTAATTTTCATGATTTGGTAGTTCTTGGTTCAAACTTTTTTTCATTATTCAAAAATGTTGGGTGTGATTCACTTCAGACAGACAGAGTGAGAAAGTTTATCGCATGTTGTGCGATTCTGCTCTACCGATGATGGGGACTTTCGTAAACTGGAGGTATTTTTTTCTAGAATTCTAAAAAATAAAATAAAAACTGCATTTTTCAATAATCTATAATCATTCGAAACAAAAACGAAAATATGTTTTTTTTTTTTCTTTTATACCTTCAAGATAAACGACTACCTCTAAAACCCCCACATTATTGGGTGTTCAAAATATTAACATTCGTTATATATATTAAGAAACGAAGCAAATGGTTATATATTTATTGCCGACTGATTCCAAAACAGATCCCGAAAAAAATCTTTTCAAGAAAAAAAGAGCCATTTTGTTGGCTTTTTATGATTTAAAATCATTTTTAACTCAGTTCTTTTCTTACCGATTTTAGGTATCTTTTTGGTTTTTCAAAAAAGAATAGAAGTCCTTCTTTATTTTATAAAGTTTTTGTCCACGCTATGAAATCATGTAGATTTTTTAGACTAAAACTTAAATTAAAACGTGCTTTTTCAAATCTTTTAACGTTAGAAGGCCATTTTTGAAAACATGTTTGATTATAGGTATTTCCATTTTTAAAAATCTTTTTCAAGTGTTTTGTAATAATTAGCCTAATTTTATCTAAATCTAAAATAAAAAGGGAAAAGTTTCAATCTTTTTTAATGATGAATTTGACAACTAAAACAGTATTGAAAAACCAATATACTTTTCCATTTTTTACAAATTAAAAACTCCAAAAAATGTTTTTTTTTGCGTAAAATTGATGCTCGTGGATTTGTAAACATCATTTTAAAAATCTAAAAACAAACAAATTTTAAGACATTTTTCAAAACAAAACAAAAAAGTAAGTCGTTGCTCGTGATGGTCCACCCTAATGTGCATAAGCTAGAGACTTCTAAGTCAGAAAAGAATTAATAGAATACAAATATTTTTTTTTTTTTTCAAATATAACAAGCCAATTTTTAAGAAGCCAGTTAAACCTCAGATAGTACTTAAGGTGCTTTAATATTGTCATATACATTTACATGAATCTAATAAGTCTCCGTACAGCTTCAACTTTTTATTGTTTGCTAACATATTATTTAAAGTACTACTTAGATTTGAGAGAATATGACCATAAATGAAAGAAATACTTTTAATTAAACAAAAAAAAAATAAAAACTCACATTTTTATTTCGGAAAAAGAAAACCAAAATACATTGAATCCAATACTTTAAAATTCCAGAACAAAAAAGTCTCCGTACATCAATAGAATTAACCTACAGGGTGATTCACCTAAGGTGTAACAAAAAGTTAGAGCGCGTAGATTGGTGTCGAGACAATCAAAAACTTGTATAAGAAAGGGGGCGTCTATTCCAATGGAAATGTTTTCGACTCACACTGACTACTGCACCCCTACAATGAGTATCAGTTAGGATTTCAAAGTTAAATTTCCATCCAGGAAGGATTGGAATGATAACGTCGTGACGAAAGATTTCGACACAACTATCTTTACTGATGGCTCAAAGATGGAGTGTGGCGTTTGTGCAGGAATCTTCTCTGAGTCTCTAAATGTATCTAGGTCCTTTCGGCTACCTGACCTTGCTAGCGTCTTTCAAGCTGAATTGCTGGCAATCAGGGAAGCTTGCAAGTTACTAAAAGCAGATCCAAACCAAAACCGTAATGCAGCTATTATTACAGACAGTCAAGCGGCTGTTAAAGCCATTAATTCAGCTACAGAATCCTCCAAACTAGTCCAGCAATGCCGGAATGAGCTTGCGGGTCTGAACACTGACATCAATGTCACTCTTATCTGGGTCCCGGGTCAAAGTGGCATTGAGGGCAATGAACGGGCTGACGAGCTGGCCAGGCAAGGTTCAGTCCTTCATGGCACACTTGCGGAAAGAGTCAACATTCCGCTTGGAGTTATGAAGGGCAACATTCTCTCAATTTATCTTACTAAAGCAAACCGTAGGTGGAGCAGTTTATCAAACTGTATTATATCTAGGAGGATTTGGCCCACCTATGACAAGAACCGAACAATTGATCTGATACGCAGACCCCGGCAAGACATAGCCAGGGTAGTTGCAACCTGTAGCGGACACTGGCCAATAGGAGAGCATGCAGCGAAGCTGGGCATACCTCACAGTACTCACTGTTGGAGCTGTGAGGACCAGCAGGAAAAGGAAACAGTAGTTCATTTCCTCTGCAAATGCCCTGCTCTGGCCAAAGCTAGAAAACAGTCACTCGGAAGAGCATTCTTTGACGACATTAACGAACTTTCTGAAATGAAGATCAAAGACTTGATTTCTTTTCTCAACGCGACGAAATGGCTCTAGGACAAATTTCGGCTACTTCTGCATTATACCTTCCGTCGATTCACTATGATCACAAGATAGTGGACTAGGGTTCTGGTGGAGGTCCAATCAGATCAGTGAACGGTTCAGTGCCAGCCAACCAACTGCCTAGTGGGCTAACTGTGGATGGTGCGGGTGCGGGTGCTGATCTGATTGAGTGAGTGATCCACTTTCTGATGATTGTGCTAAAAGCTACAACAAAATCCTATTCTAAACTAAATAAAAAGGGACGATATCCTGAGGATATGCCCATATTTTCTCTCTTCAATTCCATCCACAGGTTCAAACGAGTTATGGTATCAAAACGGCGCACTTCAGCGCTAATTGGGCTATGGACTGCCGTGGCCGCCATTTCTACCTACCTACCTAGCTACCTAAGGGGGCGTCTATTACGCCTTGGTAGAGGCAGGAGGGGCAATTATCAAAAACCATTGACATAAAACAAAAAAAAAATTATTAAAAACCAACGGTAACCCTTTCTTATACGATTTTTTGATTGTCTCGACCACAATCTACGCACTCTTACTTTTTGTTACACCTTAGGCGAATCACCCTGTAGGTAAATTCTATTCAATATATTTTGGTTTTATTTTTCCGAAATAAAAATGTAAGTTTTTATTTATTTTTTTGTTTAATTAAAAGTATTTGTTTTATTTATGGTCATATTCTCTCAAATCAAAGTAGTACTTTAGATAATATGTTACCAAACAATATAAAGTTGAAGCTGTACGGAGACTGTTTTGATACAGCGTATATGGCAAACTTGCCTTATAAATAAGTGCCTTTTGTGCTTAGGCCAAAAACAAAAAAATTAAAATCTTGAGTACAAGAGTGGCCTATCTACCACTTAGGCCACTTTTGCGCTCGCATATTTGATTTTATTGTTTGAAACTTTAAGTGGGGTCAATTATTTTACAATTTGATCAGAGGAGACATAAATGCAAAGTGTTAAACATTATGTAAATGGGTACCCTGATAATCTCCCTCGATAAGCCATGAAGTTTAAGAGTTGTATACTAAAGTTAATGCTACCATAACGAAGTAACGAAGCATTACGGGTATATAAAATCTAATCCGGACTATAGAGTTGATAAGATTAAAATAATTTCCAAATATTTAAATCCTCGATAATTGGATAGAAGTCATAAGCTCGTTAGGGGGAAAAAACATTCAATGTCATAAATATGACCAAAGACCACTTTTTCTCCACTTTGAAACTGAAAAAAAAAAAAACATTTCAAATAGAAAAATCTCTATAGAAGGACTTAAGGTTAGCTGGCTCAAGATTCTTGAGCTTTAATATTTAAAGACCGACCTCTTCTTAATATTTTTTTTTAAATATTCTCTTGAAGACATTTTTCCATTTCAAAGTAGATATTTTATTTCGAAAACAATAAGTGTACCTAAGCCTAGCAAGCCTCAACCTAAACCTCAAATAATAAGGACTGGCTGGCCCTTCTGCAGTTTTTACCGTCAATATATCACAATTTTTACACTGATCTTAGAATTAATAATTCTATTGCAAATACCGCAAAGGCTTTTATGAATCCTAACACTTCTGAAAGTGAAAACAAATGTAATTGACAAAAAACTTAATTAATAAATAAAATAAAAATACAAAATACAAAATACAAAATACAAAATACATACAAAATTGTTTTCAATTTTTTAATTTTTTTACATTTTTTCTCTGTGCAATAGTGGTCTATCTGACTTAAACATCAGTTATAATGGTATTTTGAAGGATTATGAATCCAAAATCGAAACCCTGTTATTTTTTGACCATATTGCAAAAATAAAGTCATAGTTATGATTCTTTGTTTGAAAACTACAACCCCCTTATTTATAAAGAAAAAATAGTTATTTAAGCTTCCGTGTATAGGAAAACTACACCATGGAATAAGAATGTTCCGGACTCAAATGAAGCAGTAAGCAATTGCCTTTATTTTGAGTCCATAAAATTCGTATTCCATTGTGTAGTTTTTCTAAACACGGGAGCTCAAATTACAATTTGTTCTTTATAAATAAGGGGGCAAGTGTTTAAAAATAAACTCATTCTTATTTTTGCTCTACTGAGAATAATAAAAAATGCCACTATTGCACTCACGGCCTCTATTTAGATACATTCCATTTCGTCTGGTAAAAATTCAACCAAATCCCCTCCTGCATAAACCAAACCACATTATGACACAAAACGAAATTATTACAATTTGGCTTAGGGCTCTGCTATTTAAGCCTTTTCAAAAAGAACGACTTAAGGTATGATGCGTCGATTTATGTGAAGATGATTCGACACTGTTCAAATATATAGGAACTTCATTCTTTTATCTAACTCTTTGTTGTATAGAGTATAGTCCACTCTTTACGATGACCAGACGAATTTTTTTTTTAAACCACCAAAGTCAGGACGTACATATTTTATCCTTCACAAGATCATAGTCATCATACAGTATAAATTATATTATTATGATTCCATACAATGTCTCATTCTCGCTCTTGGTCATCTTATCCCCCGGCACTATGATGATGGTGTTATAGAAACGTACTTAGGGAATCTCTTCACGTAATGTTTTCATTCTTTCACATTCATTTTTCCAATTGAACGCTTTGAACTTTACTCTGGATCCTTATGGCGACTGACCAGCCCATCGCATCATCGAAGAGAAAAAAAGAACGATTCCTCTATAAATACACTTGTATATATAAAGCAAATAATATAACTACGTTTCGTGATGCAAGTATAACTATACAGAATATACAGTGTTCATTGAAACGGAATCACCTTTCGATGAATAATTACATACGACCAAAAGTGACACCAACCATTTCTGGTCGAAAACGTGACTTCCCTCATGCTCATACGAACTCACTTTATTAAGACTCTGATGTCCTGCACAAGAAGTTTGCTTAAAAGTATTGAAACCAATATTACACAGTGACTTACGTCCTTGAATAACAATTTATCTTCCAAATGCATGATTACTACTCTCTTTGCTTCATTGTTCAATTCAATATAATAAATTTTAAATATGAAATTGTCCTATAGGTGGGTACGAAAATTATAATTTATCCAAAAACGAACAGGGACACTTTGTCATCGTACTATGAATTTCCACCTCCTATCTTACCTGGTGGGTGGGTGGATTGGGGCTGGTTGCATTTGCACAGCACATATAAGGGCTATTGGGGAAACGGTAGAATCAGGTTACATTAATTAACTGTCCGAGGGTTTGTGTAAATTTTTTAATGACCTAAGGGATTTTTTTTTAATAAAATTATTACATTTTATTATAATAAACGCGAGTTAATTGGCAATTTCGGGTTCCAGTAATAGAGCGGACTCAATCTGAAATGCAAACAAAATGGGGAACAGCAGGACGTTGAGACACCAACGACGACCAGCATTGGCACAGGGAGAAACTCCTGGTTGCCATTAAAATTGGTTGTTGGCGTGTCCCTTCTTTGGTTTGAGATTTTTTTTTTGTTCTTCCAATTTTTCCGGAGAGCGCGAGCGGTAGGAAACGGCACCTGTGTGCCTCTAGTGTTTTGTACGCGAGGACAGAGGAGGATCAGGAAAAAGGTAATTTTCCCAGAAAATTCCTGGAAAAACCATTGTGCCAAACTGGTAGTCATCGTTTTTTGTCGGTATCGGTTGGACGGTTCGAAGCGTTGGATTGTCGTTAAGTCGATAATTGAACATTACCTGGCTGAGTTTAATGAAACCAATTACAAGTAGTGGACACAATTTTGTGATGTTTCGCCCAACGATACGACTTTGCATTTGCATACACTCATTCAGGATAGCATTTCGAGTGCGATAAAGACACGATATGGAGCAATATATGGTACGAAATACCTTAGTAGGTATCACATCCAGTAGAGAGCTTGTGCATCACAATGGTCCTGGTATTGATAATGATGATATGATTATCCAGAACAGATCCTTTTATCGTTTTCCAGAGTAATTAACACAGAACGCATTATAGATATACAGCTTCATACACCCATATATACTTTTCCTACTTTAGGTACATGGAACATTTTATGAATGGCGCAATCTGCATGAAATTAAGAATCAAAATCTGAATATCTATCCATATAGCCAACTTAAGGTGTTGGCTATATACTCGTAAAATGGTTTCATTCTGTTGGCATAACGTCAGGTAAATGGGATAGGGAAATTAATTTTTTTTTATGTTATGGTCACTTGAGATTCCAATTAGTGTTTAAATGTGTAAAGGTACTCTGTACAGTTAACGAATGAAATTATAACACTCGTAGTCGTAGGTGATGGTATGGAATTTAAATTTTCTATTAGGAAATTTGGAAAAAATGCAACAATTTTTTTTCTTTAGGTATCGTCGATGAAGAAGGAAAATGGTAATTCGATGCAAATGTAAAGGATATGCTAATTTTTTTTGTGGGAATTTTTAATGGTTTTTTTTTTGGGAGCATCGCTTTCGGTAATCTTGTTAACAGATCAAAGATTACTTTAGCTCTGAAGCTGATAATGGAATGTGAATGCAAATTTGCAATTGAGAATTTAAGTATAGTTTTCCTAAGGAGAGTTTTCAAAGTGTTTTAATATTAATAACTGTGCAGTTAAATTTTGTTTAAAATGATACAATTTGTTTATCTGATCGCCTTGCCGTTTTGGGTTAAGCTTTTGCTTAAAAGGGTAGAACCCCTTTGGAGTTATGGTTAGAAGGGTTAGTCGGTTGGATTAGTACGTCAGATATCTGGGTTTGAAGTCCAATTTCTTTTTCATATCACCTAATAGCCCTTCCACACTACCTCACTTCATACATGTCAAATTGAAAGTGGAAAAGAATTCCACACGACTGCCAAATTTGTGGGAAAGAAAATGGCTTTTCATATTTTGCTTCCACACTTACTTGTATTAATACATTACCTTAACCTAAAAAAAAGTGTGATGGAATGTGGGATAGAATTAGAACCATTCCTAAAATTCTTCATGTATTAACACATGTCAAATCGTGTGGGATAGAATGTCGGGTTGTGTAGGCTGCTGGGCTGCCATATTTTGTTTCCACACTATTCTACATGATTTGTTTCCCACTTTTTTGACATGTATGAATACAAAGTGGGCTAGTGTGGAAGGCCTTTAATACTCTTGTGTGAAAGTGACAAATCCTCTAAAGGTTGGTATTTTTTGTTGCGATGTTATATCTCTCTCATCTTTACCACTTGGATTTGACAGAAATTGGAATATGTTCTCTTTATTTCTCTCAATTTGGAAACATGGTTAATGTGTGTACCAGCGTTGCCATCGGGCCATTTGGCCCCCTCCTTTGAGCTTTGGCCCATTGCCCTGGGCCAACTAGAAATGGCCCGCAAATAAGTATATTTTTTGTTGCCATAACACCATAGGCGCCCGGAGGGGGGGCAAGGGTGGCACTTGCCACCGCCCCCCCCCCCCTGGCTCCGGCCGAACAATCCAACTAGTTCTATTTTTATTGTAAACTAGGAAATTTTCACAAAAACGACGCTCGCTGCTACTATAGCGCACACGATATTAACATCCTTAATCAATTTCGGATTAAATTTGTCAAAAATGGTTGGTTAAGCTTTATATGGGTGCGCAACCATGGCCGGGGAATTGAGTGGGATGAGAAAACGGATACAGGACATATATCCGCAGGTAAATTTCTTTCACTGCAGCTCACACAAATTAAATCTGGTCATTAACGAAGCGACGTAAGCGAAGTTTTTGAAACAAGAAATGCTGTCGGGACGATTAAGGAAGTTATAATTTTTTTTCGCGAGAGTCCCTTACGACGAAAATGCATACCCAGTATTCCTCTGTGTTGTGAAACAAGGTGGACGGCAAAATACAAAAGCATTTGAATTCTGAGGGAACATTACTCATGGATGCTAGAATACCTGTTGCTAATATTTTATAGGGCGTTGACCAAAATCTGTCAACAGTAAAAGATCAGGACAATGCTTTGAATAAATTGTTTCAACAAAATCGAGAGGATGCTGACAATTGCTTTAAATCTCTATGGGAGGTAATGGAAAAATGCTTGATTGAATCAGGCATAGTTTAAAGCTGTCCAAAAATAATTCACAAACAAATCCATCAATCAAATGTTCCCGCTTCTTCCCCCCGAAGCTATTTTAGAAATGTCAAGGGAATGTCGCTTACAGAACGCTTTTCAGAAGAAAATGAAGCTGCATTTTCACTATTTCAGCTATCACCAAAAAATATGCAAATTATGAATTCTCCAATATTCGATATAATTATACAGAAAATAATGGAGAAATATGGTCCAAGATGTGGAACAGTTTTAACAAAATGCAGACTAATGGAAATGATTGTTGAAACATTTCTGATTTATTGAACAGTGTAGAGGTGTTTTATCGATCGATTTTTTCAGCTCTTTGTATAGGGCTCTCAATTCCAGCAACTACTTGCACCGCTGAGTGATCGTTCAGTACCTTACGCAAAGTAAAAATTTGGCTTAGATCCACAATGACCGACAAACGACTTGATTCGTTGTGCATGATGTATACATTCATCGAAATATTGTCAAAGAACAAACAAACTTTTACAACGAAATAACGATTATGTTTTTCGTTTTTCGTTCACATATTTTTTGCAAAAATTAAATTTACAATCTCTTTAATAAGTTAGTGAAGTATTCTCTGCTCATAAATAATACAAATTAGAATTCACTAAATGCGAGACGCTAAATCATTTTATGACACAATTTTTCATTGTGAAAAATCAAGAATTCATGTCACACTTAATTTTTTTAGGACACTATTAACAAATTACTTAAAAGTTAAAAACAATTTACATAAGTATTTTTTTTTTATTTTGTCAAAAGTTTGAATGTGAAAAAGGGGAAGTTTTTCGGTGGATTAAATTTTTAATTCGATATTCACGTGATCTTATTAAATTACGCTAATCAACCAAAATCGGCTTATTATCTATGTCTATAATAAAAGTTAGGGCGTTAAGGGAGCCAACCTTGCACTTCATTCTGACGAGATAAACTTTGGTACACTAATAGCCCACATCCTAAGTTTACTTTTAAGAAGTGTTGCCACGGTGGCAACACTGGCAGACCGGAAATATAAGGGTTGCCTTTTGACCATGTTTTAACACGAAATTTCACATAATTAAGCCTATAATTTGGGAACCAGACGCCGTTGATGTCGCGGAATGTCTTGTTGGATTAAGAGTACTTGAAGCAATAGGATAATGTTAATTTGTGTCCCCTCCCCCACTCTTGTACGCTGGGGGAGCAAAATACCCTGGGCGGATAAGGGTTTTTATTTGTCAGAAAACAATGGTAATAAAATGAACAATCATAAAATTTTAAGATGACTTTTGACGTAGAATTTCATACTCTACAGCATATCCGAAGTCAATTTTTATCTACATATGTATTAGTTATTTGTATAATCGCTTTTAAAATGGGGGGAGGGGAAGGTGGAAGTATATATCTAATCACCATATATTTATCTTGGTATAATCTAAGCATATGGAGGGTAATTTTTAATGCCTAATCTTATGCAATCAAAATAATTTCAGTATAATTTCCCTATACAAAATTATAACCTTTTTATAAAATGATGACTAAATTTTTAGTTAAACGAGCATAATATTACCAAATTTCAATGGTATGGTAATAAAACTTGGCAATTTTATTAAAACCTCCATAAGGTGTTGAGGCTGTTTGGAAAAATGACAATATTTATTTTATTGCCGTGTTTTTTGTTGGCGGCTTGACACAAATTTTGTTTAAAAAACAATGTTAAGTATTTTTATAAGTATTTACATTTTACGTACCTACATGTAGGTACACATACGGAAATTTCTTTAAAGCGGATGTGAAGGCACAAAAAACACGGCTATTTAAGGAAAAGATTGTTTCAAGGAATTTGGGCCGAAGTTTTTGCAAATGGCCCTCAAACTTGTTTGCTTCGCGGCATAACGCTGGTGTGTACCTACATTGACATTTTACATAGGTCACTACACGAATGACCCGGTTCTCAACAAGCCAATTATGCAATTATAATCAAAACCTTTAGAGGATGAAATATTTAGCTTATACATACCTATTCTATATACATAAAATCAATTATACCTCCCAGCTTATATCATTGAAAACCCACATGCCTCTCAAAATGTGTTCAAAAATATCCAGTAAAATTTAAGAGCCATGTTCACGAGTTTCAATTTGTTGAATTTGACTGAATGTTGATTTGTTCTCATTTATCTCGTAATTCAGTACTTTTTACAAAATTAAAAAAAAAATAATTAGACGAAATAAAATTAAGAACATAATCCAATTTTAGTAAATAAATACTTCTGATTTTTGTATAAATATCCTTTAAAACGCTTTGAAATCATGAGGCGTAGCGTGGCCCAGCTAGATGTACACTTTAATGTATTTTTTGTATTTTTTTTTCTTAAAAAAAAAAATTGTAGAAAGCTTAGTTTTCATATTTTCCATTTGTTTTTAAGAGGTTTGTGTTCTGGCGATAACCCAAATCTTACTAGCGACCATTTATCAAGGGGACAATTTTTCGTGAGGACAATTTAAATATTAAGCTGTGATAGGCCAGGTCATGACCTTTCAGAATTTGGTAACTTGTTCATACCGAATCATAACTGTTTTCGAGTAACGGCTATTTTTCGAAATTAAAAAAAAAAACTTTACTTTGAACCAGTTTTTGCTCACCCTGTCCATAATTGACTTTTGTTTTTTACAATTTTTACACTAAAACTTTGGCCTTGAAAAACAAAAGTCAATTATGGACAGGGTGAGCAAAAAACTGGTTCAAAGTAGTTTTTTTTAAATTTCGAAAAATAGCCGTTACTCGAAAACCGTTATGATTCGGTATGAACAAGTTACCAAATTCTGATAAGTCATGACCTGGCTTTTCACCAGTTTCAGTTTGGACCATCCTTTAGGCGACACCCTGTGTAGATCTTAAGTGAAACGAAAATTTTCTATGATCTCGAAAACGTACACGAAAAGGACACACTCTTTCGGACGAAGACGTTTTAAATTGTATATACAAAAATATTTTTTTTTTCTTTTTTTTTTCCATTAGATACTTCGTGGTGATTCAGTTTTTGTTAGCCTATTACAAAAATGACATGATGAAATCAAAAAAAAGAGCACGTGTAACTCAGTACTCGTGACAGAAGTGAAGCTTCTTTGGCGATCTAAAAATCTCGATATGTATAGGGATATTAGGCTTATATCCGTAAGACGCAGCTATGTGTTCTATATCAAAATGATCGATGGGTTGGGGTTGTAAACTTAAAAATTAAATAATAGCGGTGAAAATTTAAAGTAAATAAATGTGAAAATTTAAAAGATATAAATCGGTTTATTTGAGTAGGTTTTCCGACTATTTCCAAAAATTCCTACACTCAAAATCTCTACAAAATCAAAAATTTATATATGAGAACTTTAATTTAGTTTTATTTATTTTGCAACAATATATAAATCAAATTTATAGCAGACTCTCCTGATTTAATTCAATTTTTTGAAATTAGCCTATTTTGAGATAAAATGTTTAAAATAGTTTATATCTCCATACCAGTAGCAGATAGACAAAAATCTTAAACTAGTAAGATTCTTAGAATTTCATTATCTAGCTATTCACCACAAAACATTTCAAAATTTTAGCATTCTAATTAACGAAATTAGAAAAAAGACATAAAATGACATTTTCCCTTTTATCTGCTACAATAATATCGATTATCAAAAAATCCAAACTTATTACACTATAAAATATATTAGCCTATCAATAAAAATTTTTACTTGTAGGTACTCTACCTTCCACCACTTAGCTAATCAATGATCTCAGCGTTGCACATGTGGCATTACATTTTTTCGTTTCACAAAAATTCAACCTTGAAATTTCACTCTCAACGCGCGCAAAGAAGTTTCACTTCAAAAACGAAAAATTTCGTTGTGCTTTTCCTTCTGTGGTACCTCTACGCTGTATGACCAGCGAAATTGATGATTATACCAGATTGTTTTTCAAAGCTCCACTCTCTTTCGCACAGAATTAATTGCCCGGAACATTAATTGTGTGTGGAAAATGACATTTTCGGTTTGATGGTTTTTTTTTTATTTGATGTTACTTTCATAACAGCATAGATCCAACAGAATTAAAATATATTTCAAATGAAAGGTCTTTTCCAGTACTTTATTTTATAATATGGCGACAAGAACCAAATCCACCGAGAGATATGGTCACTTGAATATGGGTAGGTACTGCAAACACCAATTTTCCATTTTTTTTTTGAAATAACTGCTTTTTTAACTTTTCATATAAAAGACGTAGGCAAATTATTTTTCCACCAAATGAAAGGTATTTTTTCATCTTTCAAATAATAGTAATGTTATTATTTTACATTCAATAAACTTTGATATATTAAGTTTTAAAGTCTTGAATAAAAACTTTTTTAGCACTGCCTTTGCACACCAATATCTTAAAAATGTAGGAACAATTTCCGAGAAAAATAATATTTTCCTTACCAGTTAAAAACCGTTATTTGTCTATCAGTCGATAGAGTGAAGGGAATAAAACTTCCCTCAAACAATTAAATAAAGCCACTTGAGTCTCCCACACTTCTCACATTGATGTGTAATTGCCCTGATGTCACAAAAATTAAATGTGTCTCTTTGTAATATACCAATTCTACCATACCCACAATAAAAACTATCAACCGTAAATTGCGGAAAAACATAGCATAATCGACAAGAACCGGTAGAATGGCAAAATTTATATCGCCTTAAGTGCGTGGTCTAGCACACCAGCATCAGCAGCCGAAAACAATTCCTTCTTCCTGTGTATCATATTCTCTTTCTTCAACTTCGGTACAATCCTTTTGTTATACGACGAGTATATCCTAGTAAAGAGAAAAAAATTTAAGAAATAAAACAAGAACAAATGAAAGTACCGTTCAAGATTTCAGAATTCAGAGCTTCGCTTTGTTTCTCAATTTTTTTTTTCACACACAAAATGTGTCACTTAGACAGCTTTCGAGTGTATTTCGCCCATTCTTGTACAAAGCGTCTTTTTTTAAGAATAGCCTGTAGCAATCCAATTGGGAGTGATGGACGAGATGCAACTCACACAATAGGAATGTCCTTGGTGCGGATGTTCGGTTTGAAGGAGGTTGGATTTGGGGTGAGATGATATACGTACATATAAGAAGGGTAGTGATGGTGGTAGTTAGTTTTGTGAGGCATGCATGCCAAGATGTTGTTGCATCTCAAGAAACATATAGGCCTTCTTTTCATATAGTCCATATATACCCATACCATCACCTTAAGCTAGAACATACATACATATACATACATATATCTTAAGTATTGTCGTTGGGGTACTTTTGAGGCACATTGTTCCGTTGAGCTTCATCGCTCGTCTTAGGCCAACACTCGCCCTCCTACACAATTCATCTGTTGGCATGTTCGCCTTTCGTCGCGTCGTCACTCTGTGTCGCCATCGTAGTAGTCATCGTCATTGTCATCTTGTTATGTACTGCCTCTTGAGTCAGCTCAATTGAAACGAAAAGAAAATTGCACATGTTGCACTTTTACTTAGGTACTAGAAATCCAAGAGTGTTGCACTAAATTTCCTTTTTACTTCTTTTTTTTTCGTGAATAGATCTGGGGTACAATTCAGCATAACAAAACTATAAAACAATAACAACAACAAAAAAAAACAAACAAGATGCACTTAGCTTTCGTTTTCTTGGAGGGCATTTTGTTGCGCGAAAGATAAAGCAGATGCAACAAAGCAAAAAAATATAAAATACAAATCAACTAAAATCGGAGACTTTCCCACCATGATTCAACACACAGACAACACTTTGACACGAATTTTTCGTTTCGAGTGCAGCTTAGTAGCTTTTCTTTGAGGAAATGTGTATTGTTAATGCAGCACTATCACAAGGAGCTACATATACTTTCGTCATCAGACTAAGTAACAGGGAAAGAGCTCAAAAACAAAAACAGATGTAAGAAAACTTGTTAACTTGTTTTTAACTAATTGGAGGCGCACAGGTCAGAGATGTTACTCTATTTTGAAACTCTAGTGGCCCTGATATAGTTTTATGATAAATTTGTTTCAATTACTGGTAGGTTTCTGTGTGTATGTACTCTTAGTTATATTAATTTACAAAAAAAGTACACTATGGCGTATGCGCACTATTTTCGATAACTAGAAATACTTCCATAGAAATTTGTATGCACAAAGTTTCGTTCAGCTTTCACTTATCTCATTCTGCTAGCGGCAAACGACGAAGGTATTCGACATACACTTTCACAGCAAATCCGAGTTTTTTCGTGGGAAATCATCCTAGTTTCGGATTAAGGCTATAGTTAACCCTTCGAACTAAGTGAGTTAACTCAAGTTAAACTTTAATCCTTGACATTTAATTTTTAAATTCTGTGTTTATAAATGGCCATATGTTTGATTGGACTAAATAAACGGTTTTTTTTCTGTAGGCGTAAGAAAAAATGTAAAAAAAACGCCTTATTTTATGTAAATTAATTTAATTTAAATATTTTTTTTATCATTTTACAGTTTTTATTACTATTTTTTTCTTGTTATTTATTTCAGATTAACCGATATAATTCTCTTTGTTGGTAACAAGTTTTTTCCTTCAATTTGATGTGATTAAATTAATAATTAAAAAAAAAAGAAACAACAACAATGCAACCCCGCAAATTAAATTTAGTTTTTTTTTTGTTTGCAAGGCACCACACAATAATTTTTTATTTTACAAAACAAGCTTAAAGCGTATCCTCTCTCAGCAGGACGGAACACACAAAAAATGTCCTCCCATTTTACGCAGTAACTGATTTGGGTGGTGTGTCACCACCACCACTTGGTGGTGGAGTTGTTGAATCCTTTTCTTTATTCCAGTCTTTGAGACCTTCAGGCAAAGTTGTGTCTTCTTCGAATGAACCAGTTCCCTCGACGAATTCTTCATAGGTTGAGTTTTCTTTGAACGGTCTGGGACCAAGTAATTCGTTTTCTTGCAGGGCATTTTGTTGCGCGAAAGATAAAGCAGATGCAACAAAGCAAAAAAATATAAAATACAAATCAACTAAAATCGGGGACTTTCCCACCATGATTCAACACACAGACAACACTTTGACACGAATTTTTCGTTTGGAGTGCAGCTTGGTAGCTTTTCTTTGAGGAAATGTGTATTGTTAATGCAGCACTATCACAAGGAGCTACATATACTTTCGTCATCAGACTAAGTAACAGGGAAAGAGCTCAAAAACAAAAACAGATGTAAGAAAACTTGTTAACTTGTTTTTAACTAATTGGAGGCGCATAGGTCAGAGATGTTACTCTATTTTGAAACTCTAGTGGCCCTGATATAGTTTTATGATAAATTTGTTTCAATTACTGGTAGGTTTCTGTGTGTATGTACTCTTAGTAATATTAATTTACTTAAAAAAAGTACACTATGGCGTATGCGCACTATTTTCGATAACTAGAAATACTTTCATAGAAATTTGTATCCACAAAGTTTCGTTCAGCTTTCACTTATCTCATTCTGCTAGCGGCAAACGACGAAGGTATTCGACATACACTTTCACAGCAAATCCGAGTTTTTTCGTGGGAAATCATCCTAGTTTCGGATTAAGGCTATAGTTAACCCTTCGAACTAAGTTAGTTAACTCAAGTTAAACTTTAATCCTTAACATTTAATTTTTAAATTCTGTGTTTATAAATGGCCATATGTTTGATTGGACTAAATAAACGGTTTTTTTTCTGTAGGCGTAAGAAAAAATGTAAAAAAAACACCTTATTTTATGTAAATTAATTTAATTTAAATATTTTTTTTATCATTTTACAGTTTTTATTACTATTTTTTTCTTGTTTTTTTCTTGTTACTTATTTCAGATTAACCGATATAATTCTCTTTGTTGGTAACAAGTTTTTTCCTTCAATTTGATGTGATTAAATTAATAATTAAAAAAAAAGAAACAACAACAATGCAACCCCGCAAATTAAATTTAGTTTTTTTTTGTTTGCAAGGCACCACACAATAATTTTTTATTTTACAAAACAAGCTTAAAGCGTATCCTCTCTCAGCAGGACGGAACACACAAAAAATGTCCTCCCATTTTACGCAGTAACTGATTTGGGTGGTGTGTCACCACCACCACTTGGTGGTGGAGTTGTTGAATCCTTTTCTTTATTCCAGTCTTTGAGACCTTCAGGCAAAGTTGTGTCTTCTTCGAATGAACCAGTTCCCTCGACGAATTCTTCATAGGTTGACTTTTCTTTGAACGGTCTGGGACCAAGTAATTCAATCATATCATCACGACTGAGTACTTCGTTCTTGAGCAGGCGTTCAGCGACCTTAGCTACATCTGGCTTGTGCTTTGTTAGCAATTCAGTGGTACGTACGTGGGCGCTCTTGATGAGGGCACGCACTTCAGTATCGATCAGCTGTGCTGTTTCTTCGGAATAAGGCTTTGTAAAGACGGGATCTCCAGGCTGATTGGAGTCAAAGCATACATTACCCACTTTTTCGTTCATACCATAACGAACTGTTTGGGCGTATGCACTGTCAGTGACTTTCTTGAGATCGTCTTGGGCACCTGTGGTGATTCGCTGGAAGAAGAGCTCTTCAGCCACACGTCCTCCCAGTGTCATGCACATGCGATCGAAGAGCTGTTCCTTTGACAACAAATACTGGTCTTTAGGTAGATACTGAGCATAGCCAAGACCCTTCCCACGTGGGATGATGGAAACTTTGAGAAGAGGATCTGCATGTTCGAGGAACCATCCGGCCACAGCGTGTCCGGCTTCATGATGGGCTACTGTTTTCTTCTCCTCAGGCGCCAGAACATTTGTCTTCTTTTCCATACCAGCGATAACACGTTCAATAGCCTGTTCAAAATGTTTCTGAACAATCGAGTCGTTTGAGTCGCGAGCCGCAATAAGAGCTGCCTCATTACACACATTGGCAATATCGGCTCCAGTGAAACCGGGTGTGAGGGCTGCCATTTTTCGGGCCAAATCATTTTTGTCTAAATTACTCTTGAGTGGTCCTAAATGTACTTTGAAAATACTAGCTCTACCCTTAATATCTGGAGCAGGAACGAAGATTTGTCGATCAAATCGCCCTGGACGTAAGAGAGCACTATCGAGGATATCAACACGATTGGTAGCGGCTAGGACAACAACATTTGTCGTCGTATTAAAACCATCCATTTCCACCAACAATTGATTCAATGTGTTCTCTTGTTCGGAATGTCCTCCGAAACTTTTTCCACCACGTTTTCGTCCGACAGCATCGATTTCATCGATGAAGAGGATGCATGGAGCTTGTTTACGTGCCATAGCAAACATATCACGCACTCGAGATGGGCCCACACCTACAAACATTTCCAAAAACTCAGAACCAGAAACCGTGATGAAGGGGACATTTGCTTCTCCGGCAGTTGCCTTCGCCAGCAGGGTTTTACCGGTTCCAGGTGGTCCAGTTAGCATGGCGCCTTTTGGGATTTTTGCTCCCAAGTCGATGTATTGCTGTGGATTTTTTAGGAAATTCACAAATTCCATAATTTCGATTTTGGCCTCTTCGCAGCCAGCTACGTCTCTGGAAATAAAAATCAACGGATATATATATTTTTTTTTTTGAAAAATAAGGATAAATTTTGTTTTGTTTTTCTTCTCGTTTAACTCAAGGTCGCAGTCAAAGGCAAACGAACATTTGAACTCATCAAAAATAAGAGTTCCTTTATCTTCAGTTTCCAACTGTACTCACTTAAATCTTACTCCAATTTCATTGGAGTTAATTAACTTTGCTGTTGACTGCATCACTCCTCCAAAAAGACCACCTCCCTTCCGCCCTCCTCGTCCGCCCATCATTTCCGCTGACCGCCTCATCATGAACACAAGAAAACCGATAATCAACAAAGTTGGCAGAAGACCAGTCAAGCTGGAAGCCTCTACCTCAGTTCTATAGATCACAGGAACAAAATTCACTGGCTCCACACCCTGCTCAACTTGTGCATTCTCGAGATTCCTCTCGAAAGAATCTACACTTCCAATGTTGAACCAAAGAACCCCGTTGGAATCTTGAGAGCTTCCCGGCATCAGTCGCACTCGAACCCATTTCTTGTTGACAACTTCAAGTTTCTCAACTATTCCACGATTCAGGTAACTAAGATATGGAAAATATTAAGATAGAAATTAAATAGGAAATGAATATTGGTAAGATTAAGAGTGTAAAGACCTATTGACAAATTCCTTCCAGGCGACTTCTTTGTAGCCCATTTCCATGAAGGCAATCATCGAGATTAAAGCCACAGCTCCTATCGCCCCACCGAAAATCCACTTCTCCTTATCGCCCCCTTCACCGCCAATGGGTCGTCCAGAGCCACCAGCTCCTCCCTTGTTGCCTCCGGAACTCTTTGTATTCGAGAACATTCCAAAATTCCAGTCATTGCTGGGTGTTTTGTCCATTCCACCGCTCGGGGCCCGACTGGGAGGTGTTGCATCTGTAGATTTTTTTCCCGCTTCGGTTTCTTTGCCGGCTGCAGCTGAGGCTCCGCCGGGCTTGAAGTACTTCTCAAAGCCTTTGGGAGGCTTCTCTTTGAATAGGCGAACAGCCGATAGAATTCTCTGGAAAAGTGGATTGTCGACAAGAATACTAGAAGCTCTGGAAAACTTCCTTAGCTACAAAATCAACGAAAAACAAATATTTACAAAAATGTCCAAATAGTTGTTGCATCATCAATGTCAGTCGAAAAGCGAAACCGACAGATTCTAATCGAATCATTACGTACCTCGTGTGCACTGATGTTGCCTGTTTGATAGGAACTACGCAGACAGCGTTCCATCACTTTGGCCGACTGCAACATTCGATGAGCCATGGTGTTATGAAATTCTCTAGATCACTCGAAGTTTCAATAAAAAATTCTTTTTAACAAAATTTTTTCGGGTCAATGGAGTGATTTTTCTACTTCCTTCCAAAACTGCTTGCTTTAACTTGTTTTATTTATCGTTTTTACTTTGAAATTTGCATTTCAGCTTAATGCGCTTAATTGCGGACTAGTTTTGGATTAGTTTGTTTTTATTTAATGATATAATTATGGTGAGACACTTTGTATTTTCGTGTATTTTTTCTTTTATCAAAAAATATTTGCTCTTGTGGTGAAATGAAATTTTTTCTTTTTCGTTCGAATGACAGCCGAATTATGCTGTCAAAATCAACGGTATGACAGATTTTATTTTTTTTTATTTTTCGGTTGGCAAAAGTGGAAACGAGAATCGATTAAAAAGCATTCAGGTGTTCGATTTACACGATAGGAACCCTTCAAGCAAAATCGCGGACCCGAATTTCCCGGTTCACTTTGGAATCACTTGGGATACCAAAAAAACTGAGTGTCTCGCACACATTAACAAATTTTCTGTGTACGCATGTAAAAAGAAGAACAAGAATCGAGAGAATTTTTTTATGCACGGAGAAATAGAGAGTACAGTCATTTTGTTTTAATTTCCACCACTTTTTTTTTAGTTCAGTTTTGTAGGTAGCGTGGCGAAGACCATTGCTTTTTTATCTTTTTTTCTTGTGAAAACTTTAAGAAAGTTGTGAAAATATATAATGTACCTTTTATAATTGATAAATAAAAATAAAGTCTTGAAATGGACAAAATTCTGTTTGCTTTTTTGTTTTTTTTTTTTGTATGCAATGTAGAAACTCGACTAGATGGGGAAGTTTCTTTTTAATACAATAGGGGTATTCACGATCCGATGCAACTGGCCTAGTATCATTGTAAAAGTGCAAAAGTGTAAAATCTTACAACACTACAACAACAAAATATACAAGGTGCAATCTTACAACAGTTTCGCACTTTAGCAATACCCGAAACCTATTGCAACAGAAAAATACAACATTGTAAAATTTGTAAATTGTGTTTTTGACAGCTCACTCATTCTTGATTACGTTAAACAGAAACAAAGGTATGTTCATTGGATACATCCAATTTGCTATCTTGATTGTATTGATGTGACGTCGTCATCATCTTTTACTATTATTTTCCATTTAAAATTCGGACGATAATTAAGATTTGGTAAGTCCCGGTCTACATTGAACGATTTTTCCAGTGCCGATCTTTTGTTCGTTGGTGAAGGGAGTGAAAAGTGAGGGGTAGGGATCAAATCGTTTGTACCACAAAACTCGAACGATTTTTCCAGTCTGTTTATGTTCTCTTTCGCCCTCTTTCCAGTTTTTTGTGTGTGTTCGGTGTCAGTGTGCCATTGGGTTTATGGTGTGAGTGAATATCAATGCAAAATGAAGAGCACAGAAATAAAAAAATGAAGAAGACAAGGAAAAAATCTCATGGAAAAAATCGTTCTGTGTGTACATTTCACACGATTTCTGGAAAAATCTTCGTGGAAATATCGGGCAATGTAGATCGGGACTAATATTTTCTTTTTCCGTTTTTTTGGCATCTTTTTATGAACAAAATTTAAATTAAATCAAATTGAAATTTTCAGATATGTTCGAAACAAAAACAAATAACAAATGTCAAACTAATTTTGACATTTGCTTTAGTGTTGCAAGAAGATAAGAAAAGTGCGTTCACGATCCACTTAAAAAAAATAAAATTTCGCACTTTTACTAGGCTCGTTGCACCAGATCGTGAATACCCCTAATACATTTGGGTATGCCTCGATTTATTAATTTTTGTTGGTCCGTTTTGGATTCCATTTAGGCTCCGTTTTCTCGGAGTATGGTGAATTGGTATACTCTCTCTCTCTCTCACAATACATTCACATAGTCGCTTCGTGGTGATTCTAATTTCCATACTAATTTGATCCGATTTGGAATCGTTTTGGATCCGGTTTTGGGTCCGTTTATGAACTGGTTCTGTATCTTTATCAAAAACGGACTCGCTTGCTTGAAGGGAAACTTAACAAATCTGTCAACAACAAAGATGACATCCAATACTTGGGTCCCTTTAAGCAAGCGAGTCCGTTTTGGATCGGAAACCAGTTCATAAATGGACCCAAAACCGGATCCAAAACGATTCCAAATCGGATCAAATTAGTATGGAAATTAGAATCACCACGGAGCCATTATGTGAATGTATTGTGAGAGAGAGAGTATTCCAATTCACCATACTCCGAGAAAACGGAGCCTAAATGGAATCCAACAAAAATTATTGAATATTACCCATCAAGTCGGGTTTCTACATTGCATACAAAACAAAAACAAACAGAATTTTGTTCATTTCAAGACTTATTTTTATTTATCAATTATAAAAGGTACATTATATATATCCACAACTTAACATATACATATAATAAAAAGTAAACTTGTATTTTAGGTTGGAAATTTCTTAAAGTTTTCACAAGAAAAAAAGATAAAAAAGCAATGGTCTTCGCCACGCTACCTACAAAAACGAACTAAAAAAAAGGTGGTGGAAATTAAAACAAATTGGCTGTACTCTCTCTATTTCTCCGTGCATAGAAAAATTCTCTCCATTCTTGTTCTTCTTTTTACATGCGTACACAGAAAATTTGTTAATGTGTGTGAGACACTCAGTTTTTTTGGATTCCCAAGTGATTCCAAAGTGAACCGCGAAATCGGGTCCGTGATTTTGCTTGAAGGGGTGAGATGAAAGATGAGATGATCCAAAATTGCAAAAGAAAAATAATTTATAAGAATATGTTCAGTTTTAAGTTTTTATAACTTCATAATAACTTCACAAAAAAATTTCAAATAGCCAGTTTAAATGTTCTTCAAGAAATATATAACAAGTAGCTTAAATGTCAATGCACCCAAGAGTGACGATTTTGACGTTTAGAAATAAACGAGACTCGGTTGTTAAACAGCATTATTGGGTTTTTCGTGGAGGCTCTCCCGAATCAACGCGATACATTCAGCACGCTGACTGTCGCGTAAAAATTAATTAACATGGCAATAAACGAGAGCATCCACACTAAAGCGATACGATTTCCCATACAAACCTGACGACTGGCGATTTTACACAAAAATAATATATTTATGTGTAAAATAAATTTATTTTTTTTGTTCGATATGATATGGATTTTTGTGCTCCGTCGTTTTTTTTTCTAGACAAATTTATGATGCAGCCATTAAAGACTCTCCCAAACCAACCCAAAATAGGAGAACAATTGTGGTAATGATAGATAAAATTAAGTACTCACACTGCTGACTGTCATCAGCGAATGTTTCCTTTATTCATTATTCATAGCTAGTGGTGCTGGCATAATAAAAATGCCAAACTACTGATTCCAACTACTTGTTGTACAAACTTGCAAGGGTGTTTCTGACCTTAAGGTTCTCAGCTCAAATTCACATCTGAACGGAAACCAAATAAAATCATAACAAAAACACCCTGTAATTTTTGACATTTCCTGCTGTACTTTGGCATTGGTGTTTATTTACCAAATTAATTTTGTACATTTGGCCACAGACCTTCAGCAAGTTTTACAAATTAGAAAACTACAATGCAAGGTAATTATTATAAACAATAATGCCAATCGAAGGAGTATTACAACAAAAAGGAATAGCTGATTTATTGCTTCATGAATCAAATGTTGCAATCCTTTTGCAGTTGGCGAAGAGTGTAACGAAGAATGTCATCGAAGTTGATTCCACTGAAGGTAAGATGCGGGCAAATTGCGCCTTTATGTCTCGTTTTTATTAATGTCCTTTGTTTTAATTCTAGAGGCCCTTAAGATCCTCTTCGTGCATATGCCTGCGGCACATACATTGCTAAGCAAACGAGCCATAACCAAGGAAGTGCTCTTCAAATATGTCCACAGCAATCAAATACCTGTAAATATAGACTTCACAAAAACCATTCTAATCAACAAAATCATAGAGTTCTGGGAGAGTGGAGGTCTTTCGACCAGAAACACCCACATCAATAGTTCCCCATCGGAAATCCCCGCAGCGAGTGAACCGATTCCCCAGTCGGCAAACACTACACAACTTGAGGAAACCCAGTTACCGATTAATCTACTGGCGCGTAAGTTCTCGGAGTGGTTCTTCAAGAATTACAATGCGAACAACTTAAAAGTTGAGGATTTTTGGAGGGATTCCCGTCTTCTGCTGCGGATAGCAGCCACAGACTGTGTGAACGACCAACAGTGCGAGAGTGCGGAACAAGTCATAGAAACTCTTCTAGGATGCAAGCATCAGTTTAATTTCTTCTTCAATCCGAATCTCTCGTACGATGGTGTTCAAGGGCGAATGGATGTGCATGGCCTTGTCATTGTTCTGGTGTGTGGAACGCTTCACACTCAGGATAACTGTGTTGGAGTTTTCGAAACGTCATTTGGATTGATGCGAGATCCTTTTGCATTGAACAATTGGAAAATAAAGACGATACAAAGTCTTCTTAGATCTCAAGGAGCTCCCAAGGAACCAAAATTAAGCGAGAGCGATACGTTGAAGGCATCACTTGCACTGCCTGCACCCCCAGGAGAAATATCCTAGTCGAATGGATGGAAATCCATAATTGGAATTATGCTATAATTTTTGTAAACAGACCCTTTAAATTGTTGATTTTTGTTGTTGATAAATTAAGAACGTATTTATTAAAATAAAATATGACTCATAATTTATTAATAATTTCGCACTTTGCTTTGTTCGTGGCAAGCATTAGTTTCTTTGAAAGTTTGTTAAGTATTAAAAATACCTTTAATAGTTATATTTAAGTGATGCAAGTGGTTGTGATTAAAAAGGGGGGTACCAATAAGATTGTTTTTACTTGCGATTTAGTATTTTATATTCATTTGAATAAGAATATAAAAGGACGTTATATTCTTATAATATTATTATCATTTATTAAGATATAATTAAAATAACAGGTTAACATACAGAAAATAGAACCTAACTGCGGAAACCATTAGCTCAATATCTTCTTATAAAACATTTTTATTTAAAAATTGAATTCACAGATTGAGATTATTTTAGAATAAACTGATGGATTCAGACGGGAAGAGATCCTCACAGACGAGGCAATCAATGGTAGCACGCAGACCCAAGGAAGAAATTTTATTAAAAACTGATGAGAAGTAGTAGCCTACCTAGACTGAATTCCTCAGATACATAATTTCAGAATCAGCAATGCTTTGTATGAACAACTAAGTTTTTTGAGTGCAAATTTTGAACTGTTCAAAAATTCTGCATCATTTGTTGGTTTAAACAATGGAGCTGGTTAAAACAATTTTATAAAGTTTAAAAACCATTTATAAATTCTTCCTGCGTTCCTCAACAAAGCCTCTTCTATACGTAGGTAGTTATGTATGTATGAACATGTACTTTACGCCTGCAAAATAAATAATCAAACATTACATTTTGTATACCTTGTTGTAAAGTGCACCACCTAACTAATTAAGAGAAAATGGAAAACTATAAACTTGTTTTCCATCTTTTTAATTGAAATTTGCCATAATTATAGCCTTAACGAAAACAACACCATGTTTTTAGCCGTTGGAGAGGCACGTGTGTTTGAACGGACGGACACGGAAGCAAGCGAATACATACAACTAAATCATATGATTCGACTCTTTGTTTTTTTTCTAGACGTGTTCATGGCCAGGAAGGCAGGAGACCACAAATAAACACAAATGAAGTGACACCTTTGAGTATTGACACCTGGTAAGTTGCTTTCCACGCCACCTACATCTCAAGCGCTTAAGCTTCAAAAGGCGATAGAATTATTTTCGATTTGACGTTCAATGTATTTTCCATAAGAGAAAACGAAAAAAGCGCCTGATGAAAATTAGTTATACCAAATTATTTTATATCAACGGATATCCATATTATGATTGAAATAGAACCAACAAATGTGTAAGCTTATAAATCAACCCGAAAATATATTAAAATAGATAGCTAAAATGCTTTGCTTTGTAAATGTAAACAAACCACCTTTACAACCAGAAACAACAACAAAAGTACTCGATTAGAAATAGAGAAAGGCAGAGGCGTAGTCACGATTATTAAAAAAATATGTTCGTTCGTAATTGAATAAAAATCTTCTTGTGAAAAAATTGATAAAAAAAAATATTTTTCAATTGGCTATTTACACATTTGTTTCTTGGTTTACAAAAGAGGCAAGGTATGAATGAAGGTCAAGCTCGATCACTCTTAATTAGTTCTATTTTTAAGAAGAGTTTACTTTAAAACTTTAAAAGAGTGCTAACCTTTTTTTAAATGGAGGATAAAAGTTTTGTTTGCCCGAAATTACGTTAAAAAATTATTCTTAGAAAGAAACTTACGAGGTAGGATAAAACAAACGAACACAGAGAAATCAAATGATGCCTCTATAATTTATATTAACTTTATATTAACCTGCGCGTACCTAATACAAAAAAATAAAATGAAGATTTATATCACTTAAGTGCATTATAGGTGACTCCTTTTGATAATTTGGAAAACTAATTTTCGTTGGCTTATTACATTTACTTAAGTGAGCGCTTTTGACTGTTATAAATCTATTTTTACGAAAGCAAAAGTGAAAGAAATTAATCGAAAAATAGAGAACCGCAATTATTGGTGCAACACATAATTTCCTGGTACCTATTTTCTTTTTTTCTTACGATCACTAAAGTGGACCTTTTACATTTCTACTTCATTCTTTACTTATAATAAAAAGGAAAATTAATGTTTTATTAAAATCCATAAGAAGCTCTAGTCCCCTAAACTACTACCTACCTACGCACATGATATCGTTCTGACTGATGCCTTGCATCCATTTTGAAAAACAACAACAAAAAAGCACGTCTGTTTACATATTTCATCTGCAAAATAAAGCAAATTAGTAATAAGTTTCGATATATTTTACGTTTGATTTGCAAACAAGCATGTTTAATTATTCTATTGCAATTATAATACAAACAACTGTTCATATAAAATTAATTTGTTAAAATAATGTTTCTATGAGCTGTTTTTGTTTTTCTCTTATGGGAAATGCATTGAACGTCAAATGGAAAAGAAATCTATCTCGTTTGTTAGTTTCATGCGCTGGCTGCAAGGTGCCGTGACTCCATGTGCCAATAATATGGAGTGCTCGTTTACATTCCAAAAACGTAACCATCAAAGGGGGCGCGGTAATCTATGCAGTAATCCAATTTTCAATATAGAGAGGGTTTTTACAACACTAGTACAGTCAACGAAGGAATTTTGCTTGCAAAAAATAGTGCTCTCTGGATTATTTTTGTATATGGTAGGGGATACCCCCAGGTATAACATACCCAAAGTCCCCAGCCCAGGGCCGCGAGATAAACTCAGGAGAGGGGGTTAAAGGTACCCCTTTTTAGATTTTCGTGAATATTGGCACAACCTAACATGTTAGCGCAATAGTCTATACTACATAATTAGAGACAAATAAATTGTCTATAAAAAACGTCCTGTTCATATTTTCGATAGGGTTAATAATAAGGAAGATGCGGGGGTAGAAAAGTCAACAAATCTTAAAAAACCTGTTATTGTCTTAGATATTGAATGTTTTCTGACCAATTTACTTGGAAAAAACAAAAAAGGTAAATAAACATTCATTCACTGTTATTTTATCATGTAATGAGGCTGAGAGTGGAGTTATCAATTCCTTTTTTTTCTATATATCTGAAACTATTCGAAAAAGTTTATGTATACTAAATTAGATAAAATTTAAATAGCAAGAGTTGTTTTCATATGGCGCCAAAAAATGATAACGTTTTTTTAAAGGAACATAATACAAACTTTATTTGCCATAGAGAAGGATTATTTCTCCCCCCCCCCACCGCTTTAGAGAGGAGAGGCATTTTTGTAAAGATAATATTAAAAAACAACGGCAGCACTTACAACAAAAAAAATTTACCTTTTTTGAAAGCCAGAACTCCGTTCTTTTATTTTTCAGTTTTCAATTAAGAATTAATAGGGGAAGTGAACAATAAAAGCCAATTCCGCATTTTATTTTACAATTTAAATAAAAAAATCAAAAACGAAATTTTCAACTTTTTTTTTTTTAATTTTGAGTTTGAAACTATTTTTTTACAAAAACTATGGACATCAATAACTTGATTTGAAAATAAAATGAAAGAACGGAGTTCTGGCTTTCAAAAAAGGTAAATTTTTTTTGTTGTAAGTGCTGCCGTTGTTTTTTGATATTATCTTTAAAAAAAATGCCTCCCCTCTCTAAAGCGGGGGGGGGAGAAATAATCCTTCGCTATGGCAAATAAAGTTTGTATTATGTTCCTTTAAAAAAACGTTATCATTTTTTGGCGCCATATGAAAACAACTCTTGCTTTTTAAATTTTATTTAATTTAAGGTTAGACCGCACTAGGCGGAACTGCACTGCAGCGGAACTGCGATTCAAAATAATTTGTATGAAATTTTATGAAGTTCAGTTGCCGCTTAGTGCGATATAGCTCACACAATTTCATACAAATAATTTTTTGCCGCGTCGTGAAGTGTAGTTCCGCTGCAGTTGTGTGCGGTCTAACCTAAAGTATACATAAACTTTTTCGAATAGTTTCAGATATATAGAAAAAAAAGGAATTGATAACTCCACTCTCAGCCTCATTACATGATAAAATAACAGTGAATGAATGCTTATTTACCTTTTTTGTTTTTTCCAAGTAAATTGGTCAGAAAACATTCAATATCTAAGACAATAACAGGTTTTTTCAGATTTGTTGACTTTTCTTCCCCCCGCATCTTCCTTATTATTAACCCTATCGAAAATATGAACATAACTTTTTTTATAGACAATTTATTTGCCTCTAATTATGTAGTATAGACTATTGCGCTAACATGTTAGGTTGTGCCAATATTTACGAAAATCTAAAAAGGGGTACCTTTAACCCCCCCTCCTGAGTTTAGATCGCGGCCCTGGGCTGGAGACTTTGGGTATGTTATACCTGGGGGTAACCCCTACCATATAAAAAAATAATCCAGAGAGCACTGTTTTTTGCATTTATTTTATAATTTTAAGTCTTCGTTGACTGGGCTAAACACCGTCATAGCTGCAGCTGTTAAAAAACCCTATCTATATTGAAATCACGCCCCCTATTACAGGCTGAAGTTCTACAATGCATTAGGGATAGGAACGAGCAATCCATATTATATATACCTACTCAAAGAGTGACACACATTTAATTTCATTTTCGTTACGGAAGTGCGGGTTTTTCGTAGCAAAAGGAATACACAAAATGGGATGGATGGGAAAGCCACTTTTATTGAAGAATTTGCCCCCACCTCAAAACAGGCCGCATTCGGGTGGTAGGTAGATATGGTATGAGAAACGTTAGTATCTGATATGTATTTGAACGACCAAAACCTGCACAAAGGAAAATGAGTCTGGGGTCGACCCACACTTGTAACTTCCCATTGGTGCACTTGAAAACCATATTATGTACTTATGTACATAGGGTAGAGTTGCCAGTAGCCGGCCCCTTAACGAAATTTTCCGACAAAACTTATGATTAAGCCTTGAATTTTTAACTTTTTGATATTGTTTTATTTACCAAATAGTTCATTAGAGATTTCTTAAGAGTTATACAAAAATAAAACAATAATATTTTAACGTAAAACAATATATTTCATTGTTTTTCTGAAAAAACTCACATTTTATGTTTCTTATTCTCAGCCCCCTCAGTAAAAGGGCTATACTTACGAATTCAACTATTTAATTTTTTTTCCTTATAACAAAACAACATACCTACCTACTTTCATTTTTAGTTATATTAGAAAAACAAGTGTTAAACATAAAAAAATACATTTTATGAGTTTCTTGTCTCCAAGTTGTGTTCATTATAAATGTTTAATCTTAAAATAAATTTCAAATTAATAAATTAAATTCAAATTATTTTTCTAAATTTAATTTAAATTTAAATTTTTATTTTATAGGTACATAGGTATATTAAAACTTAATATCCCGATAGCCCAAGGATGGAGTAGCACTCCGAAACACGTCGCATAGTTATATTTAAAATCAAAAGTTGTGATATGAAGTTTTAATATATAAAATTAAAATAAAAATAAAAAATTAAAATAAATTAGGAAATGATTTTGGGGTATATTCTAAGAACAAAATCGTTATACAGTAATGGTCTATCTCTAATTGCTACATCTTTTATCGGTGATTTAAGAAAAGGCTTACTTTGGTGTACCCTTAGCCATGATAACAAACATTTCTCTGTTAATACTAATGATAGAAACTTGGTTTAGGCTTTTATTTGTAAAGGAAATACCAGCCTTTGTAATTGTAAATAAATTTGATTTCGTTTTTGAGTCTTCAGATATCCTGTTTGTAGCCTGTACCATTTTTCTTTTTGACTTTAAGGTCAATTTTATCCAGAAAATAGGCTTTTTCTGTTTTAGCTCAGAAAAGAGTTCTGAACAGAGTCCGAGCATATAGAGAATGCTCTGAACATCCTCTGAACTAAGCGTGTTCTGACTTCTGAGCGCTCAGAATGTCAGAATTATTTTCGAAACACACCTGAACACTTAGCTGTCACTATTTTATCTTACTAAAGAAATTAAAAGGACAGTCATGTTTCTCGTCCAGTTCAAGCCTCCTGAAATAAGACCAAGCCTTAACAAAATTTTGCTCTTTCTGAGGATTAAGTACCTACTAACTGACTGCTTAACTGACTATTGAAAAATTGTCCCTTATAGAGCATCTCCGATCAAAATCTACTAGGTACTAGATTACGAAGTTGAAAAAATTATTGCAAAATGCGATTTTAATAAAATTTGTTTTTTTATTCGTAATCCAAATGACAACCCACTACAGGGGATGCAATGTATGAATTATCCAAGTACAATACAAAAACTTAATTGAATTCAAATTGAACAGTTAACATTTATTTTGCATTCAATTTAATTTAAAACCATTGTCAGTTTGATATTCGATCGCTGTTTAACACTTTCGTCACGCAGTACTTGGCACTCTCTTGTAAGAAATGTTATTTTAAAGTTCAAAAATTTAATTGCTTCTTCTATTGTAAATTCCACAAAACAAGACTTTCCCACGTCAATTATTATCCTTTCTGTGCTTGGTATCTCAGCTTTCATAAAATTTCTTTCGCCAATATTCATTTGTGTCTTTAATCGCTCGCCAGGATTTTTTCCCAATGCTTCAATAGAATTCTTTAGTTGTACGAATTCCATAATTTCTTCATTATACACTTGAATATATTGATCAAGACGTTTTACTTCTTCTTTAAGGGTATCATTTATGAATGATTCCAAATGTTCTTTTGATATGTCGTTCATGATTAATTTAATTATTATTATAACTTAAAAAAGTTTAAAAATTAATTAAATGTTATTAAAATTGAATGCCAAACAAAATATTTGCTTCAAAAATGCAAACAAAAATAGTTGTGTCAACCAAAAACACTATATATAAAGATAAATATCCCAATCCTAGGCTGTCAATTCGGTTATCGGTTTACATAAAAGCTGCGGAAAACAGCTGGTAAAGTTGTTTAATAGAACGAAAAAAGTTGCAATTAGTAGAAGAGAGATGACAGACCCTTTAAAAACTCTAACCACAGAAGTATCACTACTATTTCACTAATTACGAGCCATTTTATGGTAGGCGGCCGGCTACTGGAGACGGCCGGAAATAGGCAACTCTACCCTATTTACCTAACTGGTGGGTAGAGTATATTTTATATAATTAGGTTTATATTTTATAATGTAATAACTGGGTTTTCGGACAATCAGTATATAAGTAGGTATAGGTATACATATGTATATTTATATAGATACATCGCAAAATGTGACTTTACATATATTTTGTATAAAATTTTTATATTTTTTTTTGTAAATAGCTTACAAAATTCTAAGAATCTTATGTCGATTTGTTTTCAACTATTGGAGATCAAATCTTTTTTTTTTTTTGTAAGGAATTCGCAAACAAAATAATTTTTTTTCCTTGATTGTATGTGTGTGGAATTTGACAGGCCCGAACGCACAATTCTTTAATTTTTTTTGAAAATGGAAAATTGTAATTCTATCTACATATAGTAAATTTTATTTATATTATTTTATTTACTGAAGAACGTGAACTTTATACTTTTACTCCACGGGTATAATTTTGTTGAACAAATTGACTGAAAAGCCAAACGTAAGCAATACCCAGGGAAATGTCACATTACTTAGGCCGTGTGTCAATTGCGTTAAAATTTTGGTTAAATTTGATTCCAGTTAAATTTGGTCCGTTTTTATAGGGGTGAAAAAAATTGAAGGGTTTTGATGTGGCAATTGCATCCTATCCGGACGGTGTCAACATATCCGAAAATGTTTGATAACTTTATTTGTTGTTGCAATAGCTTTTTTCAGAAGGAATTACAACACAAATCTATCCAAATCGCTTTGGATATGATCTTGAACGCGGAAATTGCATTGTGGCAGTGGCAGTCATGGACCTAGTACACCACGGACCTAGTATACCTGACTGCTAGTCCATCATCATTCTCATACAAAAGTTGCATTGCAGATAGTTTTTGCAGTAGCGTAACGCGTGCATAACGCATGCGTAACGCATTCATAAAGCATGCGTAATGCATTCATAAAGCATGCGTAACGTATTCATAAAGCATGCGTTACGCACGCGTTACGCAAGCGTTACGTACGCGTTACAAATGCGTTACGTACGCGTTACGCATGCGTTACGCACGCGTTACGCATGCGTTACAAATGCGTTACGCACGCGTTACGCACGCGCTACGCAGCCGTTACGCACGCGTTACGCACGCGTTACGCATGCGTTACGTACGCGTTACGCATGCGTTACGTGCGTGCGCACGCGTGCGTGCGTAACGCATGCGTAACGCGTGCGTAACGCATGCGTAACGCGTACGTAACGCATGCGTAACGCATGCGTAACGCATGCGTGACACGTACGTAACGCGTGCGTAACGCATGCGTAACGCGTACGTAACGCATGCGTAACGTGTGCGTAACGCGTGCGTAACGCGTGCGTAACGCATGCGTAACGCGTACGTAACGCATGCGTAACGCACGCATTACGCATGCGTTAACGCATGCGTAACGCATGCGTAATGCGTGCGTTACGCATGCGTTACGCCCGCGTCAAACAAATCTTGCATGCGTAACGCACGCGTGCGTAACGCGTGCGTAACGCATGCGTAACGCGTACGTAACGCATGCGTAACGCATGCGTAACGCATGCGTTACGCATGCGTTACGTACGCGTTACGCATGCGTTACGTACGCGTTACGCATGCGTTACGTACGCGTTACTTACGCGTTACGTACGCGTTACGCATGCGTTACGCACGCGTTACGCACGCGTTACAAATGCGTTACGTACGCGTTACGCATGCGTTACGCACGCGTAACACGTACGTAACGCTACGTAACGCATGCGTAACGCGTTACGTACGCGTTACGCATACGTTACGAAAAAAGTATCCCGAACGTACGTACATACACACATACAGACATCTTGCTTAAAACTATAGAGAAAATAATACTATACTATACTTACTCTAAAAACGACGGATTCTGATTTTAGAGACCTCAAAACGTGAAGATATGTCAAAATTTTCAATTCCACAAATCGCACAATAACTTCCATTATTGGGAAGTTTAAAATGAACAGATAAGATGTCAGCTGTTCGTTAATCCAAGGAGATCCCAAAATGTTTGGGATAGCTTTATGTCGAATTCCTTACAACCAAAAAATTCGAATTTTTTCCGAACAAATCGATTGTTTTTTTAAAAAAAATCGATTTTTATGCTGTCAAACAAATCTTGCGTTTTTAGCTAGATTTCACATCAAATCACACACACACTATCAAGATTTGACATTTATCCCCAACTAACAAAGTTGCTTCCGATTTCAGACATTAAAGTGTCATTCGTTTCTTTAGTGACCCAGAAATCCTTCTGACGGGAAGCCAAATCGGTATAGGTGTCAAAGGTGATATAACTGATCCATTAGACTTTCAATTAGCAATTACGTCAGCTGATAAAAGAACTGATGTTTCTTTAATCATATCCAATAGTGATCCAAAGAAATATTAGCCGTGTTTTTTGTGCCTTTATCTCCGCTTCCATATCTGCTTAAAAATAATTCCCATGTTAAATACAACAACAATTTCGGAATTGTCAAAATTGTTGTTGTATTTTACATGGAAATTATTTTTTAGGAGATATGGAAGCGGGGATAAAGGCACAAAATAACACGGATATTAATGCAATCCTTAAAGTTAGTATCTTGCTCGGGATCCTATAATGTTTATATAATCAATCAATTTAGTTTGTCTGAGGTTCTTAAAGCTTTATATGGAATAGATGAAAACAAAGGTGTGGGCCCTGATTATATTTCCCCCAAAATAATTAAAAGACGTGCAGCGTCCCTTGCGTTGCCTTTATGGTTAATTTTCAACAAGTCTCTTAAAACAGGTCAGTTTTTAGATGAGTGGAAAGCGTCTTTCATATCGCCAATTTTCAAATCTGGTGCAAAGCAAAAAGTATGTAACTATCGCCCCATTTGTAAGTTATCTGTGATTCCTAAACTGTTCGAAAAAAATTGTTTGCGATAAGCTTAATTTTCTCACAAAGGAACTCATTTCTGTCTCACAACATGGATTTGTTTCGAGGAAGATCCACTTCTACAAATCTCACTATTTTATGCGATTCAGTTACAAGAGGTTTCGAAAGTGGTTTTCAGACCGATATAATATTTACTGACTTTGCAAAAGCTTTCGATAGGGTAAACCATTAAAATCCTTATTTATAAATTGTCAAAGCTCGGATTTCATCCATATTTCTGAAATGGATCTATTCTTATCTAACTGATCGAACCCAATATGTAAAGATAGATAGATTTGTCTCCAAATTTATGACTGTGACCTCAGGCGTCCCCCAAGGAAGCCACATCGGTCCGTTATTCTTTAATATATTCATTAATGATATTCCAGATATTTTTCAGTTCTCCGGGAACCTGTTATATGCTGATGATGTAAAAATTTTCAAAGTAATTAAATCTTTAAACGATTGTCATCTTCTTCAAGAAGATGTACTTAAACTAGCTTTATGGTGTGAAAGCAATCTTCTTTTTTTGAATGTATCTAAATGTCAAAGTTTTATATGTTCAAGAAAAAAGGTTCCTATAATTTTCGATTATACTATTAACAATATTACATTGGAAAAAGTTTCACAAAAAAAAGATTTAGGGGTTATATTGGATCGCCAGTTTTCTTTTACTTGTCACTATGATTATATAGTAAACAAAGCATGTAAGATGTTGGGTTTCTTAAGAAGGAACACCAGAGAATTTTCGGATTCTTATGCACTAAAATCTCTCTATATGGCTTTTGTTAGGTCTAGTCTAGAGTATTGTTGTGTTGTCTGGAATCCTTATTATGCGACTCATTCATTGAGAATTGAAAGAATTCAAAAAAGTTTCACCAGATATTGTTTTTACAAGCTAAATTGGAATATTGATACGCCCTCATATAATGTCAGATGTCTGCTTTTTGGAATGCAAACGCTTTAACTCAGAAGAAGATATTTTTCAATTATGATGGTAAAAGATATTATTGATAGCCACGTTGTTTGTCCCTTCTTGCTTGAGCGAATTAACTTTTTTTTCCCTTGCAGGAGCCTCCGTTTAAGTTTTCAGCTACGAGAGAAGCAATTACGGTAGAAATGAACCGATTACTCGTTGCATCAGAGAGACCAATGCGATAATTAATATGATTGATGTTTGTATGCCTAGTCCCAGAGACACTTTTAAAAAAAATGTTATGATGATTTTGTTGCTATAAAGGTTAGACCGCACACAACTGCAGCGGAACTACACTTCACGACGCGGCCAGCAACTGAACTTCATACAATTTCATACAAATTATTTTGAATCGCAGTTCCGCTGCAGTGCAGTTCCGCCTAGTGCGGTCTAACCTTAACAGTGAATCATATGTACATATATTTATAAATTAATGATTTTTTATCTTTTTTATTTTATTATTATATTAAAATTGTAAATATATAGTATTTTTTAAATTGTTTTATTATATTATTTTATTCATTAAGTTCCTACATATATATAGTAATCTAAAAGAGAATGTCTCAAATTGATGAAATAGAGAAATAAATAAATAAGTAAACGAGAGTCTTATATTCCAAACGCCATGTCTCCATTTTGCCACCATTTGCAATTCAAGTAAAACGCTTTATGTGATTGTATTAACTAATTTGTAATAATGCGAATGGGCGCACGCTTTTTTAGTTTTTCAAAAATTAAGACATCTTTATTATTTGCATAAATAATTATGTGCAATGAAAACGTAAAGCCTGATCCACATCTGTGTCGTGTGTTGTGTTGTGGAGTCGTGTTTCGCTATCGCTGCAATGTATTTCATATGCGTAAAGCCATATTTGTCTCGTGTGTTGTGTTGCAGTGTGGCGCATAAAATATATGGAATGACAGCGACACACGACTCCACAACACACGACAAAGATGTGGATCAGGCTTATCAGGCTCTTATTTTAATTCACGTGCAGCAGGCGAAAACACTTTCAATATGTAGATTATTTTTAGATAAGTTATGAGTTATAAATTTTTTTAAAGGAGAAAGTAAATCGGTTTTAATGCTAATTATTTCATATAAGAAATTGGCCGAGCGGTTAGGGAGCTCGACAAGAAGTGCGAGGCATCCAGAGTTCGATCCCTTGACTTACAAACATGATTTTTTTTTAATTTTTCTTCACACTATTTTTTACTTCTTTAGCACTTCTTTCGAACTCCCTTAGAATGTTCTTCATAGCAACTGAATTTCATTCATTAAGGTGCTATAGGAGTTAAAAAGTTATCCTTTTTAAAACTCTATGGAGTACTAAAGAGAGATTAAATGAGTGCAATAAACGATTATAAATAGCTTCTATGGATGAGTATAGGAGTAAAATTGTTAGTTGGGTCATTACAATTTTGTGACGATGTTAAAAAAGAAAGCAAATGTTAGTTTTTTTAATTTTCAGTGAATGATCAAAAAAAGTAAAAATAATTGTGCGTATATCTTCAAGACACAAAAATCCCATTAAAATAACATACAATTCGCGAGAAAAACACGTTGCAAAATTATTTTTTTTCGTCCCCTAATGAAATATTCAGAATAGATCCTCGCTGCTGTGTCAGGATGGATTTTGGATTATACATTTTTAACTTGATTAGGCGCACAATTGTTTTTCAATTATCATACGAAATATATATTTGGTTTTAAATTATCAAAACAACGCGCAATATAAAATACACTTTAATATTTGTTTAGCGCACACCACTTCTTTGTTTTTGTAGGGCAACAAAATTCCTGTAAAATTGCACTCACACACTAAGAAAAAATATTAAATCGATTTCAAATGGTTGTAAGGAATTCGACATTAGATTTCTTTTTGACATCAGCTGTTTGGTTCGTCAGCTGGTTTTTCCTAGGCATAACAACAACACAAACAAAATTATGTGTCAGAACAATTTTTGTATGTCTTTTTGCAAGCATGTTTCTTTAGTGAGCATTTTAATTTCTCACTTTTGTACTTTTGTACAAAAGTAGGTCTACTTTTCTTCATATTTGCAGACGAAGATATATGTAAATCCAGCATTATAGGACTTATCATAATGCAGATAATGAAGACTAACATGTTCATCCAGCATAATGGTGGATTTACATGTATTTTCATCTGCATAATGCAGAAAAGTAGAGCAGGACAGATGTATACAAAAAATCCGAGCGAGTGAAAGAACATGTTCGTCTTCATTTCTGCATTATAGCACTTTCCTATAATGCAGGAGCGAAGTTCTTCTGCATTTTGATCTTTTCTTTCTATCAAACAATTATACATTTTGTATTTGGCATCCCTTTTTTGTGCAGAAACCAAATGCAGATACATGTAAATCCACCAATAATCTGCATGTACGAAGATCTTCTGCATTTTGGTGTTCCCTCTCTATCCAACAAATGTACATTTTGATTTTGAATCTCCTTTTTTTGCAGAAGTCGGACGAAGATACATGTAAATCCACCATAATGCTACGTTTTCATTGGAACCAAAATGAGGTAATTTTGAAATGAGCTCATTTGGAACGTCATTTCCTATACAAATTTGTCGTTCCAAATGGGCTAATTTTGAAATTACCTCATTTCGATTCCAATGAAAACGTAGTATAAGCTCTTCTACATAAAAAGCAAGACCAGAAAATCCTGTTCTGTTCTAAACTGTTCAGAACAAACTCATTGAACAGCAAATCAGAACAGTTTGGAAAAGAAATTGTCATTGATGGTGGATTCTCTGCGTCTGCATTATACAGAAAAGTAGAGCAGGACAGATGTATACAAAGAAACCGAGCGAGTGAAAAAGAACCATCAAGAAGATGAACATGTTCGTCCTCATTTCTGCATTATGGCACTTTCCTATAATGCAGAAACGAAGTTCTTCTGCATTTTGATCTTTTCTCTCTATCTAAAAAAATATACATTTTGTATTTGGCATGAACAGTAAAAACTAGTACTTTTCTGTTCCAAACTGGGACTATTTCATAGCCACTACATCAGCTACATCGACTTTTACAACAGCGTCCCACAGCGACAACAGCCGGATTTACACGAATGACAAGTGTCATAAAATCTGTTATAATAATGACAAAATAATGACAAAATCAATTAATTTATGACATGCATTTACACGAAGACAAAATAATGACTGTTTTAGATAATGACAATTTTGTCCATTCTTTTCATTTTTGTTCATTCTTTCTTCCGGCTTGTCATTATTTTGAAAATGGTGTCATTGTGCGTTTACACGATGTCATTTTTATGACTAGTTTGGCATGTCATTATTTTTATGACAAATATGAAAACCATTTACACGAAAATGACAAGAAAATGACAGAAATAATGACATTTTGTGATTCGTGTAAATCCGGCATTACATTTGTTTGTTCGACGGCTTTCACACAAGACAACTAAGTTGCCAGAAACTGGCTAGTTTGTTGGCGAGAAGGGTGTGAGGGGAAATTTGTTGTCTTCCTTTTACGCCCTTCTCGCCCAGGAACTAAAAATCGCCGGCAACTCAGTTTCCTTGTGTGAAAGGGGTCTCCCTCAAACTCAACACTTCCAGTTGTATTTGTGGAACAGAAATTTTTAACGGAAATATAACTGGTGTTGTCGTAGAATGCAGTAGCCCGTAGCGTAATGGTTAGTTCTGGAGGTCTGGGATCGCTTCGCAGCCTCGTCCACCTAAAAACAAAAAAGTTTTTTTCAGGGCTACTGCCTCTTGCGAGGAATTGACAAATCCTCCAAGAGTATCACTTGTCACGAATAAGTGCTTCTCGTCTAGCCGTTCGGATTCGGCATAAAATTGTAGGTCCCTTCCATTCCTTTCGAAAGGCGCACACAGGAATGGTTGCAAGTTGTTTGTCACTAGGCCCTGGTTCTTTATGAGCCGTTGTGCCACCCGATTTATTTATTTTTTTTATTTGTCGTAGAATGCTCTTGTAAAAGTTGATGTACATAGCTGATGTAGTAGCTGTGAAATAGGCCCCTGTTCGGAACAACATCGCTGAACAAAGCTGTAGATAGAATGTATGTAGGTGTGCGTCTGCGAATGCTTACTCAAAAATAATACATCAGCTGTTTTCCGCAGCTTTTATGTAAACCGATAACCGAATTGACAGCCGAGGATTGGGATATTTATTTTTATATATAGTGTTTTTGGTTGACACAACTATTTTTGTTTGCATTTTTGAAGCAAATATTTTGTTTGGCATTCAATTTTAATAACATTTAATTAATTTTTAAACTTTTTTAAGTTATAACAATAATTAAATTAATCATGAACGACATATCAAAAGAACATTTGGAATCATTCATAAATGATACCCTTAAAGAAGAAGTAAAACGTCTTGATCAATATATTCAAGTGTATAATGAAGAAATTATGGAATTCGTACAACTAAAGAATTCTATTGAAGCATTGGGAAAAAATCCTGGCGAGCGATTAAAGACACAAATGAATATTGGCGAAAGAAATTTTATGAAAGCTGAGATACCAAGCACAGAAAGGATAATAATTGACGTGGGAAAGTCTTGTTTTGTGGAATTTACAATAGAAGAAGCAATTAAATTTTTGAACTTTAAAATAACATTTCTTACAAGAGAGTGCCAAGTACTGCGTGACGAAAGTGTTAAACAGCGATCGAATATCAAACTGACAATGGTTTTAAATTAAATTGAATGCAAAATAAATGTTAACTGTTCAATTTGATTTCAATTTAGTTTTTGTATTGTACTTGGATAATTCATACATTGCATCCCCTGTAGTGGGTTGTCATTTGGATTACGAATAAAAAAACAAATTTTATTAAAATCGCATTTTGCAATAATTTTTTCAACTTCGTAATCTAGTACCTAGTAGATTTTGATCGGAGATGCTCATTTGAAGTCTGGAATGGGAACGATGTACATAGTGGGACAATGCAATTAAATACTGACCACTATTACGATCGTCATCAATTATTGAGTGGTTTCTTTAAACCAGTGTGCTCACACTATGGATGAAAATAATAATAATAATAATTTTTCAAAATATGGATTTTTAAAGCAGTGATATTTTATATAAAGGGTGAACAAAATGAGTCAATTTTTGGTTTTATTTCTTTGAAAATATGTGTTCTTAGTATTTGAGAAATATTAGGGCGTTACATTTAACAGTCGGAAAACGGGAGCAGTTAAAAATCAAGAAAAAACAGTGTTTGGTTTTGATTTTATAAATTAAAATATTTTCTTTTTCAAAAACTACCGTTTTTTATCTTTAAAATGACACCTCAAACGTGTTGATATCTTTAAAAATATCATTTCTAAAAATAAAATAAAAAAACATTAAAATGATGATTTTTAAATCTTTCAAGGGAGGTAGAGGGGGAACGGTGAATGCGAAAATTAAATTAAGCTGGACTTCCATCTTTTGGAACCTAAAGTTGATTCCAACAAGGTTTGAAAAATATCAAAATTGCGATGGCTTTTCGATTAGACGTTTTCAAATGGAATGACTCATATTTTTTTCTGGAACTTAAGCTTGCTTAACATAAAATTCGCCTAAATTAATCCATGCATTTCTGAGAGAATGATGACACTGGTCATTTTTCAATATTTTTGGTATAACTCGAAATCCAAGCCGAATTTGATAATTTAACTTAAATTACTTTTTTTTTGAAAACATACTGTCTATTAAATTGGATGGTTTGGAAAAAAGAAGAAAAGTAGAAAAATACATTATTTTAAATATTTTAACTACACTATAGATAACAACAAAGATAGATGGAACACATACTCAAGTGATAAGAAGAAGAGGCACAAGCCTTTAAAATTATGGATCAAAAAAGATGTTTTAATAAAAAATTGGCGAAAATATACCAATCCAAAAACAACCATATTTTTTGTTTGTTGAGGTTTTTTGCTCGTAAACCTTAATATTTTAAGTATGGGTTTAATTTTTTTTTTTTTGTGAATTGGTTTTTGATGAATAAAAATAAAAAGTTAAATATGACATAAAACATTTTTTTAAAGTACCTAAAACTTTTAACTGTTTACATTTAATCATCAAAACCCAATTCACAAAAAAAATATAATTTCCCAATAAAACGTAATCTAAGTTTATGTTATCAAATTCGGCTCAGTTTTCGAACTATACCAAATATATTGAAAAATGACCGGCGTTACCAATCTCTTAGAAATGCATGGATGATTTTGTGAGAATTTTGTGTTTTAAGCAAGCTTAAGTTCCAGACAAACATATTCAAAAATTAAAAAACCGTAAACGATTTTTTGTTCTTTGTTAAAAGCTATATTCAACAATAAATAACTATCTACATGATCATGCAGTATCAAATACTATGTGAGCTGAAATTTAGCAGTGGTTTTAGATTCTTATTGTTATAAAATTGTCATTTTTTTTAAAATAAATAATTGATGTATGTTGAAGTGCATAAGTTTTTCTTCAAAATATAATTAAAATGATGTCAATAGTGTTTCGGGCTTGCAAGTTATTGCAACTTAAATTTTAAACCAGGCACTGTATCAAATAAGCTGAGTGCCAGTGTATGTTTGTATTTTCGTTGTCAATAATTGAAAATTGGATTTTCGGGATCTCAAATGGACCGGGATCACAGCTGATCGGAAACTGTCAACCACATTGGTGCATGTACTGCACTTTTCTGTTCTACCTTGTTCTGACAATTTGTTCTGTTCTGTCCTGTTGTAATCTAGATTTTTTTCACTTAACAAACTTAGTAAAAAGAAAATTGAATACACCATTAATTTGGGATTACAAATTCAAATTTTTTTTCATCTCAAATTATTAATTAAAGATTTTGGATGCATTTTGGCAGCTATTTAATCAAACGAGAAATGACAAAAATGTTATCACAGATTATCAGGTACTTTCGTTATTTGATTAAATAGTCTTTTCTGTTCGTGTCTATATTTGTTAATTTATTTTCAATTTGTGTTTCAGTGCCGTCGTCGAGTTGATGCAATAATGGGAGTTATTTAATAGATATAGTATGATTTAATAAAAAAATTGAATGAATAAAGTAGAACCCCTGAAGAAGTAAGAGTCTTATGAAACGTTGGGTAAAAGAATGGAATAGAAGTTTTTTATTCGCATTCCAAAATCAAAAAGACCAAAAGAGCCTAATTGAAACAAAATCAATAACTTGTTTGGTTAATAAAAATATTAGTTTAATTTAACAGTCCTGGAGTTTCATCAATTCCTACTCCTAAAAAAGAAAATAAATAGAAAAATTTAAATTTGTAATAAATTCATGGTGATTTCTATATTCTTATTAGGTATAAGATATTGATGTTAATAAACAATACTAATGAATTTTTATGTATTTTCATTGTCAAATGTCAATTTTGTGAATAAACTGTTAATTTTATGGGAACATAAGATCTATACTTGTAAATACATAGTTCTATTGATAAAGTTGGTAATATATGGGGCTTAAGTGTTATTCTGAAATAATAATTACAAAATCAAATATCATATTTATAAATTGAGCACCCTGTTAGGGCACTAGCAGAGTTAGAAACGAATGCATTATGTACTTCAGTATTTCATTCTTTGAAATCCCAGTCATTTGACTTATCTTTGCGAATGCAGTTAAATAGTTTTTCTAAGTATTTTTACTCAAAAGACTACAAAATTTACTGGGAATTATGTATATTTTAAATTTTTTGTACTGAGTTCAAGTTAAAATATTTCAAAATAAGCATTTTTATTCAATTAATTACAATTTTTTTCACAACTCTGAGGCCTAGGTTTTAAAACCTTCATTAATGTATTTTTTTTTTTAATTAAATTCTTTGCCTCTGCAATTTTATATTTTCGACTTACGACCTTGATATTTCATAAACGGTTTGAAATTCGTTATTAAAAAACCGACTGAAAATAGGACAAATCCCATTGAATTTGCGGTTTCAAATATAATAGTCATAACGGGAAACAAATAAAAATGTAGGTACATACAGTGGTGGCGGCCTAATTAAGAACGATATTTTTTATAAAATATTAAAATGCATAACTTTTTCATGGGAAATCTGTTGAGGTTGTGAAGTGCGTCAAATGTCTTGTTTTGTAGGTCAGAAAGTAAATTTGATGTTAGAAGCCTTTAGAACAAGAAATTGAATCAAAAATACACTCTTAAGACGGTACAAAGTACAGGATAAAACTTAATTTAATTTGGGGTGCATTGACTTGGCATAGTATGGTCGATAAGTTAGAAAAAAATGCTCGAATTGACCAGAAAGGGTATAAAGACATTGATGAATATGTTATGGAGTCCTATTCATTTGAAATCATGCCAATAAAATTTGTTTTTAAGAACGATAAGGTGTTTGCGTATTCAAGAAGTCAATTTTGAGATTATACCGTCCAAAGCTCTGGCCTAAATTCTATCTAGAACTAGGGATAGTTAAAATAAAACAAATCATTATGATCAGAATGTTCTAAATATTGAGGAAATCTGAAAGATTATACCACTATCAAGATTCCATGCCTTACGCGAAAATATGCAAGGAATTTTGTTTGAAATTATAAAGAATTAAAGTTTTCCTACAATATATTGACATTAACATATTGAAATTCCAAAGATTTTGAATGTTATGACAGTCTTTTGTTTCTGCTCTTAATTATATTGCCAGACGAAATAAGAGTTAAATTATTAATGTTTATTTTTTTCCTACCAATATTCTAATGCTTATAATTTTTAAACATTACTGAAAGTGTACCGTAGCTCATGGGCTATTAATAAAACCACTGCTCAACCTCAACAGATTTCCAAAACAAAATGTATGCGTTTTAAAATTTTATAAAAATATCGTTTTTAATTAGGCCGCCAAAACTGTATGTATGTACTAGGATGGGGCTTATTTTGAAAATGTCTAAATTTTGTTTATCCTTCCCTTAAAGTTGGTCTATAGCTGCGGTCCCGGGGTTCCCGGGACTGTCCCGTATTTCAATAGCCTGTCCCTTAAAAATGGGTTAATATTTTTACGCATTTCTCAGAAAAAAAAACATTGGTTTTCCAAAACTTTTACAAATTGTCGAGTGAATGAATAATATGTGGGAGAGCAAAAAATCCAAAGTTAATTTTAAAACTAAAAGCCATGTTAATTGTTAAATGTAATACAAATTATTTAAAAGAAATCGAACAACTATAAAATATTTCTTCAGCACAAAAGTATCAAGGACAAATATTTTGTACGTTGCAAACTTGGCTAATCTGCATTACGAAATGTTATGTTTTGTTCATTAAGATAAAGACATTAGTTAACAGAAGACTGAATTATTTTATTAATAAAATAAATGTTAAGTTTTAAGTTATTTCAATTTTAAGAGTTTCTTTTCGTTTGTTTTTCTGTTATTTTTTCTCTCGTAAATATTTATTTTGTTCTGTACATATTCAAACTATAATCGAAAATATTTCGTTCCAATAATCAACACGTTGTACGGAAATCGTATTTTTTAGGAGACGAGACTGAAAATTTTCGATTTTAACGAGACCGAGACGAGGCTTACAAAAGTCTCGCAGAGTCTCGTTTCGTGGCCAGCCCTAATGTAGATAGCTATCAACATAAAAATTGAGAAAAAGGCCAATATTTTTGTTTTACGTTTTTAAAATTTTCACTTTGTGTCCCGGGTTTTGCTACCAGAAATATGGTCATCGTATCTTTAGCCGACAAAAAAGTCTAGTTTATCTATAGCTATACAAAGGTCAATAAAATCATAATTATTTGTGAAAAGTGATCAAAATAATGTGGAAAAAATCTAATTAAAACTTAATTGAAATCGGTTAACGGAGCAGTTCAAATTTGTATTCAATTTTTGTATGTTTTTAAGTTTTGTAATAAAATGTACATACATATGTGTGTATGAACTTAACTTTGTGAACATAATGTACATACATAATTACGTATCTATTCTTTGAATGCACGAGTACTAGTTTTTATTGACAATTCATTTTTTTGTTTGTACTTTCAGAGCTTCATTTGTAAAAAAAAAAATTTGGTTTCTTTTTGAATTCTGTTTAATATTAATAAGGAGTTCGTCTTTTTCTGACTAGCGTAGAATTTGTCTATTGTTTTTTTGAAAGCTTACGATTGCAAAATAAGCTTATTTCGAACTTTGGTTATTTTGAAAAATCACAATTTGAATCTTAGGTTTCATTAAACCAGAAAAAAATACACACAGTGACACTGAAACAGTTATCATGAAATTTTTTTTTAATGTTAAATCTAACGACCCACAAAATGTCATTATTTACACACACTCTTTCGGTTGCATTTTTGGCTTAGGATACCTAAACCATGATGGATTTTTATAAATGGGGTATCAAATGAAAGCTTAGACTGCCCTCTTTAGACGGAAAGACTTTTGTTGGTTGTTGTGGCGAGTCCGGCCACTTTTGTAAAAACAGCTATTTTTGTATCCATTGCGTTTAACAGGTGGACAATTATGCAAAACTATTTCATATAGCCTATTAAAACGCTTGTACCACTTAAATGATTTAAATGCAAAGGTTAAAAAAATAGCACTTTTTACAAAAGTGGTCGGATTCGCCGCAACAACCAACAAAAATTTGTGCGACCACTGGTTTTGTAAAGAGGGCAGTCTAAGCTCTCATTTGATACCCCATTTATAAAAATCCATCATGGTTTAGGTACCCTAAGCCAAAAATGCAACCGAACAAGTGCGTTTTCTACCTATTGTCACCTGAAAAACCTTGTCCGACCAGCGGTTTTGTTAATGTTAAGACTAAAGCTATGAATTGGCATCATTTTTTTCTGAAGCCGCGATGAGATGGGTAAACCTACGGTCGCCTCCCGTCTTACTATCACTTACTCCCTTTTACGAAACGGGGCTATTTTTGATATTGAGAAACTGTGAATGCCAAAGGTTTCTATTCAGCATTCAGTGTCACTGTGAATATTTGATGTTGGTGTTATTATTCTGTGAATGATAACAGAAAATAAATATTTTATCAGAAACCCAGTGGTTCCATTCCATTCGTATGTTTACTTGTTGAATGAATCTATTTGAAAATATTCTTACGAAGCATCTTTACCGGCTCATCGCAAGTGCTTAAAGCAAGCAAATATGTGAAGTATCTTTGGCTGATATCTTGAGCAACGTCATTAATTGGCATTGCTTTTTCAGCAAGCAAAGTATCGTGCTCAATTGGTACGTCATCTGTTAAATAGAAGAAAGAAAAAAAAAAAAAAATAATTAATTTTTGTGTTTAACAACTTTCAAGTTTTTGTTTAAGGAAAATATTTTTTGAATTTGACTCTTTTTGACTTACGTAAGCTACCACAAATTTCTAAAACTTTTCACGTCACAGGGTAACTCAGCTGACACTACCTTCAGTTTCTGTAAACGATAACCATAGGATCTTGTTTAGGCGATATGTTTTAATATGAGATGATGGAGAGTAATTACATATTATGTATTTGGTTGGTCATTCTCATTAAGAATAATTTTACATCGTGACAAGAGAGCTAAGCAAAAGGTGTGGAATTTGTCTTAGCTCTCCTTCCAGATGACTTAAGACCAAGTAAGAAATAATTGTAACTGTTTTATTTTAAAAAAAATCACTAATACCCGTCCAATTATTATTACCAGTTCAATTTCTTTCTTTCAATACAAAAATCCCCTGTGTTTCTTAGCCGAGATTTTACTGCGACGACGACGCCGACGAGTCAGCTCTTCGAACTTTTCTCTTTATGCAAGAGAACCAAGTGGATCACACCTTCTGGTAATCTGTCTGGAAGAAGTAGAATAGAAATTATAGCCAAGTATAATTGTTGCGAATGCCAAAGAAGTAGTAAATAAAAAAGTCTTGACCCTTTAGAGACAGAACTACAGTTTTTTAATTATATAATAGACTTTCATTCTGTTTTCATATTTGTTTTGTTTTCATCTTCACAATGACACAGATTGTTAATATTGTTTTTTCTTTTTTAAAGTTATACGTAAAAGTGTCTATGTGGGATGGGTAGGGTATACATTCGTTAATGTATGTGCTTTTGGAATAATTTAAAATTCAAATACAATTAAATGGGAGAGGGTGGGGGCGGGCGCGGTCGAGAGTAGTGGGCCAATGATAATCATTTTTTTTTTTTTGTAACACCAATTATTTTTGCTACTAACAACAAAACTACCTCGAGTCATTTTCTACATGTTTGCGTGTGTCTTACTTAGTTGCTAACAAATACATAAATTTATATAATAAATGTACAATATTTTTGTTTTTAGTTGTTGGTTGATTTGTTTTAAGAGCGAGAAAATTACATAATGATTTGTTGCCCACGTGGTATTGCAATGATTGTTTTTTACATTTTTTCCTGAATAAATGGATGTGTTAGAGCCTGGTTAAGAGATATGCGTTTGGATAAATCAAGAGAAAATAGACTATCCAGTAAATCCTTTAGTTGGGTTACTTTACGGTATTGATCATCGGGTAGGTTTTGATCAGCGATCAATTCATTTTGTAGATTTCTCGATGCTTTGATAACTGGCATCACAACTATTTTTTCCTAAAGGAATTATAAGCAAAATGAAAATTTAGAAAAACAACAAAATTTTTAAATAATAATTCAAAACCTTACCCTCTCTGTAATCTTGTCTATTTCGTGGTACAGGAAATTACAACTTTGGTCAAAGTGTTGATCTTTGAATTGACCTTTACGAACAACTTTATTTGGAATTTTTCCTAAGGATTAAAATAATATGTAAAATGTAATTTTCGTCTTTTTCGATGGCGTATTTTTTTTTTATACAGAAATTTCGAAAGAGTTTAAATAATTATGTATATCAAAATTAAAAAAAAGTATATGCAAAAAAAAAAAAATATTTTATATAAAAAAGATTTTATGCATTAAAAAGAAATCAAAATATATATTTTATATAAAAAATCAGCAAATCAACAACATACGAAAAAGATTTAAAACAATTAAAAACACTCACCTTTCAAATCCATAAAGAACTTTAACATCTGATTATTGCTCTTTCCACTAAATAATATCTTTCCCGTATACAATTCATAAATTGTACATCCTGCCGACCACATATCAATTCCATAATCATATGGAATTCCCAAAATTATTTCAGGTGCCCGATAGAAGCGTGATATCAAATAGGGAGTGATTTCATTCTCATTAATTGCTGATGCAGATCCAAAATCGCATAGTTTCAATATCAAATGACTTTCATTGACTAAAATATTATCGGGCTTTATGTCCGCATGTAAGATGCCTGTTTTCTTGAGGAGTTTTAATGCAAGAAATAGTTGTTGTGTATAACTTCGCACAGCTTTGATGTGAAGACCGACATTCTTGCCGTATTTTTTGAGAACCTCACGTAGATTCATTGCAAGTGGTTCAAATACCATACACAAATGCTGAAAAAGGGAAAAACAAATCAAGTTCTAGTTGTAGAATTGTGCAAAGTTTTGGAGGGCTTACCTGTTTATGAAAGAAATGTCGGTACAAGCGTAAACAATGAAACCGGTCTTCCGGATCAGCATCATTTAGTTTCTTAAGAATTTCCAACTCTCTTAATCCCGTTTTGTGCCTAAAAAGATAAAACAGAATGATATTAATTTTTTATCTCAAAACTTACAAACAGACTTCTAGCCCTTACATGATCTCATTATTACGAATGATTTTAACCGCAACATTAGCATTGCCTCTAGCTTGATCGCGACCTCGAATAACGTTACTGAAAACTCCTTGTCCAGTATATCCACTGACCACATATCGATTGTCAAGCGTCTCACCAATCCGCACTCGATAGTATCCCTCGGCATCATCCCAATTATCCGTGAGAGCTGGATTCTCGGTTTGATGCTTATTGTGAACAATGGTACTCGGGGACTAAAACAAATAAAAAAAAAAAAAAAAATAAAGACAAAAAAAACAAAGTTAATTCAATAGTTCAAGAAATAAGATGACTTTCTTTCTGCACGACAGTTACAAATAGACTCACATCGAAGTTAGAATCGACATCTTGATCGGCAAACATATCCCATTCTGGTCGTTTGCCCGTTGTCGTAACTGGTTGTTCTTTTGTACTTGCATTTGCAGAATCTTCTTTAGCACCAGATTCGAGGTCTTCTTCTTTGTCCTTCAGTGGAGGTGGAGTGTGTGTTGTATCGGTTGAATTATCATCATCAAGATGTACTGGGGATCTATTTGGAACTTGCTGTGGAGATTGATCTTCTTTGCTCTGTATCGGCAGGGGAGAATCTTTTTCTGGTAGTGGTAGCGGTGATGGTGAATTTCTATCAACTTCTTTTTGATTACTTCCGAGTTTCTGGAAATAAAATAAAAAGTCGGTAAAGGTAAATTTGAATGGAGTTTATTTTACTTGTAAAATTACGACACGCACCAGGGACAGTGTCGCATACAAAGGAGATGGCAAAAAAAAAACACAGAGTCGACAAACAAAATTTATATTCGGTTTGTTAAGGCTTAATAATTACTTCAAAAATATGTAATCGTTATATCGATAAATTATGGGGTTTTGAAATGCAACCGAAGTAGTGTATTTTCTAACCGCAGTAATTGGACAAAATTCTTCTACTTGTAGTTTTGTTATTATTTGACTAAAGCTATCGGTTTTCAAAAACCGTGCTATTGCCTCAGCTCGCCTACCGCTCTATTATTTGTAAATACAAACAAAATAAATAAAAATAAAATAGTAAGAACAAAATAATAACAGGCGTATTAGACACTTGGTATGTTCTTTAAAACTTCTTATACCCCATGGATTTCGGGGTTGCCCTTTTGATGTTTATAGACGATTTATATCCATACATTTTTGTATTAATCAGTATTTTATTTAAAAAACAGGCAAGTTCGGGAAAATATGATTCCAGAGAATACACTTTCACAACTTTGAGATCCCCTTATCCTAAAAATACCTAATTCAGTACTAATATATGTAGCACTTTTGTATATTTTCCAAAATCAATATTGCAAACGCCAACTTAGTTTTTTAACTCCCATAGATGATAAACACATATTGTAGTGGGTATTACATAATAAAACATCTTTCTATACTCTGTCCAACAAAAATAGTCAGTACAGTCCTAATGGGAGAGCTTTTCGAAATACACTGGTGCCTGTTGCTGAAATTCCCACTGAAAATAACCACTGCGTATATCCCACCATAACCTACCTACTGAACACCTAAGTGTACAGTGCACTGCTGTTGCTGCTTGTGTGCTTTCTTCTGCAATCAACCCTCGTTGTTATTGTGTGCATTAAAAATAAACACATTGAATCAGAGTTACCATTGCTACGTTTATACATATCACTGAGGCTTTTTCTTTGGTTTTTGCTGAGGAGTTTTGCGGATTTAAGCTTTTTTAAAGCGCTTGAGAACAAATAATTCAACCTTAATTTGTATTAATTTAGTATGCTTACTACGGAAACCCTGTAAGAGCTTTACAACAGTAAAAAACTTATTGACATTCATTACAGTCAGAGTAAAAGGCAAACATCCAATCTTCCCTGTACTGACTATTTTTGTTGGACAGAGTATATATTTTTATAAAAGTGTTTCAGGCAGTCTGTTTGTCTATTTTCAGCGTCAAAAACTCCTGTATCGATTTTCTTTAAACTTGGTATCCAGCAAATATTAGACAATACCCGCATACGTTTTTGTTTTTTTTTTTTTGTTTTAGGAAGAACAATTAAATTATTTCCCTTCTCATCCCACATAGGACGAACTATCCTTAACCTTTTTTTTAAATGATTGGTATACAGTTCTTAGATACTAAACAATCTGACAGAAATGTGATGTTTTAATGTTATCAAAAGAACAGATAAAAAGAATGAAGTGGTTTATTCATGGAAAAATTAAGAAACATCTACAGGGCAACTGAACTTCATACAATTTCATACGAAATCGTATGAATAGTAGTTCCGCTGCAGTGCAGTTCCGTCGAGTGCGCTCTAACCTTTAATCGAGATGATGTTTTCTGGAAATTAATTGTATGTTTTTGACAGCAGCATAATACACTTAATCTTAGTCTCTTCATATTCCCACCCAACGAACGAGGATTTAATTCGAACTCGGACTGTTTCGACTTTAACCTTAGTACTCATTCCTTAAAACTCCGACTTCAGAGTCACACTCCCTAACCCTATTATCAGGTAAAGTTTTTAGTTTTTAAGTAAGATTAAAAATAACCGAGTAAAGGGGGGTTTTGCTCCCACCAAAATTAAATTAAAGCAGATCAAAATTGAAACAACCAGTTGTATTTAAGAATTTTTTGTATTAAAAATTGCTTCAACTTAAAGGTAGATTTATCAATAGTAAGATTAGTCTATGCTTATTTATTTCTCATGCGGTTAGAAACAAAAAAAAAAAAAAAAACAATAAAAAGGATTGTTCAGTTAGGTTTTTTTAGATTAGAACAGAACAGAGTAGAACAGAAACGTCAGACAAAATAGAACAGGCAGCTGTCTGACAGATGTAATTGTCAAAAAATAAAAATACAAAAAGAAATACTTTTTTATTAAAAACAATTAGAAATACTATTTATTTAACTACACAATTTAACTTAATTTAATTTGTGTTGTTTTTTTAAATATTTATTTGTTTGTTTCCAAAGTAAAAGCACAAAGAGCCACGATCTTTGTTAAAAAATATCAACTTGCACGTGACAGCAGCTGATTTAAACAGTTGTCACAAACCTGTTCTAAGTTGTTCTACCTGTAACAACAAAAAATCCTGTTCTATTTTGTTCTAAACTGTTCGGAACAGCCTCACTGAACAACAAATCAGAAAAGTTTGGAACAGAAAATTCTCATTGAACAGCAAAAACTTGTACTTTTCTCTTCTCAATTGTTCCAAACTGTACGGAACAACGTCGCTGAACAAAGCTATAGTCAAAGAGAGCGGACAGAAACTTTTGATAGTGAATGTATAACCGCAATGTGAGAATTTGGTTTAAATGTACAAATGAAATTGTATCCACAACAAAAGTACGGAAAGTTTTTTTTTTCAGCTTGTTGCCCAAATTGGCGTATTTTTCAATAGTGAAAAATAAGTTATGGTGCTGTCATTTTCCCTAAGACTTAAGATATCAATATCAACGATCCGATTGATAGATCTCTAGATATACGCATTTTAAGAAAACTCTTTCTTTCGATTGTTTGCTTTTTGAACAAACTAAAAAAAAAACCGATAGGGTTCTAGTTAGGGCGTTAACGGCATATTTTAGTTCAAACCTTGCGCTTCATCCTGATGAGATGAGCTTTGGTGCACTAATAGTACCGTCCTTACTTTACTATTAAGAAGTATTGCCACGGTGGCATATAGCACATGACTTTAGGGATTGCCCAATATTATGCAATAAGTACAATACGACTTCCCTAGCAAAAGTTATATTCCTTTTTATAAAATGATGTCTCGATTTTCACTGAAACGAGCATAATATTATCAAGTTTCAACGGTATGTTGATGAAACTTGAAACACGTGACTCATTTGTCTTAAGAAACAAGAATCAAAACAGTCTTTATAATTATCTGAGGTGAAAGGGTGTTTTTTTTTTTGTGAAATGGAAAATTCTAAAAATATGACCAGTAAATCTTATCATATACCATATTTTATAACGATTACAAAAAAAAAATTAAAATGTTGAATTTATAACCCATATTTTCCTTCCGCCTCAAAAAAAATAACAAACTAGAACTGAATATAAATATTTTGTGAATTGTTTGTACACAAAGCAAAAAGTGAATAAAACGGCAAATTCTATTCTTTTTTAAAAATATATTTCCATGGATCCTTTTGAGGCCTTCTAAAAAAAACAACATTCCAATTTTTGGAATGGTAGACTGGTAATAGTAATTCACTTTCCCTTTCAATCAAAAAAGCACCCCCTCGCCACGGGTTTTTTGATTCTTATTTTGTATAACAAAACAAATTTCATCACCATAACGTTGGAAATCGGTTATGCTAGTTGCACTGAAAATTAATTTATCATTTTATATAATAACAACTTTTTGGAGGGTGGTTGTATTGCATTTATTTTGGTTTCATCACCACTAAGAACTACCCTAATTCATTTATTTGAATGTTTAGATTATACCAAGACAAGTATATATCCGTTTGACATACTTTTTCATCTCCCTCTCGCCCACTTGAAAGCGATTCTTCAAAAATGTATAGACCAATTTATGTGGAATTTCGTTGTTATAAACTGATAAGGAGGCAACCCTCATATCGTCGATCTGCCAGTGTTGCCACCGTGGCAACACTTCTTAAAAGTAAAGGAATATTAGTTACCAAAGCTCATCCCGTAAGGAACAGCTGCTCGGAAGAATAACTCGAAGCAAAAAATCCATCTATTCGTATGAAAGAATTTTCCATTCCGACGGATACCTCGCTAGGGCCGATTATTAGAATTAGTGAGTACATAAATTATGTCGTCTCGTGAGGTAAAATGGTATGTCGAAAATATTGTCGAGTATTCGACAATTTATTTAGATATGTAGAATTAATATAGGCTTTGAACCACCAAAAATTGACATTAAAATATTTTGTCCAGGCATCTGGTGCTTTTTAGTTTTAGATGAAAATAACCTTGCTTTGGTGAGTGCATAGCCATTTCAGCATATATGCAAACATTAACAAACTAGAACTGAATATAAATAATTTGTGAATTGTTTGTACACAAAGCAAAATGTGAATAAAACAGCAAATTCTATTCTTTTTTAAATAAAAAAAACCTTTTTCCAATATCAAGTTGAAAATGATTAGTTTACCTTTAATAGTTCCTCTCGTCGTTTGCGTCTCATTTCAATGATTTTTTCCTCATCATCGTCGTCATGTATGTCAATGTTATTAAGTTCGTCGTCGCTGCTGCTGCTACTAGAATCTTTTTGTCTATCTTTCTGACCCTCACTTAGCGAGCCTCGATAGCGATCGGGACGTTCGTCCTTCCTTCCCAAGGACCCATCACCTCGGGAACGATCCATGTCTCTTTCACGCTGCTCACGTTTCCGATCGGACTCTACTTTGCTACGACTGTGACTTCTTTCTCGCATCCAGCGCTCCCGGTCACGATCGCGGTCCCTTCCCCTACCTCGCGGATTGGGCGCTTGTTTGTTTTCCTGCCACTGGCGTTCGCCATCAACACGTGGCTTCCGGGTGGTAGTATCGCGTTCTCTCTCTTTGTCGCGATTGATTTCTGTGCGGAGATCAACTTTATAGCGATTGTCATTGTCCCGGCGACTGTCTCTTCGTTGAACTTGTTGCTGGTGTGTTTCATGACGGCCGCGTGAGACATCTTCACGTCGTCGGTCAACAGACCTATCCTCTCTGACTGCTCCCCTCGGTGATTTGCTCTGAACAGACCGCCTCATACTACGATCTCGTTCACCGGACGATACAATACGGGCTCGGGAACGTTTCTCCGGTGGTGCTCGGCCTTCACTGGGCGACGACCTAGAATGACGTTTACCTGATGCCGCTGCGGCTGATTTGGCAGCATGGCGATCTGGCGTTCGCACACCACCACTAGAATCATCCAACAAAATAATATCGGGTTCATTTGTTTTGGAAATTTTATGAATATTTTTACTAGAGTTCGTTTTAGATGCGGACTTTGACTCCTCGAGCCTTTTGTTATGCACAGTCACCTCAATGGAACGAGCCAAGTGGGACTTTGCTGATGCTTCTTTAGATGCTGCCGAACCATTTGCTTTCTCGTCATCTGTGTCGGACATGTAGGCACCCAAGCGAGCCTGTAGGAGGGCTTTCTGACGCATCAGTTCTTCCAGATTAAGTTCATCTTCGATTATTGCGACATCTGGACTGGCAACGTCATCGTCGTCCCTAAGAAAAAAAATAACAATTAATGTATTTTAATTTTGTCCCCACCCAAGTCCACTTTGGAGAACTTACACTTCACTCTCAGTTCCAGATGAGACTATTTCCAAAGCCGGAATGATCTTGTTCTGTATGGTTTTGGTTATCTCCTCAACCAGACTGGAGGCATCTGTTTGTATGTTCGGTTTCCTTATGCTGAACTTATTGCCATTCGAGTGCTCTACTTTTAGCAGCGAACTACGATCCCTACTTGCCTTTTGCATGATTTCTGTGAACTTCTCATTGATCCCTCCGACACCGCTTCGGCGAGATGTACTCGACTTCCTGCGATCATCGTCCTCGGCGCTCTCCGATCCATTGGACTTGTGTCGTTTTTTGGACTTTTTGTGTTTCTTGTGGGATTTTTCACCCTTCCCAGATTTTTTGTGTTTCTTATGTTTTTTACTACGTTTATGTTTCTCCACTGAACCAGAAGATTTTAAGCGTTTCTCTTCGACTGATTCATCACTCGAATCGTTACTAATTTATTGAATTAAAGATATAATTAAATTTAATTTATAAAAAAAAATATAAATTTAGAAAACATAACCTTAAAATATGATGAAATTTTCGCTAGGATCGCCTTTATTTTGCGTTTACGACTTACCTGTTATCTTCGCTGGACATTTTCGAAGCTTATATTTTGCTTTGAATTTTGTTAAATGCGATTTTAGAACTTTATAAAGCTCAAACTTATTTTTAATAAGTTGATTTTATTTAATTAAAAATAAAATTTGTTGTAGAGAAAAGGGACAAACAAAAGTGAAAATTTATGTACGATGTACGTGACGTCTTTTCGTAAATGAAAAGTCTGACATGACAAGCGTCTTTGACATACGTACAGCGGTTGTCTTATATCTTAGACGATGTTGGTGACATCTACGGACTACAAGTGGTAAACTCTGAACTAATTAGATATTTCAGAATGAAATTCTTGGATTTGTAGTTTCATAAAAATTAGATCTCAACAATTATAGGCGTGGTTTATTGCAAAAGCCATATCCATAGTACAGTACGATTTTACATGCATTACAAATACAACATCGCTAGTAGCTCTACAGCCGCTAAGAAGCTAAGGTGTAATCCTACTGTGGATATATTTTTGGCTTTTATTCGAGCCTCTATTCTACTTTACACTTTACAGCCCTATTCTGCCGTTGTGAGGCTCACCAGGTCACAATTTTTTGTGAGTTTGATTTTTTCAATTTCAGATTCTGTGGAAGCCCTCATAATCACAATTCACGTTTGTTTTTGTGAGGTTTATTATATTATAATAAACCTCACAAAAACAAACGTGAGTTGTGATCTGCCAAGGAGCAGATCACAATTTTTAAGTTTTTATGATGCGAGTTCACCACGAGTTATGAGGTTATTGTGACTTGTGAGGCATCAGTGAGTTTGCATGAATAAGGCTGTTAGCTTTTCTTATCCGCTACTAGCGATGATGTATTTGTTATCCATTTAAAATCGTACTGTACTAAGGATAGATTTTGCAATAAAACACGCCTAATCTCACAAATATAAACTAATGGCACTATTCTGGCATTTTTATGGTGGATTTACATGTATCTGCATTTGGTTTCTGCACAAAAAAAAAGGGATGCCAAATACAAAATGTACATTTGTTAGATAGAGAGAAAAGATCAAAATGCAGAAGAACTTCGTTTCTGCATTATAGGAAAGTCCCATAATGCAGAAATGAAGACGAACATGTTCATCTTCTTTATGGTTCTCTTTCACTCGCTCGGATTTCTTGTATACATCTGTGCTGCTCTACTTTTCTGCATTTTGCAGATGAAGATACATGTAAATCCACCATTAGGCTCACAGGTCACAATTTTTCTGTGAGTAAGGTTTCTTATAAGATGGTCACAGCATCAGTGAGGTTGCCAGTTGCTGTAGTTTGATTTCTGGATGAGAAATCCTAGTTTACATAAACAATCCTCTTGCTCTATCAAAGTTCAACAGGAAAAATCCTTTATTTTTATTCAAAACTTTTAAAAAGAAGAAAAAACTAATTAAAATTACCAAAAAAAACGAAAACTGTTCAACAGGATTTTTTTCAAAGAAGAGTTCGGAGAAAAGGGTATGGTGAGAAAAGTCATCCTGCTATAGCAGACTATTGGGGTTTGGCACTGGTAAATTCATATTTCAGTCTGAATTTAATTTTTTTCGTGGCAATTTTAAATAGATTCTTGTCATTTTTTACCAAAAGCACCTCATTATAGCCCTTCCATACTACCCCACTGTTAATACATGTCAAATTGAAAGTGAGAAAGAATTCCACGCGATTGCCAAATTTGTGGGAAAGAAATGACTTTTCATATTTTGCTTCCACACTTGCTTGTATTAATACATTACCTTAACCTACAAAATAGTGTGATAGAATTAGAACCATTCCTAAAATTATTCATGTATTAACACATGTCAAATCGTGTGGAATAGAATATCGGGTTGTGAAGGCTGGGCTTTCATATTTTGTTTCCACACTATTCTACATGATTTGTTCCCACTTTTTTGAAATGTATTAATACACAGTGGGCTAGTGTGGAATGCCTTTTATGTGGAATGCAGTTATTTTCAAATAGCAGTTATTAAATAGCTGTCATTCAAATATCGACCCATGCCTAGAGGTAAATTGGAGACTGGAGAGTGGAGACAAATCGTATATCAGATGTCAAAATTTGACAGTAAAATTCAAATTCGATGCGAAAATTGTAAACAAAAATAAAATAATAAAATACAACAGACAAGTTTATTTATTTTTATAATGTATTTATAACTTTAAATATGACTCTAAACTGTTTCCATAGATGCCCACCACATATGTAACTACACAACACTTTAAAAATGAGCCGGTCCACTATCACCACAGTTGGGGCTTCGGACAAAATAAAGATCATCGATGAGAAAACCTTTAATCAGTTTACCCAATATAGCAGCCGAACTCCGATAAAAAAATATAAAAGAACCCGAAAAATACCCAATCTCAGTCAATTTTTAAATTTGAGATGTCACCAGAAGAAACCCAAGCGAAAACCAACTGCGTATCCAATTTACAAAGTTGAACAAAAATCGGTTAAGAAATCTAAATCAAAGAAGAAATCTAAGCTGAAGAAATGTATCTTAAAGTATAGATTGTTAAAAAGAAGTCAAATTGATGACGGCCAAAGCCATTTGCATTCGGAAATCACTGAAAAATTAGAAAATCTCAGCCTACAAGAAGTTCCGGGCACCAAAAAAGCAGTTCATTCCAGAAGATTTCGGGAGTAAGTACCTACCTAGGTAGATATCAAATAGATAAATAAGTACGTTAGATAAATCTGTTGTATTCAAATATACATACCTGTTTAAGCAAGGCCGGATAGCTACTTAGACTTGCAAAATTTTAAGATTATTTGAATTAACCAGTAATATCTTTTTTTTTTTTGTAGGTATTGTGATAATACAACTTCTGAAGAACTCAGCAATTTAGTAGAAACACTATTGAGAAAACTCAACTATTTCCAAAAAAGAGCTTTTAAAATTAACAATTATAAGGGCAAATCCCGTCGACGGATTGTAATAGGATTTCGAGAAGTTCAAGTTCAAATGAAAATCGATAAAGTAAAATGCGTTATTATTGCCACGGATTGTGAAAAGTGTGATTTTGAAGGTTGTTTATATGGCTGAAATTCTAAAAACATACCAGTTTTCGATTTGAATTAAAAGTCTTGTTCATATTAAAACAAAACTTAAATGTTTTAGGAACTGCAGCCTTATTTTGTGTTCGTTTATCTCAAGACTTAATCAATTTTATTTACAGATGGACTAGACAATATTATAGGAGAGATAAAAGAAAATTGCAGAAAATCAACGATACCATGTGTCTTTGCGTTACAAAGACGAAAACTTAGTTATGTGTTACATCAAAAATGTCCAACTAGTTGCGTTGGTATTGTCGATTGTGATGGTGCTCAAGATAGTTTTTTCCAACTTGTCGAGGCATTAGAAGTTGAAAAATTTAAATATTGTCAACTTTTTGAATAAATGTTTGATATTTAATTTGTAAATACATATATGTAAGATTAGTTATCTAATTCAAACCAATTGCAGCAATGGATCAACGAAGTATCAATTGATAGATGTTTAATGGTGTTTTCGATTGGTAAATTCAGATTTGAATCTAAAAATTGATTTATTTCGTGGTGAATGGAACGAGATTTATATTGATTTATTTTTGTCATTGTATTCGTGTAAATTTATATCTATTTCATAACTTAAAAAAACTAGTCATCACTTGATGCACTTTCAGAAGAGCAAAATGAGCTTCATGAATTTACCAATTAATTTTTAACTGCCCCCATTTTATATCAGAAATGATTTTCTTTATATTTGGAACACAATTTTCAATAAATCGAAATAAATTTAAACAATAAAAAAAAATTCTCAAGTGACAAATTAAATTGCATTGGTGTAAGTGCATGGAGGGGTAATTCTGCAGAAAAATTTATATCTGCACAATTGATTTAAAATCAAAAAATAAATGGTTTTATTTGCCCATTAGAATGCAAAATCTGCGATTCGACAGATCCAAATCAAAAATAAATTGATTTATTTTACCAATCGAAAACACCATAAGAGAAATTATTTTTGTTTTCCAAACTTTGCGTAGTAATAGTTGGCTTTAGAACTGCGCTTATAAATTTGCCCTTGAGAAAGTCGTTAATTTTTCATCTTAACAATACAGTTGAACCATTGTCTATGATATTCAATTAATTTAATTCAATTTTATTCATTCACTCCACTTAAAACAGAAGTTATTTCAATATTTTAATATTTAAATTTCTTCATCTTATTGTCTATGATATGCTGCCTCCACTGGGCATATAAGAAGCATGAATGGAACATGTCCGAGAATCTATGAAGGCTTATATCCTCTGTTACAGCGTTGGGGGAGGTTATACTAAAACTGGTTGTTTCAAACTAGCTTATCTTAGCGGTTTTAAAAATGTTAACAAAAAATGAATGACGTTTACACTACCTCTACTTCTACCAGGGATAAAATTAACAAGCTGATACTTTTAGTTTAGGAACTAATTTGTCGCGAAATGTTCATATTTTTATCTAGACCCAAACATATTGATATAACAGGCAATTTAATTTCAAGTTAACTTGCCGAGCTAGGTGAGTTAATACTGGAGCCTAGACTTATTCAACAGATGCTTCATATTTTTATTTTTAAGTTATTCTGCATTCATTCTCCACTGAACAACTGCTCCTAATAGACAAATATATTTCTAGAGTCTCATCTTTTCGAATAATAGCCGTATTTTTTGAGAGAGTGACTAGCAACTCAGCAAAATGTTTACACGCAAAACAATAACAAAACAAATTATTATAGAGAATTTTGTTTGTGTTTCTGTGTAAAATTTTTACTGAGTTGCTAGTCACTCATTCAAAAAAAAACGGCTAATATAGGTACATTATACAATTATACAGTATTCACTCATCCTTATCTGCAGCTATAATAATGTTCCAGCTGTTCTGTTCAGCATCAGCATTCAGTTTGCAAAAATACTATTGAACTAAAGCGATAACCTTAAGTTGTTATTCATTTGTGATATTTTTGGATCTTACAAAATATTGCATTCGAAATATTTTCTTTAGGTAGTTTTCCTTTGGTAGCCGTTGTACTCGCCACTCAGCTATGAAAAATATTATAATTAGACAAATTATTTTGCTGCTAATATGTGTATCTCCAATATGTTGTTCATTAGACACTGACCCAGATTCGATTGTTGAACTACCAAATGGAAAAATTCGTGGACTCAATCATGGGAATTATTTGTCTTTTGAATCGATTCGTTATGCAGAGCCACCTATCGGAGAAAATCGATTTGAAGCTCCAAAGCCTTATTCAGGACAATGGTCAGATATAAGAGATGCAACTAAGCCTCCAGTCATATGCATGCAATGGGACCAGTTTCTTTTTAAAGAGGACCTTCTGAACGGTGTGGAAGATTGCCTTACTATAAATGTTTACACTCCCAGTCTGACAGGTGAACAACCTTATCCAGTCCTGGTACTGATTCATGGAGGAGCTTATATGTTCGGTAGTGCCCTTGAAAATGGTGTAGATTTTCTTATGGCAAATGGGAAATTAATTGTGGTCAAGATGAACTATCGGGTTGGCCCCCTTGGTTTTCTCAGCACAGGTGATGAAGTGATAACTGGAAATTTTGGCTTGAAAGATCAACTCCTTGCCTTAGAGTGGACAAAAAAAAATGTGGCAGCTTTCAATGGAAATCCTGAAAAAATCACTGTAATGGGCTTTTCAGCAGGCTCAGCCTCAGTACATTTGCAAATGATGAATAAGAAGTTCGAGAAGTTAGCTACATCTGGTGTTTCTATGAGTGGAACAGCTTTATCTTATTGGGTCATCGAACGAAAACCAGCTAAGAAGGCTTTTGCTTTGGCTAAATTATTAAACTGCCCCACCGAAAACTCCAGCTCTGTTAAAAAGTGTCTGCAGGATAAAGATGCAGCAGATATTGTCCGCACAGTTAAGGAGTTTCAGAAGAATAATATCGGATATAATCCTGCACTTGTTTTTGGACCTGTTATAGAAGCAAAATCGGCAAAGAACGCTTTTCTCACTGAGGAACCAGAGCTTATAATCAAAAGTGGAAATTCAGCAGAGATTCCTTGGCTAGCATCATTCGTCAAAGAAGACGGAGGATACAATGCCGCTGATTTTATGAAAAAAGATTCAAATGGTTTGGAATTGATCGAAGTGTTGAATAAACGTTGGAATGAACTTGCACCGGTGAATCTTTACTTTACTAATGTTGTTGAAGAAAGTGAATTGGAGTCATTTACAAACAGTGTTCGCCAGAAGTATATGGGAAATAAGAGCTTTACTGTGGAAAATTATTTTTTGTTGCAAAAAATGTATACCGACATCATATTTGCTGATGGAGTTAAAAAATCTTGGGCTCTTCATAAGGAACACACCCGATCTCCAGTTTATGGTTATATGTATGATAATCCACCACCTATTAATCTTGGCAATTTACTTTCGAACCGTACTGATATCAATTTTGGTAGGTTCACTTGGACAATTTATTCGTACAAAGAAAATAAATAAGGTTAAAAAATTTTCTTTCTTTTTGCTATAGGAACTGTTCATGGAGACGATTATTACTTAGTTTTCAAAGGTCCTGAATTGGATAAAGCATCTTTTACTGAAAACCAAAAAATTATGTCATCAAATTTCGTTAAGATGATTGAAGACTTCTGTTATACTGGGTAAATGTTGGAAATTATAAATTATTTATCCCGTTTGAAAAGAAGAAAATTCCAAAAGGCCTTTTTAAACTTCCCATTGGAAGTTGTAATTTTATATTTTTCTGTTAAAAGGAACGAATATAATGAACATATATTTATTTATTTTTTCTCATATAGAAAAGTACAGTTTGGAACTTGTGCGTTTACGGAAAATTCTTTAAAAACAAAGGAGATGCAAGTAATGCATATAAGAAAGGATTCATGCAAATCAGTTAGTGTTGATGAGTTACCGTAAAACTTCAGATATAACACACTTAAAGAGTGATTTGATAAATTTTGTGAAATAAATTAACATTACCTAAATACAAATATATGAACAGAACAAATACAACATTGATTTAATTGAACCACTTATTTAAATGATAAATAAAATACATAGTAGGTAACTACTTAACTTGCTCTTCAGGATAAAGTCAAGAAATGTGTTTCTATTTATTCATCTTATATTAGACTGAGTGTTTGATTGCCGATTCAAATATTGGCTCTCTACACAATTCAACTACACAAATCAACATACATATGAATGTAGTTAACTATTATAAAATTATTGAATGGCTGCGTGAACAAATTATTGTAGCAATTCACGTTTAATCACGTTTTAATAAAACTGTTAAAGATTTCACTTTTTTTTTTAGTTCCCACAAAAAAACTGAACCTCTCAACCCTCCTGTGCAAATGACAGTAATCTTTAACGGTTAATCAAACAGTCAAAGCAGTAGGAACACATGAATAATTGCCATCTATTTTGATTAAAAAATAATCTAATAACAACTTTTATGTATGTAGCTAGAAATTGGTGAGGTACATAATGTGTATTATTATTTTTTAGCTATTCTGCCTTAATACAAAATTACATTTGCTTTTTCATTTTATCATAATATAAATATTTATATAAATCAAATTGATTTGTTTTAACAAGTTATTTAAAACAAATAAAAATATACTTCTGCACGGCCAAAAGCCTCCCCCATTGATTTCCATTCATTTCTGTGGTGCGTTTTTTGAAAACAAAGTTTGTCGAAAGCATGTAACTCATCTCTCTCTTTTTGGTTGACGTCCGACTCGTCTACACCTTAATGGTGTCCACTCAGTGCATTCTTTTGATGTACATACATAATATATCGGTTCCATTATATTATGATATCATTAAAAAAAATGGTGGAGAATACGATAACTCAGGCGCCAAGAAATGATAACGGTTTTTTGTAGAACGGTTAAATACAAGCATTTTTTAATATGGAAGGGGGGTCTATCTCCCACCGTTTGGGCGGGAGGGGCAATTTTATAAAAAAAGAGTACTAAAAATAAAAAAAAATATTAAAAAATAACGGTAACAGTTACAATTAAGTTTTAGGTCTTTATTTAAGGCCAATACCTTGTTCTATTAGCTAGTTTTTAAATCAAGTGAAATCTATGCATAGTTTTTGAAAAAAATGGGGTTTGAACTCAAAATTTGGGAAAAAAAAAACATAAAAAAAAGTTTAAAGTGTAATTTTTCAGAGCTGTAAAATTATATACATATATTATTTTTTTTTCTAAAATTCGTTGCTCTAATTTTTTTCTAATCAAAAACTAAAAACTAGATGATTTTTTGTCTTCTACTTCTTGAGAAAACTAAAAATTACTAAAACTACTTTTTTATGAAATTTTTTTTGTTGCTCGATGAATTTTTTTTTTGCTCGCTGCAGCAAATTTATATAATTTCTTAATATGTATGTTTGTATCTTACATACCTATATATTAAAATTGTAATGTTTAAAGTATGTATACCTACTTAGATCATTAAAAAAAAACGAACAAACAATCGAATTTTGTACCGTTGTTTTTTCATGCACGTGTGGTATACAAATTAATATTTACGAAGGTCATTCTTTGTTCAACCTTTGAATGAATAAAGTGTTTTTCTTTTGTTAATTAACAATTTTTCAATGTTTTGTTCGTTTGGGGATTTGGTATCTTTGGTATGACTTCATTGATGAAACTAACATACATTTTTAAGACATTTTAAAACACGGACTTGACTATTTAAATATAACAAATTAACTGACTGACTCACTGAGACACCGTCTACACACGAATTGACTGACTCGGACGTGGAATGCCTCCTCGCGGTGCATTCTGGATAACGCTAAATGACTTTCTTAATTGAAACTTTGCATACACCCAACCTGGCACCTACCCCAAATCCTATAGTTTGCCCAAGCAGGGGGGTTGCAGGGGGCAGCATGCCCCCACTTACATACCTCACTGTTTATATAACGTCGTAATGCTGGGTGCTATAGCACTATATTTATCTAAGCAAACAAAATAAAAAAAATCTCATAAAAAAGTAGTTTCAGTAAATTTTAATTTTATCAAGAAGTATAAGACAAAAAATCATCTAGTTTTCAGTTTTTGATTAGGAATTAAAAAGAGCAATGAATTTTAGAAAAAAAAATAATATATTTAATTTTACAGTTCTGAAAAATTACACTTTAAACTTTTTTTTATGATTTGTTCCCCAAATTTTCAGTTCAAAACCCATTTTTTCAAATACTATGCAAAGATTTCACTTGATTTAAAAACTGGCTAGTAAAACAAAGTATTGGCTTTAAATAAAGACCTAAAACTTAATTGCAACTGTTACCGTTATTTTGTAATAATTTTTCTTTTATTGTAAGTACTTTTTTTATAAAACTGCTCCTCCCGCCCAAACGGGGGGAGATGGACCCCCCTCCCATAGTAAAAAATGCTTGGATTTAACGGTTCTACAAAAAACCGTCTTGGCGCCTGAGTTATCGTATTCGTGCCAAAAAATGTTTTAAAACAATTAAAAATTATTACCATAAATTACTATAAATTAGTTATTTTAATGGTTAAAAAAAATAGAGCTGAAAATAACGTATGCCATCTGATTTTTTTGATAAAATGAATTTATGAATTTATGGCCGTTAAAAGCTATTTTGAATCAATAATTCAACAAGTCCAATTAAATAATGCTAAGTCTTCTACTTGGCTGATTTATATCAGTAGTTTATAGAATTTGTATTATAAAAAAAACCATTCATATCAAAACAAAAATCGTTGGAGCGGTTTTCTTGAAAATTATTTTCTTATACATAAAATTGTTTCCCATTTTCACTTTTAGTATTCAATAAAATACAATTTTACAAAAAATTAAAAAAAAATGTTCATGAGCCCGTTTTCAAGATATTGAATTTTCAAAAAAAAAAAAATCAATATTTTTTTTAAAAATCCAAAAATTATTTTTTCGAAAATTTGTACACCTATACTTTATTGTTTGAATTGTGGAGTAGCTCTTGTATAAAAATTTTGGTTGAAATCGGTGTATTTGAAAACCAAAAATCGGTTCTATGACAGGTACCGTAAATAACCGTTATTGGTAAAATTTATTTTATCAAAATATTGATCATACCTTTAAAAGTAAACGCACATATTTTTATTAAAATTCTTGGAGCTGTTTTCGAAAAAAATAATATCGAATTCCTTGCTACCAAACAATTCGATTTTTTTTTTTCTGAACAAATCGATTTTTTTTCTGAACAAAATCGATTTTATGCTGTCAAAACAAATCTTGGGTTTTTAAGATTTCACATCAATTCGCACAAACACTATCAAGATCCGACATTTTAATACTTCAAAATAAAATAAGTACTTCTCATTTTAATTTTGTGAGGGTGTTAAAAAAGAAAACAGATGTGGAAATGTTTTAAATTGAACAATATTTCAGTGAATGATCAAAAAAACTAAACATAAAGGTTAGAACGCACTCAACTGCATCGGAACTACACTACACGACCGACGTGGCAAAACATTATTTGTATAAAATTGTATGAGCTATATCGCACTAAGCGGCAACTGAACTTCATAAAATTTCATAGAAATTATTGTGAATCGCAGTTCCGCTGCAGTGCAGTTCCGCCTAGTGCGGTATAACTTTAATTGTTCGTTTTCGTTCAAGAAACAAAAATCCTATTTGAAAATATACTATTTCCGACAAAAACACTGCAAAATAATTTTTTTTTAAATTCAAAATAGACCTTTGCCGCTGTGCCTGGATGGATTTTGGATTGTAGTTTTTTTACTTGAATACGCGCAAATTTTTTTGGTTTTATTTTTTTATTTTTTTTTAACAATTATATTATTATTAGTCTGTGTTTCTTAAGTGTTAGTATTTCGTTATAACTTTTTTTAAGTTCATATTACGTATATCTGGCATAAGCTTCCCCCATTTCTGCCAAAAGATCTCTGTTTTTTGCGTCGTTATACCAGTTGTTGTTGAATTGTCTAAGATCCTCCATCCATCACTTATTTGGTCTTCCTCTCGGTCTTAATTCGTTTGGTGGGGTTCATTTGGTTACTACTTTCGTCCATCTGTTGTATTGCGTTCTTGAAATGTGACCTGCCCAGCTCTATTTTAATTGTTTTATTCGTTGAATTGCATCTGTTATTTTAGTTCTTCTTCTGATTTCTTCGTTTCTTATTCTTTGAACTGTCCTTATATTGAGTAATCGTCTTTCCATTTTTACTTGACATTTTCTAAGTTTGTCGAGTGAATTTGATGTGAGTGCCATTGATTGTAGTCCGTATGTCATGACAGGAAGTATTGTGGAGTCCAGGATGTATCTTTGTGTGTCTTTTCCAACCTTTGAGTCCAAAATCTGCTTTACATTCTAAAATTGCTTCCAACTATTCGTTATACGCCGGTCTATTTCCTTTTCTTCTTGTTTCTTAAATGATTTTAGTTGTCCGAGATAAACGTAGTCATCAACATAGTCAATTTTTTCATTGTCAAGCGAGATGTCCTTCCTTATGTGGTTCGTCATAACTTTGGTTTTGTTTAGGTTTAATCTTAGTCCATGTATTTTACATTCCGTAGAAAGTTCGTTCAACATTTGTTCTATGTCTTCTGGTATTTCGGAAAGCAAAACAATGTCATCTACAAATCTCAGGTTGCTCAGTCTCTCTCCCCATATGTTTATTCCAAATCTATTGGTCCAGTTAAGCTTGTGAAAAATGTCCTCGAGTACTGCTGAAAATAATGGCGGATAAATGGGGTCTCCTTGTCGAACTCCTCGTTTTATGATGAATTAACAATTATAAGACGAAATATATTTGGTTTTAAATTATCAAAACAACGCGAAAAATGAAATACACTTTAATATTTATTTAGCGCCCACCACTTCGTTTACTTTGTGCGGCAACAAAATTCCTTTCAAATTGCACTCACAAACTCCCAACCAGAGCTGTAAAGTAATTAAATATATTGTGACTTAAGTACTACTTAAGTGCAATTTCTTGGTACTTAAATTTTTTAAGTACAAGTACAATTCCTCGGTACTTGTACTTAAACATTTTAAGTCCTAAAGAAGTAATTTTAAATAAAAACATTGTTCTTTGTTTTCAAAGTAACCTAATTTACTACAATTTGAGCCCAAAACCATCTATGTAGGCCGAATGGTTTCCAAAATACAGCATTTCAAAATTAAGCACTAAAAAAAAAAAAATATAGCAAGTAGCGTTATTAAACAATATAATGGAAAATAAAGAATTGTTGACATAAATGCGCCCAAGCACTGGAGCGTGTAGGTTGAGCAAAAAATAGGACAATCATACCGAAAGGGGGGTCGATATACCCCCATTAAGATGGGAGGGGCAATTATCTAAAAATATGAATTATGTAAGAAACAACACTATTGAAAAACAATGGTAACACCCACAATATTCTCCTATAGCTTATCTTGAACCTAGAAACCCATTCTTGAATTTGCTTTTTAAATTAAGTTATTTTAATCGATAGTTTTTGAGAAATTAATTTCCAATCTCAAAATATTGAAAAAGAAATTTGCACCAAGGATCATGTTTCTACTAAGTAAATAATAGAAATTTTTTTTTTCAGAATGTTGAGTTTGGAAATTAATTTCTCAAAAACTATCGATTAAAATAACTTTATTTAACAAGCTATTTCAAGAATGGGTTTCTGGGTTCATGATAAGCTATAGGAGAATATTGTGGGTGTAACCATTGTTTTTCAATAGTGTTGTTTCTACCTTAAGTCATATTTTTAGATAATTGCCCCTCCTATCTTAACGGGGGTATATCGACCCCCTTTCCGGTATGATTGTCCTATTTTTTTTTGCTCAACCAACACGCTCCAGTGCTTGGATGCATTTATGTCAGCCAATAACTGAAAAAAACGCGACAAAATCACGGATTTTTCGATTTTTGACCATGAAGCGGTGGACGCTGGAGGTCGAAAACTTAGGTTATTTACTAGGCCAATATTCTGAACAATTTAGCAAAAAATCAGAAATACCAGATTTGACGCATACGTGAATGTATATAGTTACTGTACTATAGTACTTATAATTCCTTTCGTAAAAAAAATTAAGAAAAACAAAAGGAATTAAAAGAAATCATAAGGAATTAAAAGTACTTAAAGCCCGTATGATACTACATTTTTTTCTCATTTTTAATTCATTAAATCATGACTTATTGTCAGCAAAGAGGAAAATAGAAAAAAGTATTTTTTTATGAAAAGAACGACTTTATGTTTTGACAATTACAATGTCCACAAAAGTAAGTGTTCTCACGAGTCCAGTGTATACTTTTTTTGTAGTCACAGTGTACTTTGAAATAATTTTTAATTTTAAATTTCTGAAAAGTCAAAAAAAAGCTGCCAGAATCTGAAATATGTTGATTTTCAAAACATTTTTTGTGACTTTTTTACATTAATGGGTACGTTCAGGAGACTTAAGGAACTGCATATGCAGTCACCTACATTTCGACTTGTCAAAATCAAACTTAGAATTTTTCTTGAATATTTTACCTCAAGAAGTCATTAAGAAAAAAAAGAGAATCCACGACAAGGATTAGAAAATTCCGTCGTAATGAAAATTTCGATTTCAATTTACTTCAACGCGACCGCACAAATAATTTACAAAAAGTTAAACTTATTTTTAATTTGAAAGCTGATAATTTTGACAAGAACACACTCGATTTGAAATTAAGGCAGATATTTCTTCACTGACTTAATTTTAAGTCAATTTTTCGACAGATAGCCAATCAGAGACTAGAAATTTGCCTTACTAGCAAGGCCCCTAAGTCATCTGAACGTACCCAATGTAGTTATTGCGTACGCGCTCATATCGGTATTTTCAATTATAAATTGTTTGAACTACTCTATTTTCATTTTTAATGCCTTAAAAATGAGAAAAAGGTAGTATCATACGGGCTTTAGTACTTATAATTCCTTTTGTAAAAAAAAGATAAGAAAAACAAAAGGAATTAAAAGTACTTAAGGAATTAAAAGTATTTAAGTACAGTATTTAATTACTTAATTAATTATTGCAAATTTTTTAAATTCCTTTGTGGAATTTAAGTACAAGTTCAATTCCTCGGTACTCATACTTAAAATTTTCAAGTAAGAGTACCGAGGAATTGTACTTGTACTTAAAAATTTAAAGTACCAAGGAATTGTACTTGTACTTAAGCTTAAATTATACAGGTCTGCTCCCAACAAAAATCGATTTTTTTTTAAATTCCTTCTAACAAGAAACAAAATTGGATAAAATCGATTTCAAATATGTAGTTGTAAGGAAATCTACATAATGGTGTTTTCAATTGGTAAAACAAATTGATTTATTTTTGATTTGGATCTGTCGAAATGCAGATTCTGCATTCCAATAGGCAAATCAATATAATTTTTTGATTTAAAATAAATTTTGCAGGTCTAAATTTTTTGGCAGATTTACCCCTCCATTCACTTACACCAATACAATTTATTGAATTATTATTGCAATGAATTTAGAAACATGGTTTTTCAAGTATTCTACAAAATAATAAACCATTATTTTACACCTAGTTTTAAAACTATTGACCAAGTTTTGTTCACAATAAAGTTTTCACATTTTGTCGAAAAAAATTGTACGGCAGGAACCGTTATTTTTGGTCCTAAGAAAAATAAAAAAAAACGTCTGGGCATTTTATTCAAAAAACACAAGTATGTAATATTTAAAACAGTTTTAATGACCAGGCTCTTGCAAGAAATTCCAATAACGGAAATAAACTCTCGTCATTGGCTTTTTAGTCATATTTTTGCAATTCGGTACTTCTGAGCTTATTAATAAAAAATATATAAATAATAAAATCAAAAAAAAAAAAAAATAAAATCAGACAAAATCATTTTTTTTTTTAATATTTTTGAATTTTTCAAAAAATGTCGAAAAAAATTTAACTTGTTAATTATTATTTTCTCATTAACGATATAAGAATATTATCGAAGCATTACTAGTACATCGTCAATGTCTTGCTGCATCCAAGTTGTTGCTACAAGCGCAAGTTATGTGCGATCCAGTTGTATATTTTATTTCGACTGAATTCAAAATCTTTAATAATAAAATAATAAATTTAAATAAATTGTGACCATTTGTTTATTTAGTATCATATTTTTTTAATTACATTTTATAAAAAATTTTCAAAATTACTTGTCTCACAACTGTCGGGTTTTATTTGCATCACATAAAATCCTTTTGTATTTGCATTTTTTTCCTTAAATATGCATTCTCCAAATTGCAGTGTTCTATAAAATATAAAATTCACATTACATTTTAGTTATGAATAATACAAAAGGAGACAAAATGTCATACTTATTTGCGCAAAATTCTTCAAACATTTTTAAAAACTTTTCTGACTGCTTATTTTGTGTCTCAGAAAGTGCAACAGAAATAGGGCTTTTAAAAATCAAGAAGAAATCGTCACCATGTACAGTTCCTATGGAATACAAAAAATTTTTTTAGAACTGTATACGTTACACTTCGATGGTATGTATGTAATTAAGGCTTACCAAATGAAATATCAAAACGTTGTGAAACAACTTGACCAATACCAAACGGAGCTGGACTATCAAAAACATAAGCATATACTGGAGAATTTGTGTATTCCTTATGCAATTTCCATGCTTTCCTAACTCCATTCGCAAACAATTGATCAGTGTACATTTTCTGTACCAGTAAATAATTTTCGGCAGTAAAGTTTTTATCTCCCATGTATTTCTGTCGAAGGCTGTTGGAATAGTCATGTAATTCGCTCTCTGGAACAGAGTTCTCAAAGAATAGATTCACTGGTGCCAATTCATTCCAACGTTTGTTCAAAACTTCAATCAACTCAACTCCGTTCGAATCTTTCTGCATTAATTCTGCGGCATTATAACCTCCATCTTCCTTTGAATATGATGCCAGCCATGGAATTTGAGCTGACTTTCCGCTTTTGATTATAGCCTCTGGGCTCTCAGAAAGAAAAGCATTCGAAACAGTTTTTGACTCGATTACCGGTCCAAATACAATAGCAGGATTATAGCCGATGTTTTGGAGTTTTTTTACTGCACGAACTATATCAGCAGCATTCTTTTGTTTCAAACAGGTTTTAATAGCCAATGAGGTATCGGTAGGACAGTTCAAATGTTTGGCCAACGCTATAGCTCTCCTTGCAGGTTTACGCATAATTACCCAGTCACAAAATGAAGTTCCACTCAATGATACAGCACGCTTGGCTATATTTTCAAAATTCTTATTGAGCATGTGCAAATGGACCGAAGCTCCACCTGCTGAAAATCCAAATGCTGTTATGCTCTCAGGATTGCCATTAAAAGCAGCCACATTAGCCTTTGTCCATTCCAGAGCCAATAGCTGATCTTTCAATCCGAAATTTCCAGATATCACGTCGTCTTCTGTGCTGAGAAAACCCAATGGTCCTAGGCGGTAGTTCATCTTAACAACAACTGTATTTTGGTTTTTCATTATGTATTCGTGGCCACTTTGAGCAGCTGTTCCAAACATAAAAGCTCCACCATGGATCAGAACCAGAACTGGATATGTCTTATTGCCCCCAATGCTTGGAGTGTAGATGTTTATAGTTAGGCAGTCCTCTTGCCCATCTAATAGGTCTTCTTTGAATAAATATTGATCCCATTGCATGCATTTGACAGGAGGAATGGTTGCATCTCGAATGTCCGACCAGCTTCCTGAATATGGTTTTGGTGCCTCCAAACGATTCTCTCCAATAGGTGGTTCTGCATATGGTATGGATTCGAACGAGAAGTAATGACCATGATCAAGACCTCGAATTTTGCCATTTGGAAGTTGAACAATTGGATCAGACTGATCACTTTGCGAACAAAATATTGGCGCAGCACAAAATATAAGAAAAACTAATTTAGTTGAAATCGCCATGGTCTAATCTCGGCAATGGTCTGAATAAAACTAGACCGAAAATATTGATTTGAATTTATTCCTCTTGTTTCTTTGGAAGTTATGATTATCTAAGGGGAGATAACCTTTGGACTCGATGTTTAGGAGTGTCCAATTTATATTCTAACACTAATCGAATTTTGTTTATGGACAGAAGAGATACCTATAATGTAAATTAGGACGCTGTTTGTATACTGATTTTAGTTGTTTACAACGCGACGCGCCGGGCACCGGCTTTTTCCAAGATAAGGAATTTATGCAAATAAATAAACGTGTCGCGTCCCAGACATTTTTATTTTAAAAATATCGGCAAAAAAAAATAATATTATCAACAAAAAATTGACGGAAGTTTTTGTTTATCTGATCATTCTAATATAAATTATTCATACCCTGATCTTTTTAAACATAAACGGACACTCAGCCCCTGACATGATAATAAGCTGCAAAAAAATGATGGGCAATTTAAAATTGTTCATCAACAAACTGCCATCGTTATCGTATTATTTTGTAAATAGCGTGTATACTTTCGCTTTAAATTACATGTGCACAAAACCCGCTATAACTTAACTAGGCCTTAGAACCTAAATGAGCTTGAAAAGTTGTGTCTTGTGTGATGATTTTTATTCACATCTAACAATGTAAACATAAACACATCTAACAATGTAAACATAAACATTTTAATTGACAGACAGTTATCAATACGACCCATTCTTTTTTTGAATCACACATTTTTAATAATTTTTAGAATAAAATACTATTGTGTCATTACAGGCATAGAGCTCGGGGTGTGTCCTTTGGCCCTTAGTTCTTAATTTATTTAGTTAGCAGTTTCGTTTTTAAAAACTTAGCTCATTTTAAACTTTGAAACCTTTTACCTTAAATTATAAATAACATAATTAATATATTTAGTTTTTTTTCCAGATTAGCCGCGTAATTCAAAAATATTTCGCACTCTATTTTTTAACTCCGCGGTAGAAATACCGGCATTTGTAACTGCCATTAAATAAATTTGATATCTTTTCTCAGTCTTAAAGTTAATTGATAGTTGATCTTCATCTATGATCTTCAACTTTTACGATATACCTAAATTTTTAGTAAAATTCTATGAAAGCTAGAAAAGTACGTGTATTTAATGAATTGCAATTTTAATCGACGCAGGTTAATATAAAGATAGAGACCTGAAACTTATTGATTTCGAAATTATATAGTGAGTGTGCGTTTGTTTTATAATTCAAAAATTGTCTAAAAACGGGACACCTCAATGAACACTCATTTTTGGAACTCACTTACTACTCGTACAAGAGACAGTTCTGCGCATGTTGTCAAAATCAATAGTAAAAAAATTGAATTTCAAACAATCACAAAAAATTTGTTTTTGTTTACTGTGTACTTAAACTAAGGGCAGCCATATTGAAATTTGAAAAGGTGCGCCTGATAATACCTTAGATATGTGTACTGTGCTACTCGTGTACTGGTATGTAATATTTAAAACAGTTTTAATGACCAGGCTCTTGCAAGAAATTCCAATAACGGAAATAAAGTCTCGTCATTGGCTTTTTTGTCATAATTTTGCAATTCGGTACTTCTTAGCTTATTAATAAAAAATAAATAAATAATAAAATCAAATAATAAAAAAATTAAATCAGACAAAATCATTTTTTTTTTTAATATTTTTGAATTTTTCAAAAAATGTCGAAAAAAATTTAACTTGTTAATTATTATTTTCTCATTAACGATATAAGAATATTATCGAAGCATTACTAGTACATCGTCAATGTCTTGCTGCATCCAAGTTGTTGCTACAAGCGCAAGTTATGTGCGATCCAGTTGTATATTTTATTTCGACTGAATTCAAAATCTTTAATAATAAAATAATAAATATAAATAAATTGTGACCATTTGTTTATTTAGTATCATATTTTTTTAATTACATTTTATAAAAAATTTTCAAAATTACTTGTCTCACAACTGTCGGGTTTTATTTGCATCACATAAAATCCTTTTGTATTTGCATTATTTTCCTTAAATATGCATTCTCCAAATTGCAGTGTTCTATAAAATATAAAATTCACATTACATTTTAGTTATGAATAATACAAAAGGAGACAAAATGTCATACTTATTTGCGCAAAATTCTTCAAACATTTTTAAAAACTTTTCTGACTGCTTATTTTGTGTCTCAGAAAGTGCAACAGAAATAGGGCTTTTAAAAATCAAGAAGAAATCGTCACCATGTACAGTTCCTATGGAATACAAAAAATTATTTTAGAACTGTATACGTTACACTTCGATGGTATGTATGTAATTAAGGCTTACCAAATGAAATATCAAAACGTTGTGAAACAACTTGACCAATACCAAACGGAGCTGGACTATCAAAAACATAAGCATATACTGGAGAATTTGTGTATTCCTTATGCAATTTCCATGCTTTCCTAACTCCATTCGCAAACAATTGATCAGTGTACATTTTCTGTACCAGTAAATAATTTTCGGCAGTAAAGTTTTTATCTCCCATGTATTTCTGTCGAAGGCTGTTGGAATAGTCATGTAATTCGCTCTCTGGAACAGAGTTCTCAAAGAATAGATTCACTGGTGCCAATTCATTCCAACGTTTGTTCAAAACTTCAATCAACTCAACTCCGTTCGAATCTTTCTGCATTAATTCTGCGGCATTATAACCTCCATCTTCCTTTGAATATGATGCCAGCCATGGAATTTGAGCTGACTTTCCGCTTTTGATTATAGCCTCTGGGCTCTCAGAAAGAAAAGCATTCGAAACAGTTTTTGACTCGATTACCGGTCCAAATACAATAGCAGGATTATAGCCGATGTTTTGGAGTTTTTTTACTGCACGAACTATATCAGCAGCATTCTTTTGTTTCAAACAGGTTTTAATAGCCAATGAGGTATCGGTAGGACAGTTCAAATGTTTGGCCAACGCTATAGCTCTCCTTGCAGGTTTACGCATAATTACCCAGTCACAAAATGAAGTTCCACTCAATGATACAGCACGCTTGGCTATATTTTCAAAATTCTTATTGAGCATGTGCAAATGGACCGAAGCTCCACCTGCTGAAAATCCAAATGCTGTTATGCTCTCAGGATTGCCATTAAAAGCAGCCACATTAGCCTTTGTCCATTCCAGAGCCAATAGCTGATCTTTCAATCCGAAATTTCCAGATATCACGTCGTCTTCTGTGCTGAGAAAACCCAATGGTCCTAGGCGGTAGTTCATCTTAACAACAACTGTATTTTGGTTTTTCATTATGTATTCGTGGCCACTTTGAGCAGCTGTTCCAAGCATAAAAGCTCCACCATGGATCAGAACCAGAACTGGATATGTCTTATTGCCCCCAATGCTTGGAGTGTAGATGTTTATAGTTAGGCAGTCCTCTTGCCCATCTAATAGGTCTTCTTTGAATAAATATTGATCCCATTGCATGCATTTGACAGGAGGAATGGTTGCATCTCGAATGTCCGACCAGCTTCCTGAATATGGTTTTGGTGCCTCCAAACGATTCTCTCCAATAGGTGGTTCTGCATATGGTATGGATTCGAACGAGAAGTAATGACCATGATCAAGACCTCGAATTTTGCCATTTGGAAGTTGAACAATTGGATCAGACTGATCACTTTGCGAACAAAATATTGGCGCAGCACAAAATATAAGAAAAACTAATTTAGTTGAAATCGCCATGGTCTAATCTCGGCAATGGTCTGAATAAAACTAGACCGAAAATATTGATTTGAATTTATTCCTCTTGTTTCTTTGGAAGTTATGATTATCTAAGGGGAGATAACCTTTGGACTCGATGTTTAGGAGTGTCCAATTTATATTCTAACACTAATCGATTTTTGTTTATGGACAGAAGAGATACCTATAATGTAAATTAGGACGCTGTTTGTATACTGATTTTAGTTGTTTACAACGCGACGCGCCGGGCACCGGCTTTTTCCAAGATAAGGAATTTATGCAAATAAATAAACGTGTCGCGTCCCAGACATTTTTATTTTAAAAATATCGGCAAAAAAAAATAATATTATCAACAAAAAATTGACGGAAGTTTTTGTTTATCTGATCATTCTAATATAAATTATTCATACCCTGATCTTTTTAAACATAAACGGACACTCAGCCCCTGACATGATAATAAGCTGCAAAAAAATGATGGGCAATTTAAAATTGTTCATCAACAAACTGCCATCGTTATCGTATTATTTTGTAAATAGCGTGTATACTTTCGCTTTAAATTACATGTGCACAAAACCCGCTATAACTTAACTAGGCCTTAGAACCTAAATGAGCTTGAAAAGTTGTGTCTTGTGTGATGATTTTTATTCACATCTAACAATGTAAACATAAACACATCTAACAATGTAAACATAAACATTTTAATTGACGGACAGTTATCAATACGACCCATTCTTTTTTTGAATCACACATTTTTAGTAATTTTTAGAATAAAATACTATTGTGTCATTACAGGCATAGAGCTCGGGGTGTGTCCTTTGGCCCTTAGTTCTTAATTTATTTAGTTAGCAGTTTCGTTTTTAAAAACTTAGCTCATTTTAAGCTTTGTAACCTTTTGACTAAAAATATAAATAACATAATTAATATATTTAGTTTTATTTTTCCAGATTACCCGCGTAATTCAAAAATATTTCGCACTCTATTTTTTAACTCCGCGGAAGCAATACCGGCACTTGTAACTGCGTTTAAATAAATTTGATATCTTTTCTCAGTCTTAATATTGATTGATAGTTGATCTTCATCTATGATCTTCAACTTTTACGATATACCTAAATTTTTAGTAAAATTCTATGAAAACTAGAAAAGTAGGTGTATTAAATAAATTGAAATTTTAATCGACGCAGGTTAATATAAAGATAGAGACCTGAAACTTATTGATTTCGAAATTATATAGTGAGTGTGCGTTTGTTTTATAATTCAAAAATTGTCTAAAAACGGGACACCTCAATGAACACTCATTTTTGAAACTCACTTACTACTCGTACAAGATACATTTATTAGCATGTTCATTTTTGTTCAGTTCTGTGCATGTTGTCAAAATCAATAGTAAAAAAATTGAATTTCAAACAATCACAAAAAATTTGTTTTTGTTTACTGTGTACTTACACTAAGGGCAGCCATCTTGAAATTTGAAAAGGTGCGCCTGATAATACCTTAGATATGTGTACTGTGCTACTCGTGTACCTACATTATGTTGTTCTTTCAAACCAACGCAAAACAACCGGTGCGACAGTGAAATTTTCGTCGGTTCTCGTTTATATACATGAACATTTATTTTAGAAAGCGAAAGTTGTTGTTGTGTCCAATGTTACGTGTTGGTTTAGCTTTTATTTTCTTATTTTCTTTCACTCCACTTAAAAACAGCTTCTTGACGTATGGAAATGTAGAAAAATCTATTTCCAGAGTTAACGTCGAGTAACTCTGGGTTAGCTCAAAACCAGGCCTAAAACTATTTTTAAATAAATTCGTTGATACCCAGATTAAATAAAAAAACATCACTTCCTCTTAGAATATTTAAAATTAATAAGAAGGCCAAACAAGCTTTTTGATCTTAAAATTTTATTTTTATTCGTTTATACTTTAGAATAAAGTTCAGTTTGATTGCTATAATTGGGTTACTTTCAATAAGTTTTTTGCTTTGCAGTTTTCATAGACAATTTCATATTTTTGTTGTAATTTCCAGTTGTTAACATTAAATTTGGTTTTACTGTATTTTACCAACAATCGAAATGGAGATTAAGTCATTTTTCTTTTTTTTTTCTTTAATTTGCAACTCTAATTTGTTTCTACTAGGCTTAAAATAATTGCATTGGAATTATCGTGCGTCTTAAACATATGTGTCGGATTTTGACTAGCGATCATTTATTAAACACTATTCATACCAATAATATTATCTGAATTCTTTCAAACTGGCTCCTTCGCCTGAACTCGATTAGTTATTTTATGACTAATAAGTGACATCCAAACATCCATTTGACTAAAAAACATTTAAGCACACGGTAAAACCTAATTTTATGTGAACTTTTGGAGTTGTTTGTCAAAATATCAGATCCGTTTGGCTTCCTTCACAAATGCGCTAGGACATACTTAGACAAAAAATCAAAACTGTCCTGAGCGCTCAATAAAAAAAGTTAAGTTTAAGAACACCCTGAAGAGTTCCAGCGAGTGGTAAAAGCGCAAACAGACCTGCATAGATTATTATAATTATTTCTTTTTAATTGAAAGTCAATTTCGTTAAATGTACATCTCACTTTACGTGAGACCCTTATATATGATTTGTTAATCATGTATAATATTGTTATTATTAATGTATAATATAATATATCGAATTCAAAAAAAGAACAAAAAAGTGATAACAAATTTAATTTAAAATGAAATTATTATCGCTGCATTGGTGGCATAAGGGCTCCGCCACCTCCAGCTGCTATTGCCGAACCCGGTCCCAAGAGTACTTGCTTCTGTTGCGATTTTTGCATTTCCTCCATTTGGGCGCGTTCAGTCTCAAATATTACTGGCGCAAATAAAATCACTGATGTACTGAAAATAATCCATGTTGCATTGCACGAGAAACCATAGAATCCTTTGACACCGCTCACAGTTGTGTCGGTTAGGGTTCCAACAACTTTTCGCACTGGCTCGGGGAACATTTCTGTTAAGCCCCACAGTCGCTCAGCAAATGATTCATCGGGTTCCTGCAAATAAAAGTGATGATTAATTATTATTACATCATTTATTTTATTTTAAATTTTAAAAATAGTCCTAAGTAAATTGCAACGTACATTACTCATTTAAATGGAATTTTAAAAGTACTCAAGGTGAAATTAAATCCCACGATTTTATAAATACAAAAGGATGTATTAAAAAACGATAAATGCTTGTATTTTCAATTAAACAAAAAAGTTAAATGTTTTAAAAGTATTTTTTGACTTATGTATGTGCAAATACATATGTATGTATATTTAAGCAAAACTTGAGTGTTTATTTATGTGAAAGTCGATTTTAACGTAGAACCACACCTGTCTCGTGTGATGTGTTGAGGATTTTTGTGCCGCTGTCATTCCATAGATTTCATACGCCTCACAGCAACACTACACACGTGACAAATTTGGTTACGGCTCTAGAAAAACCCTTATTCTTTAAATCTGCATCAATTCTCATGTTATTTTTTAGATCTGAACTCAGAGTTGTTTTAAGGGGTTAAAAAAATATATGCTTTCTCTGACAATCGTCGGTTTAAAAACATACTATACTTCTTCTGACAATCCATAACTTTCAGAAATGAAGGTATACTCAATATAATAACATTCAATTTTTGATAGGTTTATATCCAGGTCCTTGTATCTGATTGTTGATATCACGTTGAATTCTTAATATCACACAATAATCTCAAATATGTTTGTATCAAATTTAATAGGCGTGTCTCACAAGCACTGAGCCCCCAATGAATGAATACTCGCATATTTATTTACTGCGTTCGTATTAGAACACGACCGTAGAATGGAAATTCGCAAAGAAAATTGAGAAATGAATCACAATTCTTTTAGAAACTAGTGACTTCAACTTATCATTTCTGTGTGCGTGTTGATGGATCTAAAATTGTCTACAGATTTAAAATGTCCACGGTTAAAAGGATTTTTTTATGACAAGAGTTCCTCTTGGTGGATATGTACATATCGTCACTTCCTCGCGAGTGGTAGGCCCTATATGTGAAAAATCATTGTTGTTTTTGGGTGGAATAGACTGTGAATCTTTTCCCTACTAACGTCAAGAAAGTGCTTTCGTGCCTGGCAAATAAAATAAATAAATTGGGTGGCGCAACGGCTCGTGAAGAACCAGGGCCTAGTGACTAACAACTCGCAACCATTCCTGTGTGCGCGTGTCGACAAGAATGGAAGGGACCTACAATTGAATGCCGAATCCGAACGGCTAGACGAGAAGCACTTATCCATGACAAGTGATACTCTTGGACAATTTGTCGATTCCTCGTAAAAGGCAGTATCCCTGAAAAAAAAACTTTTTAGTGTTTAGGTGGACGAGGCTGGGAAAAGCTTCTACTTCTACTGGCAAAAGCTTCTACTATAACATTGACGGAAATACAGTCAGACAACCAGGGTTTATGGATCTATTTCTAGTACGACGGCAAATTCAGAGCTACTGTTACATTGTTGTATTTTTGTTTTAAAATTGACTTCTTTATCATAAAGGCTCTCCCAAAATAACGCAAAACATTCGGCGCGGCGAAGAAATATTCGCCAGTCGAAATTTATTTACATGGTGACAAATGCGACTGCCCACACCAAAGCGGCAGAGAAACATTCGTCATTCAAAATTTATTTACATGATGATAAATGAGAGTACCCAACCCAACGACGAATGTTTCTCCGTCGCGCCGAATGTTTCGCGTTGGTTTGGGAGAGCCTTAGAGCTGTATTCGCATATCTGGGAAACGTTCAATCTCTATCTGTATTTAGTTTTTGCATTAATAAACGCTGAAAAGCCTGCTTCATAGGCCAAAGCCATAAATTCCAACAAAAGGAAGCATATTTAATGAAGCCTTCTTGGCAAGGGATCATGTTGATAAATACATACAGTGAACCTGGGTGCAATTGGCCAGGTATAGTGACTTTAGGAAGCGAGTGGACATTTTTTAAAAATACATTTCAAATATGTATTTTTCAGCTTTCTTTCTCAAAATGCATAGTTTAATAAGTTCAAAATGATTATACTTACTTCAATAGGATAAATTAATAAAAAAAAGTTATGATGTACCTAAACTGAACAATTTTAATTAAAACCTAAACAAATAGAAATGTTGTAGAAAGGCTTTAATATGTTGCTAAAGTAATTTAAGGGCATGATTCTTGGTGTATTCTAAAAAAAAATTGTTCTACAGTAAGGGCCTATCTCCAATTTGTACATCATTTATCGGGGATTTAAGAAAAGTCTTATTTTGGTGTACCCTGACCCATGTTAATGGTAATCGCGCTGTAAGTAATAATGAATGAAACATTGTTTAGGCCTTTGTAACTGCGTTTAAATAAATTTGATATCTTTTCTCAGTCTTAAGATATTCAATTTTTAGCTTGTCCCATTTTTCCTGCCCATGCTAATTTTTTGACTTTGGGGTCAATTTTCTCCAAAAAATGCGTAATCTACATAATTTTTTAATAATTTGTATTGAATGTATGTAACAATACTTAAAGTAAAAGTCAGTAATAAGTTTGTCGAAAAACCCATAGATTTTATAATAATTTGGAAAAACAGCGGCAGGTAAAATCAAAAAAAAAATGTTTTTTTAGCTTTAAGCTCGAAAAGCTATGAATAAAAAATGGTAAGTGTAGTTTACGATAATTTTTATTTAATGTGTTAACTAAAACAGTTATAACAGGTGTTCGAATGAGTCCTCTTTGATTTTGTATGCCTGCTAGAGCCCGTTTTCGTATTTCACTGTTATTTATATTAATGATTTTAGATTACTGCCTCACTTCTGAGGACATGCGCTCTTCTTATTCACTTTAAGTTGCTATTTTGGTTGAATAAATGATTTATTTCATTCTTCCCTATTCAAAAACATCCAATATTGTAGGGTCAGGTGATCTTGCAGACCATTGAACTGCTCTAACGTTTTCCTATCCAACGATTTTCCGCTTACTCTTCATCTTGTCAATCCATCAACCATCAAGTAAGGAATAAGATGAAGCTAGTCGAACCTATGGAATGTCTTCCAATAGTTCCGATAAATCATTTTGCAGCAACTGCAGATAGTTTGTAGAATTAAAGTGGCTACTAAAATTAGCATGTACACGAATTATTACACGAATTATAGATTTTTATTTTATTACATTATTCAAAATAATTTATTTACAATAATTAATTGGTGACTAATAAATTCAATACAGTTTATTGAATAAATTAATTTAATTTTTGTTTTTATATATTCTGAACTTACATAACAAAAAGGAAACAAGGGCTATGGCTTATTGCCATCAGCCTGAGATTTTTTCTATTCAAATATTTAACAACTTTAAAACGTGTACAATTAGCATGTATTCAAACCAAAGAATGTCAGAGTGCACCAGTTATAACTGTTTTAGTAAAAAACATACTTAAAAAAATTATCTAAAACCACACAAATAATTTGTATTCATAGCTTTTCGAGCTTAAGGCTAAATTTTTTTTTTTAATTTTACCTGCCGCTGTTTTTCCAAATTATCATAAAATCTATGGGTTTTCGGCAAACTTGTTCCTGACTTTTATTTTAAGTATTGTTGCATACATTCAAAAAAATTATTAAAACATCATGTTGATTACGCATTTTTTGGAGAAAAGTGACCCCAAAGTCAAATAATTAGCATGGGCAGGAAAAATGGAACAGGCTAAAAACTGAATATCTTAAGACTCAGAAAAGATATAAAATTTATTTAAAACAGTTACAAAGCTGGTATTTCTTCTAAAAATAAAGACCTAAATGAAGTTTCTATCATTATTACTGACAGCGTAATTACCGTAAACCTGGAACAGGGCACACCAAAATAAGACTTTTTTTTAAATCCCCGATAAAAGAAATCAAAATTGGAGATAGGCCCTTACTGTAGAACAATATTTTTTTATAGAAAACACCAAAGAATCATGCCCTAAAATACTATTTTATATTGAGACACCCTGTATGCAAATGTATGCAAATCAAAAAAATATTTACTCATTAAAAAAAAATGTCATATGACACGACAGATTATAAGAAACAAAATGGTCATCAAAAGTCGAACGAAGCTTACAGCGAAGCCAAGTCTGTAAAAGTGTATAGAAGGTTTGATCCACCCCATATTGTTCCAGTAATATGAAAACTTAAATTAACAATTGAATTTTTTTTTTAATAAAAAGTTAAATAAAATCCTAAAAACAAACAAAAAAAAAATCTTCATTTTAAGAAACTGTTCCTGTGTTCAAGTTATAAGGGTTACATTGACCACCAGCTTTTACAGAATGAAATAATAGCGAATCGTTTACACGGCCAAAGTCACCCAAAACAACAGTGGGATTTTGGCCAACCCCAGGGTTCCGCGGAACAGAGTTTAAGAACCGAGTGTCTAGTGAATTAACACAATTCATTTTTATAAGTGTCATCCTTCATTTTAATTTATAGTTAGATAAATGGGCTTCCGGTCAAATAAGACAATAAATTATGTCACAACGTTTCGTCCATGAATATGGACATCATCAGGTGCGAGAAATGATGGTTTAATTATAAAATTTATATTGCACTTAAATTAAACAATATCTGGTCACATGAACAAAGATCCAAACAATAGCAAGTTTAACTGACAACTTTATGGATCTCTGTATATGTGGCAAAACTTGTTCGGAGGTTCAAAGTTTAGTTGGCTGCACACCAACTTGCGGTCGGAAGCCGGTAATGTCATCGAAGTTTGTAAAAAGCGTCGTCAGGCATTCCAGAATTAAAATATTTACACCATCGACTGAATTTTTGGCGTTGACGCTGGTATTTATCGGTTCGTAGACGATTACGAGAACATGGACAAGCATCACACAGTCCGCGAATGGTACCTTTGCTGACAAAAAAACATGTTAAAAAAAAAACACCTTGACTGGCCTGCATCAAAGTGGAGGAATATTCTGCGGTCAGATGAGTCTATTGTTGTTGTATATGGTGGCAAGGGATCTCGTCAATATTTTAGACGGTCACCAAGTACGGAAAATAACCTACGTTTATCCAGGATAGTGGTTAAGACATGTTTTCCGTTTTTTTTGTTCGTCCCATACATCGAATCGAAGGTATCATGGATCAGCATGTTTATGGCAAGATCATTGAAGAGATAATGTTACCATTTATGCAGAGTATGAAATTTCACTGAAATGGGTCTATCAGCAACATAATGACCCAAAACAACTTGCGAATCAGTGATTCCGGGCAAAAAAAAGTTAATGCGATAGAATGACCCGCACCTCAACCCCTTTAAGAATCTTTTGTGCGATGTAAAAAATATGTCGCTTGTTGTAAACCAACCAATAACAATGCAGCTGTACAGGAAACGTGGAGGTCAATACCCGTAGAAATGTGGTAAGATTTGATTAATTTTATGCAACGTGCGTCGTTGTGCTGCTGTTATTTCCAACACGGATCATGCAACTAAATATTAGTTAAAAGTTCAAACACGCAACTATTTCTTATGATATACATTTTTCAATAACTGCATTTTTTTTGTATTTATAGGTGAATCTTTATTGTACTACTATTTTTTTTAAATAAAAAATAATGTTGAATAATTTATTTTCGAATTTGTTGTACCACAAGGTGTTATATTATATTGACCGCAGCTGTATGTCTCGTGTGTCAGATTATGTAGGCATACACCACAATATGAGCTTTTCATTTCTTTTTTATTATTTTAAACTTTCTTTTATTGGTGTGGGCCACGAAGAAGCGGCCCACAGGTTAATAGGGATTAAAACATCCATGAGCAAAAAACAACATTCGTCTGAATTGAGGTTTATATCATGAGTGGTGACATTTGAGAATACTGGGCCTTTTTGATATATGTATCAATATGACAGTTCTTCTTTTTAAAAGAAGAGACATTGGATTTGAGTTCAGAATCAAAACAAGAAGCATTAAGATGTATCGAACTGCTTGCATTTGTATGCTAGTTTAATCAATATCAGTCGCAGTGACGGATATTTTAAGGACTTCAATAAATCGAAGCAAATTAATGACCTAATCAACTAAGACAATTTATTGTAAAAACTCGATACATGAATATAATAGAGTAGAAAAGTAGATACCCTCCTAGTACTCTACGAACCTCAAAAAAGTTAAACACATAATCAAGGAATTTTATCACCCTACATTATCAAAAGCCTTTGTTCTATAAAATTATAAATAACTATCCCATCCCGTACCCGTGTCAAAAGAAGGAACAAAGCAATATCCAAAAATAAATTATCCAACCAGGTTTTACCTGCGGAGTTTTCCCAAAAGACAGATTTAAATAAATTCACACTTGTCTTGAGATTTTCTCATATTTCTTCAAATCACCCCGACCAAATTGAGGTTACGTTTTAATAACCAATTAAAAAAGTTTTTTTTTTAAATAAATTTCAACTTGCTACTTACGTCTTCGTAATTCTCGACATCTGGATTGCTCGTAGGCTTCTGTGAATCAAGAGACAACAATTTAAAATCCATTTATTTTTATAAAAATTACAAAATAAAACTATGAAAATCGATTTTCCATCCAACTCTTGCTCCTGCTGGCAGAGTTGCAGTGGGTCGATGGAAATGGATTTTACACATCCAATACACATGTCACCGCAAAGAAGAGATAGAAAATCAATTTTTGTTGTTGGTGTTTTTTATATAATTACATTTACTACGGCTTTTCGTTCTGGAGTTTCATCCTTGCTTCCGCCCAGCGAAGACATTCCACTATCCTTTTCGTTTTCAATGAACTCGATGTCAGGATCTGAGTCCATCAAGTCTTCAACCTTTATGGAATCCACTTTTGCGTTTTTTATTTTTTCTTTCGCCTTTAGCGATACACAGAAAATCTATTCGTTTTTTTTTTATAATTTTCCCGGATCGTTTTTCGGTCGTATCGATAAGAGGTCACGTGTAGGTATTTAACTGACAAAATGTGTATGAACAAAATGCAAAATTGACAATAAAGGAATTATAACTAATTTAAAATTAATTAAATGATTTTATTTGATCATTTAATTACTTCTTTTTGGTGGAAAATATGTGGCGATGAGGGCAACTTCGAACACGCATTTATCTCTACGGCGAAGGAAAAACACTTTTCTTTCTACATAGATTTTGACATTTCTAAAAAAAAGCAACCATGCGATAGTAGTGACAGTTAAAAGAAGTGTCAATTTTTCAATGGTCTTGAGATTCATTCTTTTTTTTTGTAATTTTTTTCTTTGATACGTTAAATAATCAATGATAATACAGTTGAAAAAAAAATAACTAATTAAAAAAAAAGCATTAATAACAAACAACATAAGTAGGTAATTGTTTTTATTCAAAAATATTTCCATTTATTTTTTAAATCGTGCCTTTTATGCGCTTGTGGTACCACCTGGGGAGAAAAATATATCTCATATTAATATGAAAGCATTCAACGCTAAGTGCTTAGGCTCAGTCTAGAGTTGGTTTTCTTTATCAGAGATTAAGGCATATATCACCATGTAAATAAAATTTGACATGCGAATGTTTCCTCGCCGCAACGAATGTTCCGCATTGGTTTGGGAAAGCCTTACGCTAAAATATGGCTTGTGGCACCAAAAAGTGTTATAGAGGGTGAAAATATTTTGTCCTGATCTACATTGCCCGATTTTTCCAAGAAGATTTGTCCAGAAATGGTGTGAAATGTACACACAGAACGATTTTTTCCTTGTCTTCTTCATTTTTGTATTACTGTGCTCTTCATATTTCATTGATATTCACTCACACCATCAAACGAACGGTACACTGGCACCGAACACACACAACAAACTGGAAAAAAGGTGAAAGAGAACATAAAAGGACTGGAAAAATCGTTTGAGTTTTGTGGTACAAACGATTTGATCCCTACCCCTCACTTTTCACTCCCTTCACCATTGTATATAAAAACTATAGTACTATTATGGAATCGATATTTCTGTTACTGTGGTAGCTCTCGTGAGGGCGCAAACATCGTGGATCGTGTCACGTTGGGTTGGAAAGATGACAATGAGGATAGGAAGAGGAATAAAAGCTGGTAGTAAGAAAGAGAGGAGTATATTTTGTTGATTCTGACAACAATTACCTGGTGTAAGTGGGATAGTTTTTCGTCATGGCACCGAAGGGGATAATTCGCAGAAAATGAAAAAAATGTTCTCGTTGTCATGGAGCATTGTACAACGGTATCGTTTTTTATTTGAATTTTAAAATAGATTTTTTGTTTCTTTCTATTACCCCGTTTACATGAGGTATTCGAGCGAGCTTCAAGCTCGCTTGGCCCCTTTGTATACCTGCGTTGATTTGAAATGAGCTTCAACCGACTCGATTCCACTTCAGGAGCGGAACCGAGTCGAAATTGTTGATAAAAAACCTGGGTCGAAGAGTCGGTCTTGAGGATGTGTTCACCACAGTGTTTTTGCACATGTGCGAGTAAAATTATGTATTTGTTTTGATAGCTATGTGAAGTATTTACTAAAATTCATTAAATTTGAACTGTTTTTGTGTAAAATAAATATATTGTTGCCATTCCATTAAATGTAATCTCAACGACATATCAACTCAACTTCAAATGGGGCTCTTAACTCACGTGACGAAACACTTGGGTCGAAAATCCGACCCTAATCCAACTCGAGCTCTCGATTCTGTTTGTAAACGGGGTATATGAAAGCCTATGAAAGTATATCTATATGTCTATAGGGTACTTATGATTTTATTTGCTTCAAATTTGCCTAAAATTTTCATTTCCAGCTAAAAATCATTTTTTCAATGCTGCGTTGCTAATTTTCACAATTCCTAGGCGAAAATAGTCTTGCAACCATGTCATATTTAAACATTTTTTGAGATTTATTTTTGTTTTTTTGAAAAAAAAAATAAAAAAAAAAATAAAAGTAATTTTTTAAAGTAATTTTATAAAAAGTTGTTTAAATGTAAAAACAATTGATAGAAAGAAATTATTTAACCTTTAAAAAAATACTTTAGACAAAAACATTACCAAAATTTAAAAAAAACCTTTGAAAAAAATACTCTTAGAGTAAAGAAATTTTGGTAATTTAACTTTATTAAGTAATATTTTTTAAATTCACGTACAAAATTCAATTTACCTCACCTAGTTTAAAAATACTAATTCAAATTTTCAATAGCGAAATTTCAACTTTATTAAATAATATTGAAAAATTCACGTGAAAAATTCAAATTCAGTTTATGAAAATTGAATGAAGTAATTTCAGTAAAATCACATTTTATTAGGTAACCTATTTAAAAGGAATTTTGAATTTTATTGATTTTTTTTTTAAATTCACGTGAAAAATTTAAATTCCCTCGAAAAGCAGTGTGGAATGTTTAGTAATTGAATAAATTTAGCCAAATTAATTTTAATTAAAATCAACATTTTTCACACGAATTTTCACATGGTGAACTATAAAATTTTTAAAAATGAAACTTGAATTTAAGGTTTGTTATTCTTAAAAATTAATTTATAAATTTCTAACTTCATCCTTCAAAATGTTGGTGTAGTAAAAATTCAAGCGAATTACATAACTTATGAAAAACACATAATTTCCATGTGAAAATTCACCGTGAATTTATAAACATAGCTTATTTCATTTCGAAAACTTTAGACATTATTTAAAATACTAGCTTTGCACTAACTTATAAGAAGAATATTCTTAATGTGTAAGCATACATTGTTAATAAATAAATAAATACTAGTACTTAATACTTAAAATTCATTCTTGGACATTCTAAAATAATTGTGAAAATTCGTTCATTTCGTTCTTCGCCAAATAAATGCATTTAATTTTATCATATTTTTCACGCTTAATAAATATGTAATTTTTGTCTACGAAAAGTTCACTTCACCCATGTATGTACCTACTTAATGGCATTCAACATCTGATATGAATGCAAATATTAACATAGAAAATTAAAACAATTTCTTCCTATCCTTACTTCAAATGACAAATTCTTGTATTTAAAAATAAAACTATAATTTTTAGTGCAAAATATTGGCTACACCCTTATATTTGCGTATACAGTCATACCTACTGCATTTGCCACAGCAAATCTCACACACAGCGAAAGAAAAAATATAATCATTATTTCCTTTTAAAATTATATTTACAGTACGTTCTCGATTAACGCAATTCTCGATTCACGCAACTCCTCGATTTTCGCAACAGCTGAATTTTTATCATTGTTGACGCAGTAATCGCAGCTCTTCAAAAAAATTGACTCGATAAGTGCATCTTTTGTTTTTATATGCATTATCTTTATTTACTCAGATTTTTTAGTTATATTTATTTTTGTCTGTGATGGCGTTACATTTTGTCTCGGCAGTTGTTTTAGCGCTACTCTTGAGTGATGATACCATGAAGTTGTATGAATGCATGTACACCATATATGCATCTATAAAATGCGAGATTTCTTGTTAGTTTAATGAATTTTGTCAAGTGATCAGTCGCTTGTGTGTTTTGAAAAAAAATGGGTGTTACTCAAAAAATTGTGAAACAGTCAATTAAAAACAAAAGTGAAATTTTAGACAAAATTAATAAAGTAGCTTCAAGTAAATCATTATGCCGTGAGTATAATGTTCATAAATCTACAGTCAGAAGAATAAAACGAAAAGAGGGTGCAATAAAAAAGTTTGTTTCTAATGCTGAATGTGGATCCGGAAATAGTTTAAAAGGTGGCGAATGCCCGAAAATGGAAAAGGTTTTATTATTTATATGTTATTGAATATAAATTTGTTGCATTAAATATATTATATAAGTGCTGGTTTTCTGATTTTCGCTTTGCATCTCGAATTGAGCCTACAAAAATATTTACTTGGTTATTGCAACAACCTCGGTCATTGCAACCACCCTTGTTATAATTAGTTGCGATAATCGAGAATGCACTGTATTATCCTACTTCCTCCTTTAATAGAGAAAAAAAGCTTCAACCTTCCCCTTCGTAAACAAAATTGGTGGAAGAAAATAATTTAGTATAAGTTGTTCTCGTTCATTTATTGTTGCCTTAAACGTCATTCTTATCGTAAATTCCCTCAATTACACGCTGTGGCAATGGCAATATTGCCCGGTAGATGAAATGCAATTATTGCTTTCCATCGGTGAGGCAATAAATGTTGACGTTTCACCTTTTTCAAAATAGTTCCTGCCAGATTTTAAGTATCTTTTCCGTTACTTTGAACCCCCGAAAAATGTATTGAATTAAGGTTAGACCGCACACAACTGCAGCGGAACTACACTCCACGACGCGCAAAACATTATTTGTACGAAATTGTAAAATTTCATACAAATTATTCTGAATCGCAGTTCCGCCTAGTGCGGTCTTACCTTTAATAGGCTATATTATCAAAAACAAATGAAATGTCCATGCAAGCAATAAATTGCCGTTGCCTCAAATATTGCTATTGGAGCCATAAATATTCTACAGTATCCATTCGTGCAGTTTCCGTAAGTCAAAAATAAAAAAAGTTTGTATTATTGGTAAATAATTTATATTTTTGTCTTAAATTTCAACACAAAAAACATTAAACGAGTTATTTTGCCTTTATTCGTACTTCATTTTTTGTTGGTTTCTTCGCTTTCTTGGATGCTTTGCTTTGCTTATACCTTATGATAGTAATTTCTTGCATCAAAAATGTTTGCAGATTATGTATATAGTAGGTATATTTTTTTGTAATATAGGTTATAGTGATTTTTAGAAATATTTTATCTTTCATTTTTTTCTCAAATATTTTAATGTAGCACATTTAACAAGTAGTTATACAAAGAAATATATTTTCAATTAATTTCTTAATTTGTTGTTTTAATTTATTAAGTACTTTAATAAGAAATTAAAACAAAACGAAATAAATTTGATAAAATATCTAGGTATACATTATAAACTTTTTTGAATTGATTTTGATTTTAAGAACAAATTTAATAATTGTATAAATATTTTTGGTTGTTGTTTTGTTTTAAGTAAACACTATATTTGTTTGTAATTTATTTTGGTTAACACTTCTTGTAAAGTAAATATAAATATTTTTTTTGTTTTTGTTTTATGCTTTTGCAACCCAATAATGGTCGCTATTATATCGTTATATTTTTATAAATTTTTAATTTATCTGCTGTTGTTTTTCGTTTTAATTTATTTTTACTAAAGAATATTTTTTAAAATGAAAACTTATTGTTACATATGTTTTTATTTTCTTTTTAGTCGTTATCAGAATAACCAAAGGCCACATTATTGTTGTTAATGAAATTTGTTAGAAAATCATTTGAACCAAATAACACAAAAAAAAAAATTAAAGCAAAAATGCATTTTTTTGTCTTTATAAATCATTTTTGTGCAGAAAATATAAATAGGATTACTGATTCTAATCTTTCGTGTCTTTATTTTATTTTTTAAAGGATTTCTTGGCAAAAAAAAATTAGGTACACAACACAAAAAATAATTTATTATCGCTTAAGAATATGACTTATTCAAAATTTTAACTATTATACGTGTTTAACACTTGGGACTTCAATCAAAAACACAAACTTAACAAAGTAAACAATATATTCCAAAAATACATAATCTACATTAAAAGCAAATACGTTTTTTTTTTTTTAATTTTTACATATTTTATTTTTATTTTGTATTTATTTTTTATATTATATATCATTTAAAATTAAACTTAAGTAAATATGGTAGACGTGTAATTCTTTCTTTCTTCATTGCATAGTATTTAACTTTTGTTGCTTTGCGTTTACTTTTTATTTTCAATTTAAAAATAAAATTAAAATATTTATTGCAACACTCTTAACACAATATCACTCTCACTTTCAGACTTATCCGAATATTTATATTTTTATTTTAATAATATGAATTATTTAATTTTATTTAATTATTATTTATTATTTTAAGAAATAATATTATAAGATTAAAATTGTTTTTTTTTTTTTAAGTTTTAAAATTGTAATAAAATTTACTCATAAAAATATTTGTTTATTTTTGTTTTTGATTTTTTTTGTTGTTGTTTGTATCTTCGTTATAAAATTAACTTATTCATTAATGTTAAACCTCATTCGTCTTCCCTATTTTATATGAAATCAGCTTTTGTTTTGTTGGTTTGTTTGCTTTATTGTTTGAAAAAGGTGGTTAGCATATATAATTTTTTATTTGTTGTTGTTAGGGTATTATTTGAGTATGGATTCTCCTTACAAAAGTAATCTCGTGAACTCTGAAAATAGAAATAAAAAAAAAATATTTATTTGAAAATGGTTTTATATTGGAGTTTTGGAATAACAAAAAGCAGCTATATTTCATAAAAAGAATCATATTTTTGAGATTCTAGCCGTGTTTTTTTGAAGGTCCAGATAGAAATGAACAAAAAAAAATGGCATTTTAACTAAGCAATTTACACGTAAATTATACAACAACAACTGAAGTCCATATGAATTTTAGCTAAGTCCAGATAATTTTCTGATCTTAACTTAAGTTCCGATACAAACAGTTCTGCCGGCTCGAATTACCATGCTGTTATCGATGGTTTGTGTGGAAAAGTCAAAACATCTGAGCCAACGAATCAAAAGATTTATTTGTTTTTCTGATTAGTGATTTAAAATTGAGTTTTTTGTTTTTATTTCAAATTTTTTTTGTTACATTTATGAACGGCATAATTTTCTATAAAATATATATGTTATTTTATTTGAATGTATTTAGTTTTTATTTTGCATGCTTGCCACAAAACAGAAAGGTTAGAGATGGCCTTTTCTGAATTTCGTGACAGTGATGGTTTTTTTGATTCGATGACTGCTAAGTTCGGATGTCGTTTTTTTTCGACAATTCTATCTGAACTTGCAAAAACAACTCGGCTTTATCTACAAAGTTACTGTTGTTGTTTTGTTTATAACATTTTTAAATGCAAAATTGTCTTTTGAAATATTTGTTTGCGAAATTTAAACAAAATTAGCGCAATGACAATGCGCCTACAATGACCATTTTCGAAACATTTAGTAAAAAAAGGAAATTTTGTCAATTAATTTTTGAAATATTTTTTGTTTCACTCTTCGTGACGTCATTATATAAAGAATAAAATTGATCCGAAGTCGTTTGTGTTATTTAATCAGGAGATATTCGAGACGAACATTTTTTTAAGAATTTTAAAGACTTTATCTAAGTTTTTTTTGCTTTAAGAAATATATCAATTGATTTTTTTAAATCCTATCAATTATTCATTACGTCATTTGTGTAGAATTAAATTAATCGGAAGTCGATACCGTTATTTACTCTGGAGATATTTGATACAAAAAATATTTTACAGCTTTTTTTTTAGAATTGTTGTGGAAAAATACCGAAAAAAAAAGTACAAATGTGAGAAATTAACATATGAACAGTGTCGGGCAAAACAAAAGCGCTCAATTTCACTTGGTTACATTTTGCTTAAGTAAATTTCTAAACTTGAATATATTTAAATGAATTTTATTTGGTTAAGGAAGGTATACATTAGACTGATTCAAAAATAAAAAAAAGTCTCCGATTTCCAATGCCACTTGCTTATTACTTAGAGTTGAGCAAAATATTGAGCCTGTATAAAATTCAGATTTTTAAATTAATTTTTAGAGGTCGCTCATCGCTTTTTTCTATTTTCGATACGATTTGTATGGGACAAAACACATTTTTGTACTTGGAAATTTATAACTTTATAAAAGCAAGTATTTAAATGAGTAGCATAACTTTTTTGTTTAGAAAATTAAACGCTCTTCAAAAAACGTTTAGACTTTTTATCTAATAAATGTACTCCTTCCAAAGCTATTAAAGGTCAAAGCGGAACTTATGGTTTTTTTTCACAGTTTTTTGTATTTCCTACTGAGAATTCCAGCTATTATACAGAGTGATTCACCTAAGGTGTGACAAAAAGCTTGAGCATGTAGGTCTATTCGAGAAAAGAAAAAAATCGTGTGGAAGGGGGGGGATCTACCCCCCTCGTCTAGGTGGGAGGGGCAGTTTTCTAAAAAAATGACTTAAAACAGAAAAAAAAATATTAAAAAACAACGGCGACACTTACAACGACCTGTTATACCTTTTTGCTAACCTAGAAATCCGTTCTTTTTTTTCCCTTTTAAATAAAGTTAATTTAGTGAACAGTTTTTGAAAAAATTATTTCCAAACACAAACTCGGAACAAAATAAATTAAAACAGAATTTCAAACGATAGTTTCTCAAAATTTTACGTAATTAAGTATTATTTTTGTTTTCAAAATTCAATGCTCTTATTAATTTCTAGTCTAGTCATACTTCAAACCGTTTATTTTATTTTCCAAAAACCAATTTTGCACTAATTAAGCGGTATGTTTTGGATCGATGTCATATCGGAATATCCATTTGAAGGGCATTTCTACTTCTGCGTGTGGCAGCATGATGTTTTGAAGGGCGTCATCATACACAAAACGATCGATCCATTATACCATCTATTTTATGAGTTGGGCCTATTCTTTGACTAGAAAAACATCCCCAGGCCAAAAAATGTCATCCTCCGTGGTTTATTGTGCCTTTGCAAAACGTTGCCTTAGCGTTTTGCCTTTCGGTCTGCGGACTTGCTTCATTCCATCGGACCCATAGACTGGACTGTTGCCAAATAGAAAGCATTGTTATTTTCGGACGACTCCAAAAGTTTAATCTGCAATGCTCTGATGGAAAAGGCTAAACCCACGTTTTATAAAGACACAATAAACCACCAAAAACGATTCTTACACTATAAAAGGTTTTATTTAGGAACAGAGTAGCTGACAAAAAATCCCTGCTGGGAAATTAAACAGGATACAATCCAAGTATTTGTTTAACAGTTATTGGTGTTATTTCATTTTTAAAAATTACCTTTAATAGGAATAAAAGAAATTTTTGTTTTACAGGGACAAAAATTCATTATTAAAAATGGCCTAATTTGAGGCGTTGTATAGTTTTTATTTTTGAACCTTATTTCCTTAGGCCTAATTTTGCGGAGCTGTCGAATTGTGGCCAATTTTGGATACTGCCTTAAGTTCTAGTGTTGAGTCCTTATTTTGTTATAATTTGTTTAGCGCCACCAAAATTTATTTTATTGACTATTACCTCGTTTACACACCACGATGTACCACACCAAAGCGCATATTGTCGGCAAGGTTTTTCGGTCGTGTGAAAAGGAAATATGTCGACAAAGCAGTTCGAACTCTGGAAATCGAAGTAGGTTAGGTTAGGTTGAAGTGGCTGTCAGCAAGGAATTGACACACTTAGACCATCAGTTAGTCCGTTGTGATACCACGTGCATCTAAAAAAAACCAGTTGGAGCTTCTAATGAAGCGTGCGAGACTACTTATGTATGTCTAGGTTTGTCAGATCACTAGCATCATTGAAGAAAAATGGAGCCTACGTCTTTCGGATAGGGCAGGGCATGTGCAGAGAAGATGAGGAACAGATGCTTCCTCCTCTTCGTCCATACAGCTTCTGCAAAAGTCGTTTGCGAAAACTCCAAGTCGATTTGCGTGCATGCCTATAAGACAGTGCCCGGTTATGACACAAATTACGGAGCTGATATGCAATCTGTTCAAAGATCGTTCGTTGTTCCACCTAAGGTTTGTTCTCCTTAAAGCATCTTGCTTCAGCAAAAATTTGGATGTAGCTATAGGCATACCGGTGCCTTTTCAGGTAAAATAGGTAGTCTTGTTCCACCTTTGGCGAGTTTATCAGCTTTACAATTACCCGGAATGTCCCTATGGCCCGGCACCCAACAAAGGAGAATATTGAACGGAAATCGAAGTAGTGCCGAAACAGTTTTGTGTGTTGTTTTTGTTTCTTTTTTGTCAACTGGTGTTTTCGTCCCATTAGTTTTAATTTTTTTTTTTGTAATTGCCTTAAAAAATGGATTTCGAACAGGTAAAATGTGTTTGGACAACTATACCATTTGACAGCTGATTTTTGACATAATTCTACGTCGGGTCGGAACAGTGGCGTGTGAATGCCCATATTGAAATGGAGTACATACCTGCTTTGTCGATGAGGTTGATCGATGTGGCGTGTGTTAGGGGTATATGAATATGGAAGCAGACATAGGCACAAAAGCAAAATGTAGGTAAATCAAAATGTTTCCAGCCGTCAGCGATACATGTTCTAAGTTCAAAAGTAGGTACTTAACGACTGTTGTACTGACGAAAAAGCAAGTGCTAAATCTGTTTGTACACAATTCCTATCCACATGGTACAATTAAACCCCATACGCGATAATTATAACGCTGATTTTTTATTTTATTTATCAACTCGTAAATTAAATAAGTAGGTATTAGTTTAAATATTTATTTTAAAAGGGACCGGATTAAGAAGTGTGAAAAGCATTGCAAACAGAACGACTTTACTTTATGAAAAAGCTTAAGAAAAATTGAATGTCAAAGTTTGCGTACACATACATATGTTATGTACATGTATGTGTGTTTGCTTTAATTGCTTCGATAAATAAAACCCGATTCCATGCCAAATATATTTCACTTTATGACATCGCATACCTCTCAACTCTTTTCTTCTTTCACAGCAATAAATTTCTGTCACCATTTGATTTACTGCCCCATACATAAGTCTAGGATATAACTGGTAACATTGCAAAAAAAAAAAAAAAATAACTCCAATGGGTCACCGCCACCGCCGCCATCATGATGGGTACCAAACCAATACCAAAAGTTCAAGTTCAACCACAAAATATTACCGTTGTTGGTTTAGATCAGTGTTTCCCAACGTGGGGCCCACGCCCCAAAAGGGGGGGGGGGCAATTTGAATTTATAGGGGGGCAATTCAAAGTTATGCTGCATTACACTTCTCTCCGAAAAAATCTATGCTTCTTGTGTTTCCACCCTTAAAGATTTATTTCAGGACGTACTCAGGATCTGCTTCTGTATTTTATGGTGTTTTCGATTGGTAAAATAAATCAATTTATTTTTTATCTAAATCTGTCAAAACGCAGGTTTTACATTCCAATGGGCAAATAAATTGATTTATTTTTTGATTTAAAATCAAATTTGCAGATCTAGATTTTTCGGCAGATTTACCTATCCTACAATAAAACCAATACAATTTTAACTTGTCACTTTACAAAATTTTTTGTATTGTTTGATTTTATCACTGTTAATGAAAATTGTGTTCTAAATAAAAAGGGAAGCGTTTCTGGTATAAAATGGAAGCTGTTAAAAAATAATTAGTAAATTCATGAAGCTCATTGTTTTCTTCTGAAAGTGCATCAAGTGATGACGAGTTTTGTGATGTTATGAATCTTACATAAAATTACACGAATACAATGACAAAAATAAATCAATTTGAATTGGCGTTCGATTCGCCACGAACTAAATCAATTTTTAGATTGAAATCTGAATTTACCAATCGAAAACACCATTACAATCGTTCAACTGTTAACAACTTCACTTCACTCAATGACACTTGACGACAAATATGAATCAGTTTTTTTTCACGTTGATTTTTAACCGAAATCAAATACCCCAATGTAACCAAATATGGAAGGGAACTGTTTTATTACCTTTTCCATTTTGATATTAATCTGAATGTGGATTTAGTGTCATAATTAATTTGCAGATAACAAAAAAGAAATTGCCTGGATATAAAAAAACGGGGTGACTTAATACTGTTGTAGCTGAATTGAATGAGGCATCAAGCGCAAGGGATTTAAATAATAACAATTACCTAACATAAAAATTTACAATTACATAATTATTAAATTATTTCTTGTTTGAATTTCAGTTCTACATTATACTTGTATGTTTTTAAAATAAACTTACGGCTTACTTAATTTATATAGATTTCTTTCTTGGGTCATGTATTCAATTTTTGCACTGGACATTTTAGATTTTTAATTTTCAAAATTATTTTGGTATCTTCATATAATGTTAGGGGGACATGAGGATTTTGAAAAGGTTCTATGGGGCATAGCGCACAAAAGGTTGGGAAAGAATGGTTTAGATGGAATAAGAAAGGACCAAGAGTTTAAATTGAATTTTGTACTGGATTTGGTTTTGTCACGAATCTATATTATAAATGTACCTACATACATAGATATATTTATGTCACTGTGTGTTTTCGAATATAGCTTAACAAATATTGGTTTTTGATTTGTAATGGTGTGGCGGGAATTAATTTATAATGGAATATTGTTTGCATATGCTTTATGGGGATTTTGCTATTGGGTATTATGTATATTTGTAGCTTTGTGTCAACAGGAATCTAAACAAATAATTAATATTTAACATATACGACATCAGGGATGGTACATAAAAACTTGCATAAAACGACTGTTGTGTTTGAATATCTACATGTGACAATTTGAGTGAATTTGTATACTCCATTTGTGATAAATTATCACATACTTTGTGATTATAGATTTTGTGTGAGGACCTTGTCAATATAAGCAATACTAACATTGTTCTAATCTTGGAAATGTAACATACACTACACACTCATTTAGTTATTGTCATTAGAAGATGCACAATTTTGAAAACGGATCGGGACATAATCTGAAATCACAAAATAATGGCAAAAACCTAGAATCTCGAATCTCGAGGATGCTCGCAATCATGAAAGCCAAAATTTCGAATGTCAAAATCTCTTAAGAACACATTGGATTTTCATCCTGAATTTCGATACTTTTTACTTACGATATAGGTAGGTACTTTAGGGCAGGTTTTGGATTCATAAAAAAATTGAACTCGAGATATTAATTTTCCCTAACATCACGATGATGAAGAACACAAAAAAGTGGTTCTCGCAATTCTGTCTGCCTATTTGTAATTTGATCTGCGGCCTAAAAGCGAAGCGGTTTTCTTCAAACTGATGACTAATGGTCCTATTTTCCCTAGAAAAGAAATTTAACCTATTCTAAGCTCAAATACAACGGTATCTGTCATACCAACCATTGTGAATAAAGTTATATTCTCATTATCGGCTTCAGATATTTCAATCAATTTTTGTATACAGGAAGTACTTTTTTTTAACGATATAATCAACGTTAAAACGTCTCAATACTTTTGTCTGCTTTTTTTTAATACAACATTTTTGTCACACAAGCCATGAACTAATTATTTTTAAAACTGAGAATATTATATAACAACAACTTAATGTTCTATAGCCCTGTTTTTTGACAGAGTGACAAGCAACTCAGTAAAAGTTTTAAACAGAAAACACAAACAAAATTCTCTATAACAAAAGTATTTTGTTATTGTTTTGCATGTAAACATTTTGCTGAGTTGCTAGTCTCTCTCTCAAAAAACACGGCTTATGTTTAATCAAAACAAATAAGCAAAACACTTCAAAAATGTGCTAATTCGCCATTTTGGCTTTCGAGTTATTGGAGCTCGAAATTTTGGAATTCGAGATATTAAGCATATGGGATTTCAGTATTCCAGATTATGACATTCAAGAATTTGCCCCCCCACCTATTTGATATAAAGTAATCACAAGAAAGAGCTATATTATTTGTAATAAAATAACTGGCTACTTTTATATCGTGAAAGGGGGTCACTTTCTTGTCCTTTATATCTATTTGTATTGGATTTTGTTGATAAAATGATATTGTTGTTTGTAGGTTCAATATATAGGATAGAAAATACTAAGGAGCAGAATTGGCATGGCACACTATTGGGGGAGGTGTGTGCTAACTGATAACATTTGCCAAACGCGAAATGTAAAACAATAAGGCCCCAAAGGTTTTGGAGGGCACCAGATAAGGTGCCTTGAAGATCATAAAATAAGTCTTATGTCATGCCCCTTCCAATATTCGGACCTTAATTTTTCGGAAAAGTTATGGGTATTGTTCAGAAGTCTCTGGATACCGAATATTCGAAAAATAAAGAAGATTTGTGGCCAAAATACAAACATTTTGGTAAGTTAGAACAACAAATACTTGGCAACAACTAGTAAAGCCAATCCTAAAAAACAGTACAGTATGGAATGATACAAAAGGCTAACCCACGAAAAAGTAAGATTCTGCTAAGAATTTAGCAAACAAGTAATCAAAAATAATGGTGGTAGTCCACTCAAGTGGTTGTTGAGAATTCAAATATTCATAATTAAATATAATGACGGAGCGAAAGCTATGCAGCCTTACTGCGAGTGTGTTATCATACCAAAAATCCCAAGTAATCAATGTCTTTTAAGTAGTGGTCTTATTGTTTTGTACCCTTATTATACAGGGTGTTCGTCAATAGTATTTAAGGGCATGATTCTTGGGTGTATTATAAGAAAAAAATTGTTCTGCAGTAGGGGTCTATCTCCAATGTTTATATCATTTATCGGGGATTTAAGAAAAGCCTTGTTTTGGTGTACCCTGACCCATGTTACGGTACTTGAGTTTTCATATGAAATTTAAAACGAGTTTGAATAGTCTTATTGTTTTGTGTCCGTAACTTTATATTTTTTTTCAACCATTTTTCTCCAAATCTATCAACTGTATGAACAAAAGTATCATAATCTTTTATATGTAGGTATAGAATTACATGAGCTACAACGTCAGCCTACAACTTTTTTCAAAAGAACCTATAGTTTTAGAGTCATTTGGAAAAAATACTGAATTTTACCCCTCTCCTAAAATTTTATGGTACACTCCAAATTTAAGATACTTTTTAGATGGTGTTAAGGACGTAAAAATGAAACTATCCACCAAAATTCAGCAATGCAGAATTTTTTCGAAGAGCACATCTTAATTTCCTAGACTAAAAAACGTTGGTATTTTGTACTATTAAAATATTGTATCATTAATTCTTCAACGCACAAGTGTGTTGTTGGTAAGCAACTCATTTTACTTTTAATTTCAGGACCTAAACCAAGTGGATACACTACAAAAAAACGTCCATTTACGATAAATTTACATTTTTATATCAAGCTAACAAAAAAAATCGCAATGAAGAAAGACCCTCCCCTTTGCAGTATAATACTTAACGTCAATCAATTCCTATGTTAGACGACACCCATCGCGTCGGTGTCGCATTATCTTCATCAATATATAGACACACAGCCAGACAACTTTCAGATAAAAGTTAAATTATTTGGACTAGACTTTTATTTTATCCTTTTGATTTATTTTGCATTTGCTAACTTTATGAAACAACAACCTTGCGCCAGTAAACATCAGGCTTCCCAAAAACACAGCTAAATATATGTAATATAACGTTTCACATGACCTTAAGCTCTAACCTCAATTCTCTGTGTCAATTCCCAGTCCCGCCACTTTCGACAGAAAGCCACTTAGAGCACATTTTATGTTTATCGTTCCATTGGAAGAGTTTCGATTTCGACACACATTTTTCTTTTTGGCACAGTCACATACATATACATATAAATATGGTAATTTGAAATTGTCGTTCGACTTTGTTTTTGGTTTTCAACAGTATATTCTACTGAATCCCCAAGTTTCTTTTTTAATGGAATTTATGACCAAGATAACTTCAACATCGACTTGAGAGGTTTTTTCATCATGTACCTAATTCCTATACCCAATGTCTATATTAAAACACAAAATTTGTTCACCTCTGGTGCTGTGCGTGCCGAAAAATTAAATTTATGTTTTCAATATAAGTTAAGTATGCCTGCCACTGCCACCATCAGGGAATAAATATATTCTTACTACAACCCATGGACAGTAATATATCTTGAAGTCACCTTTTATTGACATCCCATAAGGACAATGTCAAGATACTACATCAATATAATATGTGTATAGGTTGGTACAACAGTTAGATATTTGATATCAAATTATTGTGTTTTTGGTTTTAATATTTTGAAAACACAACCACAAGGACCCAAATGCCAATTTTGCAAACTTAACATTTTTCTTTGGCCTCGACAAAAATGTAGGATATAGGTAGGCATAGTCGGTCAGGAAGAAGAAGGATACGTTTACAAGGCACATTAGACATGCCTGATAATTTCAATAAGGGATAAAAGCCTACCTAAACGAATATTTTATGTTAATTAAATTAGATCTGACAGCTCTTTCTCTTTTCATCAATGGAAGTGGAGATGGTAGATCTACTGTTGTTGACATTTATGTGAGACAAAATTTAAGCTTGTTATGTGTTAGGTTAGGTATAGATATTTGGGTATATTTACCTTCGTAATTGATTTTGCCATCTTTGTCTAGATCAGCAATGGCAAGCAGTTGTGATAATTGGGCTTCAGTCAGGGACTCACCAATCATTTCCATGGCGGTCTGTAGTTCGTCTTGTGTTATGAAACCATTGCCATCTCGGTCAAACACCCTGTTGAATAAATGAGAAAGAACATCAATTTTATTAGATTTTATTATTTTATAGATAGAATGGAATATGAATTGAATTGAATTGAATTGAATTGAAATATTTTATTTAGCCCAAATTAGCTATTTATAATTTACAAAATGATTATGATTAATATATATATACATTTTTATGTTATTTACAATGGCATTGGCGTTTATATGTTTTGTTTAACAAAGTTAATTATTGCTTTTTTAAATATAAATCTATCAGTCTGTTGCTTTATATTATTTGGTAAATCGTTAAAAAGCTTAAATCCTTTATAAATTAAACTGTTTTGTGATCTTGCACTTCTGTATGATTGCAGTCTTAAATCCTCTCCATTTCTTAACAAAAACGGTTGAACATCTCTTACGTAACGAATATGTTTTGACAAGTATTTTGGTAGTAAATTATTTTTAATTTTTAATACAAAAAATAAAACATTGAAATAAATACGCTGTTTAACATTCATCCACATTAAAGTATTTAACATAAGTACTATAGAAGTATATTTACTACATCTAAGTATTGCACGCATAGCTTTATTTTGCAGTTTTTGAAGATTATTCATTGAACTTTCATTGATTAAATATAAAATTGTAGAGCAAAACTCAAAATGAGGTTTTATTATAACATTGTAAATATTTATAGCGGTAATAGTGCCTACTTTATTAGTTGAGATATGAGATATTTTTGTTTGTCTAAAGTGTGTAGATAATCTATTTTTCGAGCAATAATAAATTAAATTGTTAGGTATGAACTTTAAGTTCATAAGTTCACAAGAAATAAAACTGATTAAACTTCCATGATTTAGAGAAAATTTGTATGTAGGTACTTAAAAATGTAGTTTGGAATTTGCTATCTTTTCTGATTAAAAAAAGTAAACAAAAACTAATTTAAGATATGGAAAAACTTAAATAAAAAGTCATTATTTCACCTGCTAGAGTCAAATATACATAAAACGGTTTTAGTTTACACTTTATATTGGTTTCGAAGGGAAATATAGGGTTTTTCAACAGGGGGACGCTACAAAAGTAGAGCAACAGGGACAGTAAATGACGCCATATTTCTTGCCGCTCTTTTGACATTTCTCTTCAGTAAGGTTTGCCATTTCATGATGGAAAGATATACGAGCCAACAACGAGTCGAAATTATTAAAATTTACTACCGAAATTCGGAGTCAGTGGCCTCAACGTTAAGAGCGCTACGTCCAATTTATGGTCGTGATAATCGTCCTAGCAGATTAACAATTGAGCGTCCAGTGGAAAAATTTGAATCCACAGGCACAGCACAAAATGTTCCCGTGCCAGTGCCAGACAAAGAAGTGCCCGTAGTGTCGAGAATATTGCTGCCGCTGAGGCTTCAGTTGCAGAAAGCCCAAATGTGTCTCTCACACGTCGTTCTCAAGCGTTGGGCATCTCTGTGACGTCGTTGTGGCGAATTTTGCGAAAAGATCTTAGCCTACATCCTTACAAGATTAAATTGCCGCAAGAACTGAAGCCGCTTGACCACCAGAAGCGTCGTATGTTCGTGAATTGGGCTGAGCAACAACTTGAAAATGATTCGGATTTTCATCGAAAAATCATCTTCAGCGATGAGGCTCATTTCGGGCTGAATGGTTTTGTCAATAAACAAAATATGCGGTATTGGTGAGGCAGCAATCCACACGTACTCCACATTGCATCCCGAAAAAATTACGGTTTGGTGTGGTTTATGGGCCGGCCGGCGGCGTCATTGGGCCGTACTTCTTCCGTGATGATCAAGACCGGCACGTTACTGTGAATGGGGATCGCTACCGTTCAATGATAACCGAATATTTTTGGCCCCAATTGGATGATATGGACTTGGAGGACATGTGGTTCCAACAGGACGGCGCCACAAGCCACACAGCGAATGTCACAATCAATTTATTGGAAACCAAGTTTGGAGAACGTGTTATCTCACGAAATGGTCCAGTCGCTTGGCCGCCTCGGTCGTGCGATTTGACGCCGTTAGACTATTTCCTGTGGGGCTACGTCAAGTCTATGGTCTATGCCAACAAGCCAGCGACGATTGATGAACTTCGTACGAATATCGAACGTGAAATTGCAGCAGTATCGGCCGATTTATGCTTGAAAACCGCCGAAAATTGGGTTCAGCGTCTGGACTTCTGCAAGCGTGCCCGTGGTGACCATGCAAAAGAAATCGAGTTCCGTACATAATGGCATCAAACGTTCTTTCACAGGAATAAAGAATTCTATTGATATCACAAACCGTTTTTGTTTTATTAAAAAAAACTTTTGTAGCGCTCTTATTGAAAAACCCGACGATATGTACCTAGATTCCAGTTGTAGAATGAAATCATTATACTCTGTTCAACAAAAATTGTCAGTTCAGGGCTTATGGGAGAGCTTTTTTCAAAACAGTGGCGCGTGTGTATATTTTCACGACACTGAATTGAGAAAACTGCCAATAAAAAAGATTCTACAACACTGAACAACGTACAGGAATCTCCACCATGACCGTCCTCATTGCATGCCCAAAGCACTACACTGATCATAATAATATTTTCTTTAACTCTAGGTTAGCGATGCCAGATCGTGGTATTTATCCCTTTTTGAGGGATTTTCTCGTCTAAAATAAGCTAAAAGGGATAAAGGGATTTTTCTAACCCCTTAGTGCAAAAAAATGGGATTTTACGTAATGCTCAAATACCCATTACTCGTTTTATAAAAAAAGTCCAACTAAACAACAAAGGAGAATGCCCAAAAATGTATGGGCGAAAAACCCAGAGTCGATTAAGAAAAGTCATACATGGTTTGAAACGACATTAAATGTAGATAACAAATATGGAATCATTTTATTAAAAAGTTATCCCCGGGACTGGATATAACAATTTAAAATTTTTAAAAACACAGTGGTGTTTCTTCATGAAAAAAAAGTAATAAGTGGCACATCTTCATAATGTGGTTGATTCATCTTATTAACTAGGTTCACCAGAAGTTACTTAAATCAGGTGGTTATTACCCATACAGTTACTCAACAATTTCGGAAAAAAGTAGTTACCTACCTTAGCATGCCGGACAACAGTTTGAGGAACAAGTATGTGCGTAAGAATTTAGAACTGTTATATATTTATAAATAATTAAGACCTGCCTTTTCCTTACTATGTAACTTTAAAACTCCGAAATGTAAACGAAAACGGGAAAACTAAGAATTTTTCAACGGCAGTGGTAAAATTCTGAAATGTTTTGTTTTCATAATTTATTCCCGAATTTGTTTATTGATTTCTTGGATAAGAGTACTTTTAATACATTAACGAGACTAGTAATGTACCAATATATAACAGTTAACATATTTTTGCATTAAAAGAATGCAACATTCAAGGCACGTGTATTCCGCCTATACCTTCCAATACTGTTGCTATCTGGAATTAAAAAAAAAATATAGCGTCCGCCACGCTTGTAACATTTTTTTTTTTTCGAAACCTTTTACTTTTGAGCATTGCCTTATAAAAATCAGTTTTTGCAAAAAATAGGTTTCGAAGCCTTGTCTTAATAGAAACTTTGTTTTACGAAACTTTTGCGGATTACCATGTGCCGAGTAGATACGAAGGTATGTTTTTTAATCATTACCTTTCTTTTCTGTACTGCCCTCGCCTATGTTCTATACATTTAAAAACACCTTTCTATTCAAATAAATAAATTGTCATAGCCAGTCCCGGGGACAGCTTTTAATGAAAATACTTTCATATTTGATATCTACAGTCAATGCCCTTTCAAACCATATATGGTTTTTTCTTATCGACTCAGGGTTTTTTTTGGGCACTCTCCTTTGCAAAAGAGAACTCATTCTTTATATCTGAATTCATTTCCAAATTTCAAGATGGCTGCCCTTTGTGTAAGTACACAGTAAACAAAAACAAATTTGTTGTGATTGTTTGAAATTCAATTTTCGATTTTTGAAATGACAACTACCTGTAATAGAACTACCTGTAATATATGTATCTTGATATAAACTTGGTGAATTTCATCACAACATACACATGTACAAAAATACGTCAACTATACTTTTTTCAATTGGCTCAACTCACACATACCATGAAACAAACGAGGAATACGTCAAATGCTTTACGGCTAATAATTCATGCCATGTACACATGTACTTCATGTCATATCCAAAATGGAGTTTTTTTTTGTCGAAATGTATAGGATGTACATGGCCCATTAAGGTCATAATACATAATGATGTAAATATTTATACATTTATTTTTCTTTAAACTTTTATAATTATTGTTAATGTATCGCAATATTACAACGAAATAACCTCAAATCGTTCCTAATAAAATAATGAAAACACTGAATTATAACAAAATATATTTTTCTTAATCATTTTTCTTTCTTGGGATAATTGAGGGATATTGGCAATAACGGCGTGGGATAAAAGGGATTTTTTGGGTGCCGCTGTGGGAAAACGTGCTTCTAAAGTCTGGCATCACTGCTCTGGCTGTGTGAGCGAAAAAAAATATATATTCCAACAGAGTTACCTTACCCATTAAAAGCAATACAAAAAAGCTTTTTCAGTGGTTTTTATAAAACAGCTTTCTGTTTTCAAGCTTTTGAGAACAGAATTAATTAAGGTGAGATACAATGCAAAGTACGGGAACCCTATGAGAGCTTTTACTTGAAATAGGTATATGCAAGCCAATGCGACCAGACAGAGATACAAACGTCCTATCTTCCCTGTACTGACAATTTTTGTTGAACAGAGTATAGTTACCTGCCCGACAGCCCATTTTTCGTAATTAAAATCTTTTTTAATAATATTGGGTGACAGAATTTCAAAAGGCGTTTGGATAAATTGTTGAAAATGGGTTGGTAAGCAATATCGAACAAATAGCTAGGAACAATGGAAGTAATGTAGGTATAATTAGAGAGTAAATAAATCAAAGGCTGGCACACCTTTCACGTCAACCGTTTTCTAAGGAAAGATTTACATGTATCTTCGTTTGCAATTATGAAGAAAAGTAGAGCGGGACAGATGTATGCCAAAATTCCGAGCGTGTGAAAGAGAACCATCAAGAAGATGAACATGTTCGTCTTCATATCTGCATATGGCACTTCCTATAATCTGCATGTACGAAGATCTTCTGCATTTTGGTGTTCCCTCTCTATCCAACAAATGTAAATTTAAATTTTGCATACCCTTTTTTTGCAGAAGTCAGACGAAGATACATGAAAATCCACCATTAGTTTCGTGCAGAAATAATTAATAATAAAAAAAGGAACTTTAATTAGAACTTAAATTACGATGATGGAGAATTCAAAAAAATGGGTTTCTTCATGTTTCCTTTCGTTTGTTCTGTTTGTTCGTCTGTCTAGGTGAACGTATAGTGAGCTAGACCCTGAACGGGTCAATAAATTTGCTACAAATTTGGTATACACAGCATTTTTATTTTAGCTTTTTTTTTAAATTTTTTGCTTAGCTTAAAATAAGCGGTACATACAATGCAACCATTTAGAGCTGTGTGAAGTGGGAACCCCGAAGTCAAAATTTTTGAGTGGGGCTTATCAGAATCGTTTGTCCAACTAAAAAAAATCGTTTGTCCATGCTCAGGAAAAAAGTTATTAAGCTTTTCTTTTTTATAGCAACTCCCCAAAATAAAAAAAACTCATTTTCTGCCCCCACTAGATGACTTAGGATGATGCGATTAAGTGCGTTCGTTTGACTTTGGTAAACAAATTTTAAATTTTTATGGAGCTGCTATAAAAAAGAAATGTTGAATAACTTTTGAACTAAGGGTGGAAAAACGATTGTCCGGTGGACAAACGAACGCACTTAGGGCCAGTTTCACAGTGAACACTTACCGGAAAAAGTTTCACTTAAGTTTAGCATATTGGTATTTTTTATTAATTTTGGCAAACTTGGTTAGTGATACTTAAGTGCCCAACACGGGAGACTTAAGTGCAACTTATTCAGGTAAAATTACACTGCGAAAATTGAAATTTTGTACCCAAGATTTCGAACCTAAGTGCCACTTCTATGCGTGTGAAACTGGCCCTTAGCTTAGTCTCATCCTCATCTAGTGGGGGCAGTAGATGAGTTTTTGATTTTGGGGAGTTGCTATAAAAAAGAAAAGCTAAATAACTTTTTTCCTGAGGGTGGACAAAAGAGTTTTTTTGTTGGACAAACGTGGACAAACGATGGACAAACGATTTTGATAAACCCCACCAAAAAATTTTGACTTTGGGGTTCCCACTTCACACAGCTACCATTTGGTTAAATCCAGAGCAATTTTTCAGTGTGGCGTTTAAATTCAACGCTTGTTAACTCACCAAATTTGGACTGACTCAAAAATTCTTTTGATATTTTATGTTCCGTATTTTCTAAAGACTTTCTTCATTCAACCTCCACTTAAAAGCTGCTTCTTGACTTTATTGTAGAGACAAATCTATGTCCAGAGTTAACTATCTCAACCATTAAAAATCTGGACCCTAGAGTACAATACCCGCGCCCTGGCAGATTTAATGAAAATAAAAAAAAAACAATAGAAAATTAACAATAAAACATTTATTGTTTCTATTTTATTTAAAATTTTAAGAATCTAACTGTTCTGTTGTTATTAAGCAGAATCTCTTTTGAGATAATGGTCGTTAAAACACTAGTATTAAAAAAAAAGTTATTTAAAAACAGCTCTAATGATTTTAATTCAATACAAATTTCATAATTTTTGTAAAACCGATTGTTCCAAAAAAAAAATAATTTTTTTTAATCGGAAAAACATATTTAAACATTTTAAGAGAAAGTGTTTATTATAAAATACATATTTAAATTTGGCATACCGCATATTTCTTTTGAAAAAATTGTTAAAGAAATTATACTTCATGCAAAGTAAAATAAATCAGTTTTTTTTTTTTTAATTTTTATTTATAGTCTAGGAGCTATACCCCCTTCCCGTAGCCACTTGAATGTCACCTCAGCTTGATGGTGGTTTTTTATGTTTTCGGGGGTGGGGAATCCGAAGCCGGAGTTAGTTTTTGCAAAATCCGGTGCGAAGTCATTGTTAAAGTTATTAATGTTAGGAAAAAATATTCCGAGTAAATGTTGTTGAAAAGTCAAAGTCTTAGAACCATGCGGTTTTCAGTGTTTAACTAAAAATTAATAAAAGCATTGAGTTTTGAAAACAAAAATAGTACTTAATAATGTAAAATTTTGAAAAAAATAAGTTTGAATTTTTTTTTTCAAAATTTTGAGTTTGAAAATTAGTTTTTCAAAAACTGTTCACTCGAACAACTTATTTTGAAAATAATATTAAAGAATAGATTTATGCTTTTCAAAATGCTATATATTATATCACTCTTTAAATATTACCGTTATTTTTTAATATTTTTTTCTGTTTTAAGTGATTTTTTTTTTTTGAAAATTGCCCCTCCCGCCTAAACAGGGGGGCGGGGAAATAGACCCCCTCCCCAACGATTTTTTTCTTGTCTAAGTCCAACCTACCCAGCCTTTTGTGACACCTTAAGCAAATCACCCTGTATAAGCACAAGCTGTTATTATATTAAAAAATAGGTATGTGGAATAAATCTGTAATGCCTTAAAAAATGTATGTCTTTAAAACTAGACGCTATAAATACAAAATTGGAAAACGCTTTTATTAGTTAAAATCAGAAGTATAAATTAAAAATACTTGTTTTATGCTTTGTTGTGCGGAAATTTGAGTAAATTGATCTTCTTTAACCATGTGAATGTGAAAAATTTTATCCTAAGTCTACGTTCCTGTGTATATCTTCAAATTTAATTATTCAATTGAGACAAAATACAAGCGAAAATGTTTGTCAGAATATAGAGAATAATTTCTTCTATAACAATTTTCATGGTAACTCTGACCGTTTACCTAAAAAAACACGTTCTTCCGTCTCGCGCTCCCTCAATTGATCACGCGCCCTCCCTACTAAGAAACAATTGGCAATATGTTGGGCAATTATCAACCGATTTACATGAATAAAAAAAAAATTTCTTCGTTAACAAATAAGGAACAACATTTACTCGGAACATTTTTCCTAACATTAATAACTTTGATTGCATTACAAAAATGCATCAAAATTCGTTAATAACAATGAATTCGCACCGGATTTTGCAAAAACTAACTCTGGATTCGGATTCCCCACCCCCAAAAACATAAAAAAACACCCTCAAACTTAGGTGACATTCAAGTGCCTACGGGAAGGGGGTATAGCTCCTAGACTATTACTGAAACAACTTGATTAAAAACAAACAAAAATGGATAACTGATTTTTAAAAAAGTTTAGGTAAGCATAATATTTTAGTTTTTTTTTGTCGTTGTTTCTTAATAATTTATTTTTGTTTTAAGTCAATTATCCTCCCGTTTTTTTTCTATTTTTTTAAGGAGCAAACAATAACGTTAAGCAATTCCTGAAATTGGTTAAAAAATGGTATCTTCCATAGAACGTGTTTCTTTTTAACGTTTTTTGAAACGAGTACAACTTTTTGAAAAGTTTTAATACTTTTAAAATTGTTAGAATTAAAAAAAAAAAAAAAATATTTAAATCCTAAGTGAGCTTTAGGTCTATGTTGAAAATTGTTATTTTTAAAAATAAGACGACGTTTCAAATGTGGTTACGTTCTTCTTCAGGTCTCTAAAAATTTTACTCGGAACTTGTTTTCCTAACATTAATAACTTTAATTGCATTACAGAAATGCATCAAAATTCGTTAATAACAATGAATTCGCACCGGATTTTGCAAAAACTAACTCTGGATTCGGATTCCCCACCCCCAAAAACATAAAAAAACACCCTCAAACTGAGGTGACATTCAAGTGCCTACGGGAAGGGGGTATAGCTCCTAGACTATTACTGAAACAAGTTGATTAAAAACAAACAAAAATGGATAACTGATTTTTAAAAAAGCTTAGGTAAGCATAATATTTAAGTTTTATTTTTTTGTCGTTGTTTCTTAATAATTTATTTTTGTTTTAAGTCAATTATCCTCCCGTTTTTTTCTATTTTTTTAAGGACCAAACAATAACGTTTACAATTCCTGAAATTGGTTAAAAAATGGTATCTTCCATAGAATGTGTTTCTTTTTAACTTTTTTCGAAACTAGTACAACTTTTTGAAAAGTTTTAGTACTTTTAAAATTGTCAAAATTAAAAAAAAAAAATATTTAAATCCTAAGTGAGCTTTAGGTCTATTTTGAAAATTGTTATTTTTAAAAATAAGACGACGTTTCGAATGTGGTTACGTTCTTCTTTAGGTCTCTAAACATTTTTGTTTGTTAATATTTTACAGCTACACATTGGGAAATTATAGAATATTTACATTTTCTATTCTTATAAAAAATCTTAAGCAATGGAAATCTTCTTTTATTTTTCTATTTGTTTGTTTTTTGTTGTATCAATTATTATAAAATATTAACAAACAAACATTTTTAAGGACCTGAAGAAGCACGTAACCACGTTCGAAACGTCGTCTTATTTTAAAAAATAACAATTTTCACACATAGACCTAAGGCCCACTTAGGATTTAAATATTAATTAAAAAGGTCACGAAAAAGGAATAATACCAAAAAAAACATTTTTTGGATTTTAAAAAAATAATTTTTTTTTTTGAAAAATCAATATTTATTTCCAAAATAACTTGGTTGATTTTTAAAAATACATCCATAGCCAGTTTTAATACTCATAGAAAATTTAAAAAAATAACCTCCTACCTATACAAAATCTTATTTTGTCTCCTAATGTTGCGGTCAAAATATAAACATTTTGGAGTATGTAATTGCAAACGTCTTTTTTTTAAACCAGATATCGAACAAATACAAAGCACAATCTTGCTGTTCATTATGGTATATTCTCATTAATTTTTATCTCAGATTTCTTTTAATTGATTTTATAACTTAAAATAAGACGCAAATAATTTGAGATATAAAAACAAGACAAAACAAAACAATGCTAAATAGATTTCTAATTTCCAAATAACACCATATTCAAAGATTTAAATATTTACTCACCTAAATGCAGCTATAAGATCCTCTGTGACATCGTCCAACTCATCCGTTTTACTCGCGCTCTCTTCTGTCTCATCGCGCAGAGCTTGAATTCGACCGACCCACTGAAGGAACTCTGCTTCATCTATTAACCCATTCCCTGCAAGAAAACAAAGAAAAGTTATTAAATTAAATGTCTTAAGCATATGACAAAAAGTCTGCAAAACTGTTTATCCTTAAAACAGTCAAATGTCCTTTACAAACGCGCAAACATAAATCCCTAAGCTTCCAACCGATGATGCCGGGGACCGACGACACAAAGGACGTGCCTTCTTTAGTAGAAATGTGTTTGAAATGGAAAGATTGTTATTGCATAACATCAGATGAACTAATAAAAGAGAAAAAAAAAACATGGACAAGAAATGTCCGTTTTCTTTATGAAGAAGTCTCTACAATCGTAACAGTAATCATTTATATATGCTGCAGTTCCTGTTGTATATATACCTTTAGTGACATCTTTGCCGAGTCAAATCCATTTGCGATGACATCGATGATGACGATATATAATATGTCCTGGGGCTAGGCAAAAAATGAAAACGACTATGACGAGGACTTCGTTGAATTCCATTGTTTTTTTTCTATATCTTTTTTTATAATTCAATAGAATTATTGATTAAATTAGTTATCCTTGGGGTTAAGGTTTTTTTTTCATTTGCCGGTGGCTCGACCCGAAAATAAAATCAAGGAAATGTTTTTGTTGTGTTTTCATTTTTGGAAGATTTCTATCTTAAACTGGGAAACTAGAACGAAAGGACATTGCGAAATTGGCAAAGTTCAGATGCAAAACATGAAGGATAATGTCAGAGCTACGAGTATCATGGGAAGGACACACTTTTTTGTGCTCATATATGTACACTATATTTTTGTGTGTGTATGGAGCAAAAGCTTATTTTTTTTTTCTATTTATCCGGGCTTAATTGAATGCAAGGCAAAACGATTTCTAATACAGATTCAATGACATAGAAAGAGGTAATTTGAACTAATGATGGCATCGATTTGTGAATAGAAGAAGCTCACTTGGATTGTATTGGAAATGCATTTGGAAGAGATATGGGCGAGAGATGCCAGAAAGTGAACGATACAAATTGGCAAAAGAAGGTATGGAAAAAGTTTAGCAATGAAGGACAAATCGATTAGTATTGAAATAAACGATTGAGATATTTGGTGCAGAAACATAATAAACATTTGTACATTTTAGTGAACGAGAATGTTCTCAAAAAACAACCCAACTTTCTATTTACAAACATTTTTCGTAATGTGACTACAAAAAACGCTGTGCAATACCAGATAGCAAATACCATATCCAAAATATGCTTCCATTGTTAGGCGGACAGCAACACGACACACGGTGACAACAATTTTGTCCGTTTAAGGGAGTCGTCCATTCAAGGGAAATAATGAAGAAATTTCATGCCTGTTCTTTAAATCTGAATTTCTGTGATTTTCTTTGTATTTGGACTTTGAAGCCCTTGACTAAAATGGACAGAAATTCGGAGAAAAGAAACGGAACTAGTAATTTTATTGATACAAAATACAGTCGACGCCACCTTTAACGACGTTGCTTATAACGACAAGTCACTTTTAACTTTGCCTTCATTTTGTTGGTTTTCATACAATTTGTAGTAGTTTATCGTCAGTTATAACGCCTTGAAATCGTCGCCTATAACGACTAGTCGCATATAACGACGAATTTCAGGCAAAAAATACTTCAGTTTCGCCGCTTACAACGACGGATTGACGAAAAGTTCAAATAAAAAGAAGTGACTGAGAGTTCAAAACTGAACGTGTTCGAATATATGCAAAAATTCCTTTCTTCGAAAATCCCTCAATGATTCCTGAAAATACAGATTGAGTTCATAAACGTCAAAAATCTGCGCTAGTAAACATAATCGAATTTATTTTCTCAAGTGTTTTTGACCGCCATCACTACGCAGAATATACATAAATGTATGAAATATGCGGGAACACCTGCTTTCACATATGTATATACTATACATTGTTCATAAACATCACAAAAACATGATGATTCTCGCATACTTAATGAATTTACCATTCGGTTAAATTACATTCAATAAATTCCGTTAGTAAAGTTTTTAATATTGTGAGTTAAAACGAACAGTTTTGCTTATAAAACCAATCGAGTGAAAAGCTTAAGAATTGAATAGAATATGCGGTCGTGTGAACCTAGCCTTAGATTTCTGTAGTTAAAAATAAATTCTTCTTCGAACTATTAAATTTTCTGATTTTTCTGCACCTAAATCAATATGACTGCGAAACGCAATTAGTTCTGGAGTTGAGGTCACTACCCGGCTGGAAGAATGCCCAGTTTCTGTCTAGTTTCAACATGGCACTAGTCAGTTTTCTTTAGGGAAAATCTAGAAGAGGAAAACTTGTCAAATATACGTCAAGTCCTTGCAAGTTTTCAGTAACTAAAATTTAGACGAGGAAAATGTTTCATACTCTCGTGAGGTTCTCGCTAGTAAGAACTTGTTGGACGCATTCGGCATCCTATCAGACTAAGCACTATCGTTATTGATACATATGCAAAATTTTAACTAAATAAATTGAATCGATAAATCGAAAAATACAAATTTTAACTTTTATTATAATTGATCAGTTTTGGTTTAAAACAAAAAGTTAAAAATTTCTTTGTATTTACTTTCGAAAATATCTATTTTAACACCCCCCGCGAAAGGCTTTTTGAACTTTTCATTAAAATTTTTCTAAAATTATAATTTACTGTCTTAAACTATATTTACTTAATTCCAGATGGTTCATCTCAAGTGGTTCATATCGGTTGTTTTTGTGGTGGGATGTAGTTTAGATTAAGCGCATTTTTGTACACGATACTTAATCAAATAATATGATAAGAGTATTTTACAAAAATGCCCAGTATCATACTAAAATTGCTTTAATATCGTATTAAATTCATAAAAATCTGCGCTATTATTTTTATTATTCAGGTTTTTATTTTTGATCTAAGTTATTTTTTTACTATCGGATCACAACCGATACTAAAATACCCTTTTTTTAATGTTTCTAGCAAAAATATGAACATATCTAGTTTTTGCTGGTCCGGGGCCTAGAGTGGTTTTTCTGACGAGGCAAAAGGGTTCATAATCGACAGGGCCCTAGTTTTGGCCATTACTCAGCCACGCTAGGGCCTTGCCAGCATTTATTTAAAACTCTCTAGTGCCATGTCGAAAACTAGAATGTTTTTCTGCGCGGGTAACTTGTAGTTTTTAATTGAATTATGCTCATATGTACTTCAGTTGGTCTAGGTAAGATTTTTTCTAAATCTGCCTCAATGAACGTAGTTAATCCAGTTCTTTATTTTTTTTCTTTCAAAATTTAGTTTAAGACTTTTCGTTAATTGTCTCTGAGAAACAAGAGATTTAAACTAAAATTATAATTAATGTTTATAGAATTAATGGTGACCCAAGGTACATACGTTTTTCTCCGAAAGTACTCAGCCGACGAATCTGCATCATGATACATCAAATGAAATTTAATATCTATAGCACGTGCAAAAAAAAACGATTAATGACCAATTTTCGAATAATTGGCAATACTAGTTTAATTAAATATGATAATGAAAAAACTGACTGACTCACTTATTCGCAAGAATACTCTAAAATGCTTAAATAATGCAAAGAGTCAAGAAGTAGGAAGATACCGTATTCATTAAAATCAACAAACCATACAAAAACTTATTGGTAAATTAAATTCTTTAAAAAGTGATCTATATAACGAATTTTCCCCCTTTAAACAAAAACCTCTAACCAGAATTTAGTCTGTGATACCAAAACTCTTCTAGTTTTTTTCCAAGAAATAAATATTTTTCAGGTATAAATATTTTTTGTATAAATATTTTTTGTAGAATATTAAATGCAAAGTTTTTGCGTTGCATAAAAAGCATTGCATATAAGCTGTATGCTGCACAAAACTTTCTCATTATAAATATAATATTATAATATAAATAATTATGCATAGAATATTAGTTTTCAGTTTAACCTTTAGAGTTTTTGCTGAAAATATTATAATTATTTTTTTCACTTGGGTGAAATATACTTGGAAAAAAGGCTCTGTTGTTTATTAAGTTAGTTTTCATACAATTCACATAAAAGCTATTTTTAGGGAAGCAATCATTTTTTTCGTCAAATTTGAGGTGAGAGTGAATATAAGTTTTGACAAAGATATAGGATATCGTCTTGCTAGACTATTGATATCAAGTTTTTAATTTTAAATGCAATGGAGGGCTTGCGAGACGATAATTTCAAGTTTATTTTAAAATGATTTTTAATTACTCAATAGTTAACCAATATTGAATATTTTTTGCGCAGAAACTCAACTTAACTTTTTTTTAAATTCAAATCTGACTTAATAATTATTTTATCAGATTGGTTTTTCGAGTTATTCCTATTTAAAGTTAAAGAAATACATTGTCCTTTGTTTTTGCGGTTATTTAAAATCCCGATGCAATTTTTTGTCAGTAGTAGCCCGTCGCGTAATGATTAGTGCGTTGGACTTTCACGCTGGAGATCTGGGTTCACTTCTCAGTTCTTGTTACGGTTCTTGAAAGTTAAAAATATTTTCTTTTTCCAAATTCATCAATTTAAATTGTTCAATACATTTCTTTTTCTCTTCCTTTTATTCCTTGTTATAAACAATTTAAAATTAATTTTGAATATATATTACTTCTTTCCAGGAGCCAGTCGCTACAATTTTTTTTAGCAGGAATATCCTGATAACCCGAGTTGATAAAAAAATTCAGCAATTCAAATTCAAGCACCGCCATTTAGATTTAATCAAAAAAGTTGTGTTGTTATGTGAGCAACACATCCTTAGGGCCAGATATACCGATATATCAAATACAAAATAGATTGAAGCAAAGAGGGCACATACAGCACGTAACAAATTCTGCCGGCTGTATTTCCGGGTCGCTTAATCTTTTGTTATGACGATTTTCACTGGCTTTGTAGGTTTTTTTTTCAACAAGTTTCAGACTCTTGAAACCCTCACAGTATGCGAGGATCGAGAATCGGGCCCAAATCAGGTCATAAATTCTGACGGCTGGCGGCCACTTAGTCGATATCATTTTCTTAACTTAGTGGACAAAATTAAGACACCAAGTAAGACAAAAGCAGAAATAAAGTTTTTCATTTATAAAGAAAAATTTTAACACAGCCAAAGAAAGTCCTGTACATACATATATGAGCCCGAACTTATGCTACTACGTTCCGTTAATATTAAAAAGAAATAGCAAATCTGCAAATTTTGTATTTCTTACATTTTTTTTAACGCCGCACTGCAAATCGGAATCAAACTCCTCGAACAATTTTTTTTTTAGTAGGAGATTATCAGGAAGATTTCTTATGAAACTGTCAAAATATTACTCAAAACGCATGTTACCGAGACAAAAAAAAAAACGCAAAACACAAGCTTACATCATGTCGAAGCAAAAATCTTCCGATTCATTCGAAATCGGAGAATTTTCCGCTCCGACAGATTTCACACTTGAGCCGGTAATTTGTCAGGATCTCCTGGATCCCTGTCACATTTTTTTCTATTCTTTTTTTTTTTAATTTTGATTTCAAATTCTCCTTAAACAAAAATATGTACGACTGGATCGCACGAACTTGCTCTTGTAGCTAACAACTAGATTGTAGCTAGGCATTGATGTTGCAGCTAACTTGACGTCAAGAGGTAACCCTGTATCTCGCAAACAAAACAAAAAAATAATATTTTTTCTCTGCAATAATTTAGAAATAAATTATTTTTAAACATTTATCGACTCCCGGGTCGTCTATCTACATTTTTGAGAAAGTTGACCTGCTAACTTAATGTCGAGAGGTAAACCTGTGTCTCGCAAACGAAACAAAAAAGTTATATTTTTTGTCCGCAATAAATTAGAAATAAATTATTTTTAAACATTTATCCACTCCCGGGTCGTTTATCTACATTTTTGAGAATGTTGACCTGCTAAGTTCACGACAAGTTAGTAGGTAACCCCGTATCTCGAAATCCAACAGCACAATAAATTTTTTTTTCCGCAATAAATTTGCAATAAATTAGCAACTCAGGGCTATATATTTTGTTTATGAACTAACTTTATACACATAAGAAAATCGATGTTAAAAATAGTTCTATCGCATCAGAATACAAGAAAACAGCACAACTCTTGTATTTAGGAAAACCATGAAAATGGGTCTTTCAAAAAATTTGAAAATTTGTTTTTTTTTTCAAAAAATATTTACCACAGAAGATTACTCGAAATGGGCATATAATGGTACCCAATTTGTATTTTTAAGAAAATCGAAAAGTCACACTTAAAAAATAGCTACCTTCATGCATACCAACATTAAAATTTATTGAATCAAGAAAATTCTTTCTCATTTTATTTTATGTTTAGTTTTTTTTTTTGTTAAATTAAAGAAAATTCAGACACCTTTAAGTGCCGCTAAAATACAACTTTTTGCATATCATTAAGAATATTCAATCTATTTTAAGTATATAAGCCAAAAGTTTTTCGGTATGTTATAAATAACTTTTCACTTAACTTCTTATTTTGTTAATATTTTTATATAAATAACTCAAAATTAACATCAACAAGAAGTCATTGAATCTTGCTTGTTGGTAATTTCATATTCTCCTCACGAAATAATCTTTTTTTAAATCCTATATATTTTTGAAAAAGTCTCTATTGATTTTTATTGAATGATTTAACCACATTGGTTAAAAACACGCCTTAATCGACACCAATAAAATACATACATGTATGTGTAGGAGTAGATTTTTATATGTAAGTATAAGTAACAACCATAAATCGGAAGCTATTTGTATAAAGGGCCATGATGAAATTAAGTACTTCGATGTGTTATACGCTCTTGCTCATAATTGTTTATTTTAACATGGATTTGAACCTAACCTATAAGGCCGTGTGTCAATTGCGTTAAAATGTTGGTTAAATTTGATCCCAGTTAAATTTGATCCGTTTTTATAGGGGTGAATAAAATTGAAGGGTTTTGCTGTGTTAATTGCATTAAATGGAATTTTTTTAAAACATATATTTCCCATTGACGTTTCTTGCTTTAAGGAACCTATCCGAGATGGTGTCAACCTATCCAAAAATGTTTAGATACCTTGATTTGTTGTTGCAATATTTTTTTGTCAGAAGGAATTACAACACAAATCTATCCAAATCGCTTTGGATACGATCTTGAACGCGGAAATTTTATTTTGACAGTGGCAGTCATGGACCGTCGATCATGATTCTCATGCAAACGTTGCATTGAAGATGGTTTCACCGATTTAAAGCGACATAATTGCCGTTGCTTTTGGGAGGCGAGAACGATAAATAAAATCAGTCGTCATTTTTTACCGATACCAACACGGGGAAGCATTTTATATTGTCGCCTTTCAAGGTGTAAATTTTCTTCATTTGCATCATCTTCGCTGCTCCAAAAAGATGGAGCCCAATTCTCCCGGAAGTAAGTTATTTGAACAAAACATTTTTTATTTTAATATTTCAATTAAAACATAGTTCTATTTTTATTTAATTATTATTTATTTTAAGACTTTTTTCCTTTCGAAGTCAAAAGCGAAAAGTTTACACAACTGAATATAATGAATGAATAAATAACAGAAATGATGAAAATTCAACTCTTAGGGCCAGTTTTTCAGTATGGGGTTAAAGTTAAACTCGAGTTAACTCTGGATTAACTCAACAAATGCTTTTGATAATTTATGTTTCCTGTTTTTTTTAAAGTCTTTCTGCATTCAACCCCCGCTTAAGAACTGCTTCTTGACATAACTGGAGCCAGATCTATTTACAGAGTTAACTAACTCTGCTTTAACTCACAACTGAAAAACTGAAGCTTAGAGTTAAAAATCAAAAGTTGAAAACGTCAACTTCGAATGAATAAAAACTATTTCTCAAGTTTACTGTAAAAATCCCAAAGTTATGTTCTACTTTGATTGAAAAAATTAGGCCTAAGTCGTTTTCAAATTGCCACTAGTGTATCGATTATTTTAATAAAGGGAACCATCGTGATGTTGGCTCCTAGCAGTCCAGCTATAATAGGTCAATGGTGTAAGTAATGTGCAAGAAGCTTAATATAAGCGTCAAAATTTATCCACTAGTTAAAATTTAAACGAGGTACTGAGCCACAGTACATATATGTAGGATATTATCAGGCGCACCTTTCCAAATTTCAAGATGGCTGCCTTTTGTGTAAGTACACAGTAGACAAAAATAAATTGTTTGTGATTGTTTGAAATTCAATTTTTTTACTATTGATTTTGACAACATGCGCAGAACTGAACAAAAATGAACATGCTAATGTTATTACCTGTAATATATGTTTCTTGGTACTGAGCAGGTTAAATTTTGACGACTGTGTTCACCTCAGTAATGTCAAGATTTAGCCATGGGATCAAATTTAACGCTTTTTTAACTCAATTGAAACACGGCCTAATATTCGTGATTAGAATAACCTGTTTCCAAAATGTGAACACAAATTAGAATTTTTAAAAAGAAATACGGAAAATGATAAACATTTTGTGCAAAAAAAATCGACAGAATAGATAACTATCTGTTAGGTATGTGTATTTTTAGATAGAACCTGAAAAGCTGTTTTTTTTTATTAATAATTAACATCGTTAAAGCTGTTTTTGAGAATGCTTGACTAGAAATCGTTTTATGGAGAAAAAAAGTCTTTTAATATTTGCTGTCTTTTTGTGTGTAGGTTATGTAATTGCTCTAGACATATTAAGAAAAAAAAAAAAAAAAAAAAAAAAAAAAAAAAACAGTTTATAAAACGTACCTTTAAAACAGTATTAGGATAAATCTTTAAAGTAAACAAAAAAATTGTGAACATTTTAGAAAACTATTTCATGCTTTTCTGAAGTAATAGTACACTTTTAAAAATTATGTATAATCTTATTTCTGAACCTGATTAGAATTCTGGGTCATCCTAAGTTAAATTGAAATCATAAGAGTCGGTCACGAGAAATTAAAAAAAAATCTATCTAACCCGCGTAGAAAAACAATCTAGTTTTCGACAAGGCACTAGAGAGTTTTACATAAATGCTGGCAAGGGCCTAGCAAGGGACAGCCAAGGCTAGAACAAGGACCTAGCCGATTATGAACCCTCTTGCCTCGTCAGACAGCAAGACCAAAAAGTTGGCATATGTGTGACTTGATACCGCGATCTTCCGCTTGTCAGCCCAATGCGCTACCCACTGGGGTAACTCGCTATACCAAAATTCAGTGTGGAAACTGAATAAGTTTCATACTCTAATGTTTCATATTGCATTACCGATACATACAGAATAGTACAGGATTTTATGTACTTGCTTTTTAGGTAGAACAACTTATAACCAAGTTTCCCAGCCGGGAAATATTTTCAAAGATGAACTTTTTTGTATGCTTCCACTATAGAATTCGCCTGTTGAAATTTAACCACAAATGATTGCAATCTTTATTTAATGCGCCCTTAACATATTTTTAGGTGAGCAATTGGAAGGGGCTTTTTCGGAATTCTTTCACACCTTTTACTTTATTTTTATTTTTTTTTCTAGACATTTTTCTGCCACAAAAAAAAAACGTACAAATCCATTTGGTTTTGGATGATTTTACTGTTTTTTTTTTTTTTTATTTATTTTTTTTATAGACTACAACAATCAAGTGAATGAGTCACGTTGCGTTGAACACATTGCTCTTTGAGTTATGCTTTTCTTGGGCTTGAGGGTTCTGTTGTGTGTTGTGCATCCTTAGACTTTAGGGTAATAAATGTTTTCGAGTTACATTATGTTTGTAGGTGTATGTATGTATATGAAGAGCTTTATATGTAAGTATGTGAAAGTGTGCAGGAATGATAATAAAACCAACGACATATCGTCGTCCTATATATATTGAAGGTGGTATAACAACTGGTAATCGATTTGTCGAATCGAACTTAACCAACACGAATCGAATATTTCTACCTATACTCGATCCTGTTAAGCAGCCATGTGGGCGAAGATATACGAGCTACTTACAATGTAAAGCTTATATCTATAGCTTGTTGTTGATTGACGACTCTACACTCCTCCCGGTGGATAATTAAGTGTAGATGTATGTACTCGTATAAGTGTGAACGAAATAAATAATTATTACCTCCTTATTGTAACAAAGAGTGATTGATACATATAGCGTACAATTTTGCGGGTGTAAAGCAAAGTTTAATAATTGCTTGAAAGCGATTTGACACTAATGTGAATTTAATGAGACTTATTTAAGTTGGAAACATTACTACAAAACTTAAAACATGTTCGTAGATATGTAGAAATAAACAACTGGTGAAAAGGTTAAAAATATCAACACAATATAGAAAAATATGCGCCTTATTTCATAAAAATAAACAAGTCTTTAAATAAAAAAAAAAAAAAACGAATTTTCCTTGACAGTACCTATCAAGCTAAAATTCGTTAGATATTTAAAATGTTATGCCTAATTAAACCCATTTAATTTTGTCAATGAAGATATTTTGTCGGTTAAAACCAAATATTACCCAGCTACATTAATTTGGAAACTAAAATCTAAAAAATAAACATATTCAAGGTATGACATTAACCTAGCTCAATCATATATTACAGTTAGATTGGTTAAAAATGATAACAAATTTGGCATATTGTAAATACTAAATAATATCTGTCAACAATTCATCATTGTTTAGAAACTAATAAAATACAATGATACAACTAAAACAAAAACGAAACAAATAAAAACAAGGAGTAAATTTATATGTTAAAAATAAAAGTTGACGTGATAAATATATTGCAACGATGCGTGACAGGCACTCATATGAACAGTCTTTCTTTTATTTTACACAAATGTATGCATGTTTGTATGGTATACATATGTACATATATTCTGGTTAATAATTGCGGTTGCTGGGCATATACAGATATTTACATATGTAAATATTCTTTTGACATAAATGATTGACAATAAACAGCAATATCAAACAAAACAAAAAAAAAAAAAGACAGAAACCGCTAATCGAAAAGGGAATATGAGAAGATAAAGGGTAATTTGATTAAACCATAAGCAATATAATGATAGTAGACGAATGAATTTTTGATTTTCCTATATGACGATGTTCACATTGGACTGACTCCTCCGACTTTTTTTTTTGACATTTATCTACTTTATCTCACTCCCGCTTCTAAGCGAGAAAGAGATGGCAAGGTCAGGCAGGATTTTTAAATTTTTTGAAAAATCTATGAATTTTTTTGACATTTGCTGTCATGACACTTGTTTTGATAGGTTGTGTGAGTAAAACGCCAAATATAATTTTTGTTTAAATAAAATGCAGCAGAAAGCTGCAGAACATAACATTTTTTTTTTTTTAAGTATTATAATAGCCGAGTTTTTTTCATACTCATTAATTACTCACTTTTTTATTTTAAACGCAAAACAAAAACAAATCTTTTCTTTTGTTTTGCTATAAAATTAAAAAGTGAGTAATTAATGAGTATGAAAAAAACTCGGCTAATGTTGTAGAATTTTTTGTTGAAGACATTATATACATATAGATATTTTTTCAGATCGATGCTTCACCGTCACTACAATTCGCTTTGCAAAACCTATGCACAAGTTCAAGAAAATACCCATCTTTGATGTAGAATACCACGACGTGAATTCCAGTATATGTAGGTAATGGAATTCATTTATTGATGCCTTAAATACCGCCACTGATCGATAACACGCTTGTCCAGTTTGATTAACATCCCGATATTGTGATCTCCAGGAGCATCCCAGCGTCCTGTATTGAATAGAATTATTTTTGTAGTGAACTCAGTATAGATAAATAGATTAGGTATGCCTAGCCTTCATGCGGGACAAGAATTCTTGTTGCCAACAGATTCCAATAGGCAAGTATGATTTTCGAATTGGCGAACAACAAGAGCTGAGATATGCCAGCTCTTTACTACAGTGAAGAGCAATATTTAGAATGTCCAAAAACTATCAAATTTGTAGTCTTCAGCACAAAGAATCCGTTCCTCTATGTCTAAAAAAAGGCGGACAGTTATGAACAACTGAAGACGATATTCAACTGCGACAGATCAAAGATGCACTTGGAGGCTTCCAAAGAGCGTTGTCATTGTATTCGTATGATAGTAACGACAGCAGAAGACACATTTGAGGTTAGTTGCCAGCATGATGGCAGAGCACTACACTACACTGATCTTTGATTCTGGCTACAGCTGACAATGATGGTGTACCGAACTATGTTTTAGCTGATTAAGGGATTTTATTAGCCTGATGCCCTGTTCACCGGTAATTGTGACTATTTCACTTTTTTCTGAAGATGACTACTGTTCAGTTAATCAAGTCGCTGCCATTCAGTGCCACGTTTTTGACATGTTGATTTATATTTGTGAACATAAAGTCCATTCAGAAAGCAATCATACATTACTTGAAAAGAGAATGGGACGTTATGGATCTGTGGACACAGAAACAGGACCAAGTATTGAATGCAGCGTGTGTTTGGAGTAATGTTTTGTTGTTTGATACTTGTGAAAGTAGTTTTTTTAAGTTTAAAGTTTATAAATTGTTAAAGTAAAAACAAAAATAAACAAAAAAAATTCTGTAAATGCTCGTTAACCTTGATTTTTTGTTTCAGAGGAGTGGTTTTTGACTTTGATTCGTGATTTTTATCAAACATATTAGTGCCTACAGGGTTAATAAGAAATAAATCAAAAATATCGATAATAATTTGAAAGAATGAAAGCTGTGAGACGACAAAACTGAGTCGGGACTGTTCACAGTAGTTTCTGTCTGAACAACAGCAGACGGACTTACGTCAAAAAAAGTCGGAGGAGTCAGTCCAATGTGAACACCGTCTAATGGTTTGATCATTTTCTACTCTTTCTTAGATTATATTATTTTTATAATCCTTAACGTCAAACTCACATTAATGCAATAGAAAAAGTGGTCTTTCAGCTGGATAATTATGAGCAACACCTACGATAAACAATACTTTTAAACATTAGCATCTATAATTCATCCCTAAATTCACGGAAAAATATAGTATAATTTCAATTTTATAAATGACTTGTTTACAGTTTAATTGTTAATTAAATAATTTTACTTACGATATATGTACTACATATACATATGTTAAGTTATGGATAAGTAAAAAAAATCGAACTCGGGATAATAATTTTCCTTAACAGTACGATGATAGAGAACGCGAGAAAAGTGGGTCCCGCAATTCTGTCTGTCTGTCCTCGTCCGTACAGCCTAAACGGCTGGAGGGATTTTCTTCAAACTTGGTATATAGTGTTTTTTGACTATATGACCAGACTTTTTTTTTAAATTTTTTTAGGACCAAAATTAACGGAACCTGCCATACAATTTTTTTTCCCGAAAAAGGAAAATAATATTTTTCTCAAAAACGGGTCCGAGGATTTTGTTAAAAAAATTCAAATAAATTAAGTAAGTCTTCAATATTTTTTACAATCATTTTTTTTGGTTTCGATTTTCTCGAAAACAGTTAAGTTGAAAATTTACATTTTTCTTATGGTAAATCTTCTAAAAAATATAAACATTACTTTGAATAGAAACGACTTGGTCAATATTTTCAAAACTAGGTGTAAGATAGTTTTTTTTATTATTTTGTAGAATACAAAAATAACGGTACCTTCCATACAAGTGTTGAAAAACCGTTAAGAAAAAAATTATTTTTATCGAAAACGGCTCCAAGAAATTTGATAAAAAGCTGTGCATTACTATTTAAGATATGGCCAATATTTTGATGAAAATAAATTTTACCAATAACAGTTAATAACGGTACCTGTCATAGAACCGATTTTTTTGTTTTCCAATTTCTCGTTGACAGCTGCTCCAATTTCAACCAAAAAAATACAAGATCTCCTTCACAATTCAAATAATTTTGCATATAAAAATTAAAAAAAAAAAAAATAATTTTTGGGTTTTAAAAAAAAATATTGAATTTTTTATTTGAAAATTCGGTATCTTGAAAACGGGCTAGCTAAAATATAGTGTGCCAACATTTAGTATTTATTAAAATACAATTTAACACAACATAAAAAAAATTAATTTTTAAGAAAACCGTTCCAACGATTTCTGATTTTTTTTATAAATTCATATTTATCAAGCAAATCAGATGGCGTACTTGATTTTGAGCTCTTACTTTTTAAACCAGTAAAATAACAAATTTATAATAATTTATAGTAATAATTTATTTAGTTTTTTTTTTTTTTGGTAATGATATCATTATATTTTGGAACCAATACATAAGGTACTTGATGTACACCATCAATTCCTAGGTACGTTAAAGTTGTTAGCTACGAGAGTAAGTTCGTGCGATCCAGTCGTTCCCATTTTGTATGTAGGAATTCATAAGTTTATGTATGTTCAAGAATTCAAATGCCATCAATTTTGATTAGCTCAAACTAATACACAGCTTAAAAATTTAAGCAATTACTGGAATCAGTTGAGCTTTAAAGACCAATCACTGACCTTTAAGATGGCAAACTTGTTTTGAGAATATCCCATTGAGGCGCTTAGATCCCATATCCAACAATTTGGCTTCATTTTACGATTAATTTATAAAATCGATAGCGACGACAGTATTTTGATTATTTGTGTTCGATGAATGATTCTTGAGATATTAGTTAAAACGTAATAAAGGGCGATTGACCTAAGGTGTGACAAAAAGCATGAGCATATAGGTTTAGTCGGAACAAAAAAAAAAAATCGTATAGAAGGGAGTTCTATTCCCCCTAGTTTAGGTGGGAGGGAAAATTTTCTACAAAAATGAATTAAAAAAAGAAATTAATAAAAAACAACGGCAACACTTACAACTTACATTCACATGCCCTGTTATACCTTTTTGCAAACCCAGAAATACCTTCTTCTGTTATCTTTTTAAAAACATTTTAAATACAAAATTAAAAAAAAAAAACCGCAGTCATATGCTTATCCAAAGAAATCATTTAGGACAATTTCCAAATACCAATATTAGAAGACACACTCAACGCCGAACAAGCAGGTTTCCGCACTGGATCTTCCTGTCTGGATCACATCAACACCTTGCGGATCATCATCGAACAGTGCGTTGAATATCGATCACCACTTCACCTGCTGTTCATCGATTTTGAAAAGGCGTTCGACAGTGTCAATAGAGAATTTATTTGGCTTGCTTTGCGCAGGAGGGGCATCCCAGATAAATTGATTGCTATTATCAAGGCTACATATGATGGATCCAAGTGTCACGTTTTGCATAAAGGTAGGCTGTCAGAGGAGTTTGAAATCCAAAGTGGAGTAAGGCAAGGCTGTATACTGTCACCAATACTGTTCCTGTTGGTGATAAGTGACGTACTGCATGCAGCTTTGTCAAATGGAAATGGAGGAATTCAGTGGACTCTGCAATCTCACCTCAAACATCTGGACTACGCTGACGACGTATGCTTACTCTCTCATAGGATCATGGATCTCCATTAAATGACAACAAGGATGGAGAGAGAAGCAGAAATCGTAGGGCTTAAGATCAACTCGGCAAAAACTAAAAGGATCAACCTTGGAACTTCCTCATCAATCCAAGTAAATATTTCTGGACAACCGGAAGAGATGGTAGAGGATTTCCAATATCTTGGGAGTATTGTCTCTACGGGTGGCGGAACTGAACTGGACGTAAACAGCCGAATCAGAAAAGCAAAGGCTGCGTTCGGAATGCTGTCCAAAATATGGAGAAACAACTCTTTTAGCTTAAAGACCAAGCTACGACTGTTCCGCTCCAATGTTGAATCCGTTCTGCTTTACGGCTGCAGCACTTGGAAAGTCACTGACACTGTCACTAGAAAGCTGCAAACCTTCGTTAATAGATGTCTACGAAACATCTTGAGAGGAATTTTCTGGCCAAACCGTATCTCCAATGCCGAACTTCATGCGAGAACGGGTCAGGAGCCCATAGACTCCATTATACGAAGAAGAAAGTGGCAGTGGATTGGCCATACGCTTCGAAAAGGCGATCGGTGCATTGCATCTCAAGCAATGCAGTGGAACCCGCTCACACAGGAGGGAAGACAAGTGGACCGGCCTAGAAATACATGGCGAAGAACGGTCGAACAGGAATCGGCACGACTGGGGAAAAGTTGGAGAGAGCTGAAATATATTTCAAGAAATCGTACACGATGGCGCGTAGGTGTAGTGGAGGCCCTATGTCCCGTAAGGGAAACATCACGGACGTAATAGGTCCGAGGACCTAAGTAAGTAGTAAGTAATATTATAATGCACCCAACTGATGCTAACGAAATTGAAAAATAAATTTATATTTTTAAATATTTTAATTTAATCCCAAATAAAAATATATTGCCTCGCTTTCTTTTACTCTCTTAAATTATAAAATTATTTAATTTAAAGTTCCTCCAGTCAAAACGACAAGCATCTCTACCAAGAACATGTTTTCTTTTTGTTTAACGTGGGTTTGAATTTTCTTATTTCCGCCAAATGAAATCAAACAAAACAAAAAAAATTCAAGGAGTTCCACGCAAAAAAAAAAAAAAAAAAAATAATTCTGTTCATGAAAACTTTTGAAATTTTCCAATTTGATATATTTCTTTTTTGATTTATCATGCGATGCTATTCAGCTTTTTGTGGTTGTCGGTTATACATAATATCTACAAGACATTTGAATTTTTTTAAGATAAAATCTTCTCTACCGCCATCCAGCCATTACCATGGATAAAGGTGGTTTCGCTCCTTGGTTTTCCACTACAGCTATTTTCGCCAAAAAAAAAAAAACTTCCCAGTTCTGTTTGAAGATTTCCTCTCTAATGAACTTGATGTTATAAGAACCATTGCGAATTTTAATTGCGTAACAAACGCTGAAAAAGTTGCTCTCCTTATAATAAACTACCATTATTATCGTTCATTCATCATCGTCATCTAAAATCTACTTTTCTGTTATACTACTTCTTCTGGAATCGATGTGGGCGGAGAGGAAGGAGGGGTTTTAAAACTTTCTTTGTATAATATTTACCTTTCACCTATAAAATTAATTCTTTCTTCCTACTTTTCGAATTGGGTAAATTTGTGTTAAAGGCTGTTGAAAAGCCTTCATTATATACTTATGTATATACATACATATGTACATAAATATAGAAATGTGTATTGGAATATTTAAATTTTCTAACACAAACCACACACGCTTTTATGCTTCCTTCAACCCTTATCGTCACCGCAAAATACCAAAAGTCGAAACAACAACAAAACAAAGCAAAATTGAATTTAAAATTTATCACACTACGGTGATTTTCAAATAAACCAGAACTTTGCTCAAATTGTGTCAGGGGACAGACACGGCTTGTTGGAGAAAATGGTTAAGACCACAAGCAAAAGGTTATTGCTACCACATTTTGTGTGGTTTAGTGGAAAATTTTTATATTTATAGGAAATTGTTTTTTTTTTTGGTTTTGAAAGGAAGGATAAACTATTGACATTTAAATTTGTTTTTTGTTGATTTATTTCTTTTTTCGAATTTTGATTATTTTTTTGTATGTTTTACATGCGTATCGGCTTTGGGCGGTTGAAGAAATTCAAGATTGGTTGGGAATATAAGGAAGGGTAAACATCATGATGAGGTTAGAAGTTTCGGAACAATATTTATAGTTATTTTTTAATTAAAAAAAGTAATCACCCCTACGCTTTTGTAAATGCGATGTTAACACAAAAAAAAATAATAATCAATAAGAATACGTATACCTTTATGTTTTTGTGTAGGTATGTTCATTTATTCGCGTTTTTTCAATACTTCATTTTTCGCTTTGACTTACTTAAAATTTAATGAATGATGGTGTAATAGACCGAGAGCCCACAGAAAATTTTAGGTGTGAACGATAGCAAAAATTCCTTTTGTTTTAGGATAGGTACATACTGTTCATAAGCAAATATGGAAGTCTGTCATGTCGGGGTTGGGGCCTTTGTGCATAATGCTGTATTGAAAATGCATTTTTTTATTAAAGCCCAGCTACCAATGGTAGGAACTTCAAAATTGTATTTAATTAAAGAGCTTAGCGCCCTAGATATGAATATGAGCTTCAAGACCTTTTCTGTGGTTCCAAATGTCTGCAAGACGCACTCAAAGATTGAAACTTTAAGTGCTTCTTGCAGCCATTTGGCTCTTCGGAAAATATTTTGGACTCCCAAGCCATGTCTATGGCTTTCAGCTCTTTAATTAAATGTGATTTTGAAGTTCCTACACTGCATTTTTAATCCATACTGCATTTTAAATGCAGTATTGCATAAAAAGGCGCCAACCCGGACATGCCAGACTTTCATATTTGCATATGAATAGTATGGACCTATCTTAAAACAAAAGGAATTTTTGCTATCATTCACACCCAAAAACTGCTGTGGGCTCTAAGTCTATAGCAAAAAATTGATTACTCTATTAAACAACCATAAGGTTGTAGAAAAAATTGATAAAATGACAATTATTGGCACTATTATAAACTTTTGGGCGAAATATTGTTAAATAAAATTTAAAAAAAATTACGAATACGCCCTAGTGTACAATTCTTTTATTTTAAATTTTAGCTAAAATAAAAATTCGGGTAAATTTTTAATTTTCATAAAATAATGGAATGGCTATTTTGTAGCAAATTGAACGCTAGGCAGACATATTTTTTGCAGTTGTTCAAACGCCAAGTTATGTAAACCAACTCAAAAAGTTTTACGTTAATCTACGGCATGTTAATGCATTAAAGGACTTAAATATGACAGAAATGTTTAAATGCCTCAATTTTGTATGTAGAATGAGTCAATAATTAACATCGTGCATTATGGTTGGACCACCCTTTATTACTTTAAAAAAAATTCAAACATTAATATCTTAAGTAATGGCAAAGTGTTTTAGAACTTACTTGAATTAGTTTTAAAACACTTACATACTTGAATTAGTTCTAATGCTAGGTTTCCAATTGTCGTTGTATTGACACAGTTTGACACCTGTCAGTTTAGTCTTTGAACGACACGAATGCCAGTTCATTTCCACTTGTGTCTTTAATAAATTATTACTTTAAATTAATACAAATTTATAATTTAAATGGCTTTGAGGGTTAGAGCTAAAAATCAAGTTTGAAAAATATGAATTTATGAAAAAAAAATAAAAAATCGTTGGAGCGGTTTTCTTAAAAATTAATTTTGTATATATCGGGTTTTTCAACAGGGACGCTACAAGACCTTACTTACTTACTTTACTTTTGATGGCGCTCACAGCCCAGGATGGGCTTCGGCCTCAACTAACAAGCCCCTCCAGCCAGCTCTGTCCCTAGCTAGCCGCTTCCAGTTGCGCACACCGAGTGCTTTGATGTCGTCATTCACTTGATTGCGCCACCTGTTACGGGTTCTTCCTCTGCTGCGTACCCCATCGGGGTTGGATTCGAAGACTCGTCGGGCAGGTGCGTTGCTGTCCATACGCTCCACGTGCCCCAGCCATCTAAGCCGCTGTATTTTCAGCTTTTTGACCAGGTCAACGTCGCTGTATAGCCCGTATAGCTCGTCGTTGAATCTTCTCCTCCATACTCCTTCGATACACACCGGACCGAAAATCACACGAAGAATCTTCCTCTCAAAGCACCCTAGCAGATTTTTATCCGAATCTTTCAGTGTCCATGCTTCTGACCCATAAAGCAGGACCGGGATGATTAGGGTTTTGTATAAAGTCTCCTTGGTTCTCTGAGAGAGGGCCTTACTACTTAAATGCCTTCTTAGACCGAAGAAACAGCGGTTGGCAAGAGTAATTCTTCGCTTGATCTCTGCACTGATGTCATTCTGCGATGTAATAGTGGAGCCCAGGTAGACAAAGTCCTTGACAACTTCGAAGTTATATCTGTCCATCGTGATATTTTGCCCGAGTCGACGATGTTGAGATTCCTCTCTCGATGACAGCATATACTTCGTCTTGTCCTCATTAACCGCCAATCCCATTCTAGCCGCCTCCGATTCAATGCTCGCAAATGCCCCTGCCACAGCTCGCTTCGTTCTGCCGACAATGTCTATGTCATCCGCATATGCAAGCAATTGAACGGACTTTTGATAGATTGTACCGCTGGTGTTGACATGTGCGTTGCGTACAATGGCTTCAAGAACGATGTTGAATAGGTTGCATGATAACGCGTCGCCTTGCCTCAATCCTTTCTCAACATCAAAGGAATCGGTGGTGTTCTTACCAATTTTGACGGAGCAGCGAGATTTCTCCATCGTCATCCTGCACAAGCGGACGAGTTTGGCAGGGATGCCGAGACTCGACATGGCTCTGTATAATTCGTCCCTTTTCACGCTACCATACGCGACTTTAAAATCGATAAAAAGGTGGTGTGTATCGATCTGGAATTCCCGGGATTTTTCTAAAATCTGTCGGAGTGTGAACATTTGATCGACGGTTGACTTGCCTGGCCTAAAACCGCACTGATAAGGGCCGATCAGATCGTTGACAAAAGGTTTTAAGCGGTCACACAGGATGGCCGACAAGATTTTATAAGCGACGTTTAGGAGACTAATTCCTCTGTAGTTGGTACATTTCAGAACATCTCCCTTTTTATGGATGGGGCACACTATACCGAGGTTCCATTCATCGGGCATACTTTCCTCCGACCAAATTTTGCAGATGAGCTGGTGTATGCTCCTAGCCAATTCATCTCCCGCTGATTTAAATAGTTCGGCTTGTAAGCCATCCGCACCTGCAGCCTTGTACGACTTAAGTTTGGATATCGCCAGCCGAACTTCGGTTAGGTCGGGTGGACGGAACTCTTGGCCATCATCGTCCAAGTTGAATGGAGCGTTCTGCCTATTAGCGGCATCTTGGCTGTCTTCGCCATTAAGCAGTCTAGAGAAGTGTTCTTTCCAGATCCTCAGCACTGACTGTGTGTCTACTACCATATTCCCACTCTCATCTCGGCAGGCTTCCGTTCTAGCCTTGAATCCTTGGGTGGATCGCTTCACCCTCTGATAAAATTTTCGAACATCTCCCCTACCGCTACAACCCTCAATAGACTCTACCGCCCGCTTCTCGTGCTCTCTCTTTTTCCTCCTGAGAAGTCAGCGTTCCTCTTTTCGTTTCAGCCCGTAGAGCTCCCGGGCCACTCTCTCAGCAGCTCTTGTTCGAGTCTGCAGCATTGCCTGGTAGGCCTCGTCCTTAGCTGCATGCGCTAGCCGGCACTCCTCATCGAACCAGGGGTTTCGTTGTATTCGCCTAGTGAAACCCAGCACATCAGAGGCGGCACTTCTAATGGCTTGTTGACAGTGTTCCCACTGGTCCTCTGCACTTGATGCTGGTAGCGGACCTCCTGAGAGATTAAGAGTTACGTGGTCTGCAAAAGTTCTGGCAGTCTCTTGCGATTTAAGCTTCTCGACATCGAATCTTTTCACAGCATCTGCTCTGCGTTGTCGCGTCATGGATATCCGCATACGTAGTCTAGCTACCACCAGGTAGTGATCCGAGTCAATGTTGGCCCCTCGGAACGTTCGGACGTCCAAGATACTGGAAGCATGTCTCGCGTCTATCGCAACGTGGTCGATTTGGTTGACGGTTACTTGATCACGCGACCGCCAAGTCCCCTTGTGTATATTGAGGTGTGGGAAGTAGGTGCTTGAGATGATGACATTTCGCCCCGCCGCAAAGTCTGCCAGCCTGTGTCCGTTGCCGGAAGTTTCGTCGTGTAGGCTGTGTCCTCCGACTATCGAACCAAAGATGCCCTCCTTTCCGAATCTTGCGTTGAAGTCACCAAGAATGATCTTCACGTCGTACTTCGGGCACATATCATACGTTGTCTCCAAGAGATCGTAGAATGCTTCTTTGGTTGAGTCTTCTCTCCTTTCATGGGGGGCGTGAACACAAATCAGCGAAATGTTCTTAAATTTGCCTTTGATGCGGATTGTGACCAGGCGCTCGCTTACACTTCGGAAGCCCAAGACTTCTTGCCTAGGTCTTCCCCTTATCACAAAACCACAACCCAAGAGCCGCTGACCCTGTTCCTTCAAGCACCCGCCGTAGTAGATGTCACACGTTTTCAGTCTCCGTATGCCCTCTCCATCCCATCGCACTTCCTGGATGGCTGTTACGTCAGCCTTTAGCCTGTCCAGGTTCTCCACTAATTGTTCGGCTGCACGTGTTCTGTATAAGGACAGGACGTTCCACGTGCAGATCCGAAATTCATTGTCCTTGTTTCGTTTGCTGGGGTCGTCGTTTAAAATCATCCATATCCGAGGCTTGTTGTTGTTTCGGAACAACTTTTTTTTACGTGGTAGGGAAGTTACCCCGACGCACAACCCCCGACCCGGAGGACCAGACCCTTCGTATAACTCCAAGGGTAGGGAGCCGGATAAACCGCTCCTTATAGGCCTGAGCTACGAATATGTCGTAGTAGCCCATATAAGGTGTTCACTAAGTAGTTCAACCTAACTGGAACTGTAGACGCCACCGTTGATTCCATCTAGAGAATTCGTCCGCTGCCGCCTCGATGAAAGGAGAAGTGCCTTAGTGGGAACACTCCTCCCCCCCTCTCTCGTTGGCTGTCCCCAACAGCTTTCCACGGGGATTTAAACCCCGTCTCCAGCTGAGGTACTAGACACCCGATGTTCACCACGTGGAGGTGAGAGTAGGAGTTGGTAGACAGAGGTGGATTTTGAGAAAAACCTGTGGACGCTTGTGTCCTCTTGAATGCACATAACTACCCTTTTGAACATCGACGCTACAAGACCGCTACGTCCAATTTATGGTCGTCATCGATGAGGCTCATTTCTGGCTAAATGGCTTCGTCAATAAACAAAATATGCGATATTGGTCAGGCAGCAATCCACACGTATTCCATGAGTCATCATTGCATCCCGAAAAAATTACGGTTTGGTGTGGTTTATGGGCCGGCGGCGTCATTGGGCCGTACTTCTTCCGTGATGATCAAGACCGGCACGTTTCTGTGAATGGGGATCGCTACCGTTCAATGATAATCGAATATTTTTGTCCCCAATTGGATGATATGGACTTGGAGGACATGTGGTTCCAACAAGACGATGCCACAAGCCACACAGCGAATGTCACAATCAATTTATTGGAAACCAAGTTTTGAGAACGTGTTATCTCACGAAATTGTCCAGTCGCTTGGCCGCCTCGGTCGTGCGATTTGACGCCGTTAGACTATTTCCTATGAGGCGACGTCAACACTATGGTCTATGCCAACAAGCCAACGACGATTGATGAACTTCGTACGAATATCGAACGTGAAATTGCAGCAGTATCGGCCAATTTATGCTTGAAAACCGTCGAAAATTGGGTTCAGCGTCTTGCAAGCGTGCCCGTGGTGGCCATGCAATAGAAATCGAGTTTATACGTACTTTCACAGAAATAAAGAATTTTATTGATATCTAAAACAGTTTTTGTTTTATTTAAAAAAAACTTTTGTAGCGCTCGAATTGAAAAACCCTTTATATAATTTTTCGCTCATTTACAAAAATAAAATCTAGTATGCCAACATTTAGTATTTAATAAAATACAAATTTACATAAAATACACTTTTTCTTTTCTTAAAAATAAAATTATTTTTTTGAAAATTTTTATGTATATGCAAAATTATTTGAATTGTGAAGCAGCTCTTGTACAAAAATTTTAGTTGAAATCGGAGAAGCTGGCAACGAGAAATTTGAAAACAAAAAATCGGTCCTATGACAATTACCGTTATTAACGGTTATTAGTAAAATCTGTTTTCATCAAAATATTGGCCATTCCTCAAAGAGTAAACGCACATCTTTAAATAAAAATTCTTAGAGCCGTTTTTGAGAAAAATAATTTCTTTATTAACAGTTTTCCAACATTTGTATGGAATGTAACCGTTATTTTTGAATTAATAAAGATGATTTTTTCAAGGATTCTATAAAATAATAAAACACTATCTTACAATTAGTTTTGAAAATACTGACTAAGTCGTTTTAAAAATTTTTAGTTTTCAAAAAAAAAAAAATTGTTTCACAATAATGTTTAAACTCTTTAGAAGTTTTACCATTAAAAAATGAAAATTTTCAACTTAACTGTTTTCGAGAAAATCAAAACCAAAAAAATGGTTGTACTGGAGGTACTCAAAATATTCAATTTATGAAAATAAAAATGTTATTTAAAAAAAGCATTTCCTTACTTGATTTATTTGAATTTTTTTTAACAAAATCCTCGAACCCGTTTTTGAGAAAAATATTATTTTTGTTCCTAAAAAAATTAAAAAAAAGCGTCTGTGCATATTAGTCCAAAAACACTATATACCAAGTTTAAAGAAAATCCCTCCAGCCGTTTAGAATGTATGGGCGAGGACAGACAGACAGACAGAATTGCGAAACCCACTTTTTTCGCGTTTTCAATACTTGTAATGCTAAGGAAAATTAATATCTCGAGTTTTTTTTTTTTACAATCCATAACTTACCATATAGTACCTACATACATACATATATCGCAAGTAAAAAAGTTATTTGCATTTGTGCAAAAGCTTACATCTCATTAGTACCTACTACACCTATATAAAAAAAAATATTTTGCTATCAATAATCAAATGCAAATTACTCTTAGAAATTTAATCTATTTCAGCTTACCGCATTCATTTAAAAAAATAAATATGTAGTAAAAAAAAATTTTCCATTATGTTCTATTTCAACAAATTCCTGCACTGAAAATCGATGAAAAACCAAAAACTAGTGTATGACACCTGAAATTTATATTCGTCTATTTTCCAACCATTTCCAATTAACATTTCTAGCGCACTCTCCTGATTTATTGAACTGCAGCACTTTTTACATTGACGATCGGGTCATCTCCGTTGTAGTTTGCCATTTCAAAGACAAGGGTATTTCCACTTGTCATCTTGTTAAAAGACGTAAAAATCAGTTGGTAAATGACAAGAGGAAACCTAGCATAAAACACTCTGTTTTCAAATGTTTTTTTATCTGTTGGAACATCAGAGTACATAATGAACTACTGCATTTGTTTCTAATCCATACAGTCTCAATCACAAATATATTTAATAAAATACAACCAAAGCTAAGTCGGTAAAAAAAGTCTTTAAAATTGATATCTATCAAGGCTTTTGTGCTCAGCCTTGGTAATAAATGAAATTATGTCGAGGTGTCTGTCATTAATTATCATCCAACCTAATGAAATATAGAAAAAATAAGACTCCATAACATCCAGGCTAGCGATAGTATTGTTTGCTTAGTCATTTTATTTTATTTTTTGTTAGAGTCTATAGAATATTTCTTGCTTAGAACAAGACAACGTTTTTAAGACTGTATAGACTTAAATAAAAAAATACACCTAATATATTTTAAGTTAATCAGCATAGAAAAAAGTAAATAGACTGAAAATGTATAGGTATATAAAAAGTGAATTTCTTGGAAACTTCTATCTCCGGGCCGGGGTAATTTTGTGTGCCTTTTTTTTACACATTTAAAATGCCTGTATTCTTTTCGCAGTATTTTTTTTTTATTATAGGAAATTATTTAGAATAAGAAAAAGGGAACGAAATTTCCAAGAATTTTCGGTAGAATGAAAGAGAAGGGAAATATTTTCGCGAGTATTGTTATTTAAATTGGGACTGAATATTTTTTTTTCATAAAGTAACAAATGAGTTTGGAGTAATGTTTTTTAAACTTTATAAAAATGTAGAATTATCTTAAGATTTTTCTTTTTATTAGTCCAGTTGGTCTATTTTTTTGTATATGAAAGTAATAAAACACTGTGAATCGTAATTTCCCACCATTTTATTGAAATAACCGCTATAAAATCATTGATTTGTTTATTAAATACACATTAAAACAATAATGGTTTTAAAAGCCAGAAGTCTGATCTTTAATCTTACAGTTAAATTAAATTATTTGTGTCAATAGTTTTCAAAATATTTGCATTCAAACTCAAAATTTTGATAAAAAAAAAACGTAAAAGAAATGATTGGATCAATTTTGCTCAAATGGAAAACTAAATTTTCTTTTTGTGGTCAATCCTCATATCAATTCTGAATCGAACACAAGAAACCGAAAGCTTTTATGTCCTCTAGATTTTGAGAAATCATCAATTCTGAATCGAACTTTTATGTCCTCTAGTTTTTGAGAAAATTGAAAATTCCTACTTTTTATGAGTATTTTTTTTATATCTTTTTTTGATAAAAATTAATGTTGGTGTTTGTTTGATATTTGTTATTAATATAAATAACAGCAATTCATTTATCATATGTAGCTTTTTACATTGGAAACAGAGAATACAGTCAAAGTTCCTTAAATGCCAACGAAATTTGGCTTACACCGAATATCGCACATACCCCAAATCCTATAGTGAGCCCAAGCAGGGGGGTCGCAGGGGGTCAGCATCCCCCCCCCAAACATACTTCACTATTTATTTGCCGTAAGGCTGGGTGTTGGGAAAGTATGATAATTTAGAGTCAATTTGTGTAAGAATTAATCCATATTCTATTTTTACTATAAGATCACGTAAAATACTCAAGCAAACAATAATTAATTGAATTAAAATAGTAGTTTTGGTAATTTTTAATTTTCTCAAAAACTAGAAGAGAAAAAATCATTTTGTTTTCGGTTTCTGATTAAGAATTAATCATTCCTGTTCTGTTTTCCGTTTCGTATTGAATCCGTATACGAAACTGATTACCGTACGGATTCAAAAAAAGTGTTCTGAATTTCAATTTCGTAGTAGCCGATATCCAAACTTTTTTTTCTTTCGAAATTTGAAAAACAATTATTAAAAACAACGAAATATAAGTGGCACCGCGGATTTTAAGTTGCTATCATTCACAAAATATAGGGACTTTAATTTTTTAATTTTCATATTCTAAAATCAGACTAAAAAACTCAAAGTAATAATAAATGTCAATTTAATTTTCAATCCGATCGAAAATGAAAGCTCACTTGTTTCGTAAGTTTTGAAAACGCAAAGTATTTCCAAAAATCTTGAGTTTGAAAACGAAAGAATTTTATGAACGATCGAAAAACAGAACACGGGTGAATATGAGCAACGATTTCTAAGAAAAAAAAATATAATATAAAATCTCAAAGTTTTGAAAAATTACACTTTAAACATTTTTTTTTATGATTTTTATTCACAAATTTTGAGTTTGAAAGTAGTTTTTTCAAAAACTATGGATAGATTTCACTTAATTTAAAAACTAGCTAATAAAATAAGGTATTGGCTTTCAAAATAGATATAATACTTAATTTTAGGTATTACCGTTATTTTTTAAGGTTTTTTTTCCATTTTAGTACTTTTTTCCATAAATTGCCCCTCCCGCCCTAAAGAGGGAGATAGACACATCCCATCCATAGTAAAAAATGTTTGTATTTGACCCCTCTACAAAACTCTACAAAAATGCGTTATCAATTGTCGGCGCCCAAGTTATCGTACTCTTGCCTTTTCATCTCATTTACCGTTAAATAAAAATAAAATACAATCTAAACAATTTTTATTTTACAATATGAGTGGGGAGTTGTTTAAAAATAAGTTTTTGTTTCTTAAATTAAATCTTGAAATGTAACTCCTAAAGAAGTTTCAATTATTAAAAAAAAAAAATACTTTGTGCATCTTGATGCAAAAACATACCGCTCAAGTTTTATGATTAAAATTGAAATGGTAGATGAGTTATATATGAGTATAAAAATAAATCGGCGCGGCTGTAAGTATTGTGCTTCAGCTGCCATTTTCAAAAACCTGTTTTAACTTATATCTCGAGAACGGCTTATCGTACAATTTTTGTTTTTACATACATATATATAGGTATTATACAAATAGAAAACAAAATTATCTTCATTTTCTTGATACAAAGTTTTTTTTAGGATATATATATTTAGAGTTAAAGCGTCGAAAAGTATGTTTTTTTTTTTTTCATATTAACAAGTGCTAAGGAGTCATAAGGCAAAAAATGAAAAAGCGTAACTTTTCGTCGCTTTATCTCTGAAAGCATAAATTTTACAAGATAAATTTGTATGAAGAAAAACCGTACCGAATTTAAATGTAAAAAAACCGTACAATGCGTCGTTCTCAAGATTTTAGTGAAAACACGTTTTTCAAAATGGCGGCTTAAACACAACACTTACAGCTCCACCGATTTGTTTTGATACTCAGAGTCAACCCATTTACCAATTCTAATCATAAAATCTGGTATACAACTTTAAAACGGTTGAAAGTTGAAAAAAAACCATGATATTAGCCACTACAAATCTTATTATTATTATCATCGACCTTGAGAGAACACGATTTACCCTATACAATTTATTTTCACACCTGAAAAAAGGATACACGAGCATTTTACGTCTCATCAAACACACAATTTCGTGAGGAAAATGTATACTCGTATATGTACAATACATATCCTTACAAAAAAAGTATCCTATATACCTGGAAGAAGCTTAAAGATTCATTGGAAGTGCTTGAACAGAACAACCCAAAACAAAACAATGAAAAAATAATTTATTTTGTATGTAGCAATGTTGACCCTCGATTATCAGCTGAGATAAATGTTGATGATGTAGCAGTACCACTTAAAGGCTCAAAAAACAAAAAAAAAAAAAAAATTTACAGTTAAGCCCACAGCAATATCATTCATTACGCTATATCTCTTCAACTTTTGTCGTAAATCGTCTGAAGCCATTTTAAAAAAGCTGCTTTTTGGGTATGCGAAACCGCTTACTGAGTGTGTTTTGTGTGATGGTGGGTGAAATTCAAAAACTTTTCCCTTGGATTTGCGTCTTGTTTCATGTTTGGCTGCCATTAAACATTTATAATAGCAAAGTGAAACAATAGCTAAAGTTTACAAACCGTAGCCTTGGCAAACCGAAAACACTCGAAAGCGTTCTTCTATAGACACATCACAATCGTCTTCATCAACATAATATACCAAATAAACCGTTGTTCCTGCCGTTTTATGTAATATAGAAAAGAAAAACTAAGGACGAGGGGCGGCGTGGCGCGGTGCTGGGGGAGGTATTTAGAGAAGAAGTGGATTCTTTCATACTGTTTCCGGTAGCACTAAGAGATATATAGCGCGAAAATTGTGCAAGGACTTGAGCGAGAGTAGATAATGTAGAACTGTGTTGTTAATGTTTCCATTTCCGTATTGCAAGAGCTAATCAGGAATGGGTGTCATGTTGGCGTTGATGGTGGCTGTGTAATATGTTCTCAAAGAACGATGAGCTATTTTAACCAAATGGTTTTGTTAGGACAACGATAGTTAATTTTTTTTTCTGCTGAAGAGAAGACATTCACACTGCACAAGTCCAAGAGACTTGGTGAGAGCGAAAGAATATAATAAAAACGTGAACCAATAGTTGAGTGTATTATAGTTTGAATGCGGATACTTTTTCCAGATTATAAATATGCAAATTCTTCTCGAAAGGTATTGTAGCTCGTTCTGAATGGGGTTTGCGGGAGAACATTAATGTAAGTTTACACAAGTCGATAATATAAATGCAAATTGCAAATGGAAATGATAATCTTTTTAGGGATGCTATACAAACGTTAAGGGCCAGTTGAGTAGGTCTACCTTTATACCTAACATACGTATAATACCGTTGGGAAAGCAAATTAGGGTCGAAAACATTCACAAAAGATCTTGACACGTTACGTATTGTTGATTGTGGCTCCTTGTTTATGCTCTTGCTAATATTATTTTAAAAAATAAAAAAAATCTTAAAAATCGATTTTCAAAGTTGGCTTTGTCTGAAAAGGCTTAATGGCAACGATAAAAGTTTCAATGTCATATGGAATTTATTTTTAATAAGGTAGAAACGATTTGTTATTATATAGTTCAATCTTAAACATGAGCTTGTAAGACCAATTTGATTTGAAAGAGGTTTAAACAAAAAAATAGGATTGTGCTTAAGAATTAAAAAAAAAAAAAAAAAAAAATAAGGAAAGTCTATTAAGTCAATAAAAACATCTCTGGAAAAACATTATCTACCTTTTATTTAAGGGTTTTAATTTAAAATTCAGTCCTAAGAGTTTTTGTTTTACCATTCTACTATTAACCTATTTGAATTGAGCTCATCTGAAAATCAGTTCTTATTGGTTATATTAAGTTGCGTTTGATTTCTTATCAGGACCGAAACGCATTTGGAGTAAAGGTCGTTTTTTTTTTATCATAATCGTTGAAACTGTTTTCGAGAAAAATGAGATTTTTCATTATTTATAAAAAAAAAAACTAATAAAGTTGTTTTCGAAACATTGAGTATTGAAACAAAAGCCGCAATTTTCAAAAATGTCGGTAAGTATACAATTACTTTTTAAACAAAAACTGATTCTATCAAGAGGTAGAATTATTTTTTTTTTTCGAAAAAAACAACAGTCTTTTTTAATAGTATTGACTGATTTTGTTTTTAAATCAAAATCGAAGGAGCCATTTAAAAAAAAAAATATATTTTCATTAGCAGCTAAAACAAAAATTTGTTTAATTTTGGTCCTAAAAAATTGAAGAAAATACACCAAGCCGCAAGCTTGGCAAGCAGCCATTATCAGTGTAATACATAGCTAGTTTGATCAGAATCTTGAGTTCAATATTCTTTACGGATCCATATAGCTTACACCAAGTAGCTTGCAGCGTAATGGTTAGTGCGTTCGACTGTCACGCTGGAGGTCTGGGATCGCTTCCCAGCCTCGTCCACTTAAAAACTAAACATTTTTTTTTTCAGGGCAACTGCCTCTTGCGAGGAATTGACAAGTCCTCCAAGAGTATCACTTGTCACGAATAAGTGCTTCTCGTCTAGCCGTTCGGATTCGGCATAAAATTGTAGGTCCCTTCCATTCCTGTCGAATGGCGCACACAGGAATGGTTGCGAGTTGTTAGTCACTAGGCCCTTGTTATTCATGAGCCATTGTGCCACCCGATTTATTTATTTTTTTTATAGCTTACACCAGCGGTTCCCAAACTTTTTAAGCTTTGGAATCTTTAAGAAAATCGAATTAGCTTTTATTTATGAATGTAACAATACAACAAAAAATATATATTTTTTTTATATATTCCACGCGCGCAAAAGGGGTTATGGCTACCCTTAAAATGTTTTTAACACAGCACGAGCGATTAGGTAAGTAGGAGAGGATTTAGAAGGAGATACCGATGCACACTGGTTTTGAACGTTTGCACATCGAAATGGGAGGGGAAAGTCGAGTCAGGTAAAGCATTCCACATTCGTGTGGTGCGACTGAAGAAAGAATCTCTGTACATTACAGTACGTCCGAAGTTGGGCTCGAGGGTGAACTGATGGGCATTCCTAGAAGCGCGAGTGTTACGGTTGAATTTTTTAAGGGGAGGAATGCAACTGGCTATTTCACTAGAACACTGATTATAATAATAGCGATAAAATAGAGAAAGACACGAAACATTCCGGCGGTGTTCGAGAGATGTAATTGTTTCTGTTATAGATCTTTCGCCTATCATTTTTAAAGCTCTCTTTTGAATTCTGTCCAACAAACTCAAGTGAGTTTTTGGAGCTCCTGCCCAAACATGAGAAACATATTTATTTACATATTACAAACATATTTACTTTTTTATCAAAAATGGTTTTTGATGGGGAGACTTTGGCCTTCAGTTTTAGTGAATTTGGTGACGACAAGCATCAAAATTATAAGAAAACTTGTCATAAAAAGACCTACGAAGCTTACAATTACAAGTCTCTTTGTAAAGCTGCAAAAGAGCAGAGAAAGATTTATCCTCCTAATATTGTTCCAAAGATATAAAAAATAAAAAATCCTGAGTATAAGAAAGTGTCTCTGTAATCAATTGGTAGGAGATCATTGATCGATTCTAGAAAACGTTTACCCGACCGAAATCTCAAAAAAAGGAAACCAAAAGATATGCATGGTATAAGTAGTCCTGTTGAAGGTGATAACGAATACGTTCTTCTGCCAGCATGTAGTGGCCCCGTTACCACGTAAAAGTGCATCAAAATTACAACTTTTCTGAAAATTGAAATCGGGTGGGAAATCATTTAAAATATAATACAACTTGACGCCATCAACAACCTGATTACAAAAATGTTTTCGACAGACGTCAAGGTGGCACCTAAACCCAGATAGACGTTCCCGAAAACGCAATTTTGTTCGCGTTTTTAGGCTTTTGGGGCTACTTAGACGTCTGTCACGTTCATATTCACACTCAGGGAGTCACTGGGTAAAAGTTGCGACCAATTTCAGGTGGTTTTTCAAAAGCCTAAAAACGCGAAAAAAAAATCACGTTTTCGGGGACGGAACCCAGATGGGTTTTGGGGCCACCTTGACGTCTGTTTGAAACAATTTTTTTAATCAGGGAGTTGATGGCGTCAAGTTGTATAACATTTGAACTGGTTTCCCAATCGATTTCAATTTTCAGAAAAATGTACTTGTGATGCACTTTTACGTGGTAACGGGGCCACTACAAGTGGCAGACGAACGTATTCGTTATCACCTTCACCAGGACTACTTATACTATTCATATCTTTTGGTTTCCTTTCACGACCAAAATCCTGTGCCAGCTCTTAGACTATTATGTATGACATTTCCAACACTTATTTTCAAACTTATTAGAAATCTCATATTGATAAATTGGTGGCATGTAAGCTTTTGGCTGGGAGTTTAGATGGGGAAATGCCTTCATCGAACTTACTGTGCATGCTTGCGCTTTTGGGGAATAATAAAATGTAAAGTCCTGGCTGTTTTATTGGCGGTGCACTTTTTTTTAAATCTTTTTCAATAAAACTTTTTTTTTATTTTAATACCTATTTTATGAAATGAAATCGACAGTCATTATTTGACTTGTCCAGGACAATAAGTCTCACTGTCAACAAAAAAAAAACCCTCACCAAGCGAATATAAAATTTGATATCTCATTTTCCTTTGTTTTGATTGGTTGTCAATCTCATTTTTATTCTTAATAAATAAAAAAATCCTTCAAAAATTAATTTGACGTTAATCCGGTTATGATGACGGAAGTTCAAAATTTAATCTAACGTTAATCGGGTAAGATGACGGAAGTTTTATATGGGAAAGAGTGTGAATTCAAAAATCAAGTTTTATAATTTTGTAAGTTTTGGATTCAATTTTGAAAAACAAAAAATATTATTTACATAGTAAAATTCTCTATTAAAAATTATAGCTTTGTTTTTCATTATTGCGGTTTCTATAAGGCAGTATAGTTAGGACGTTAAGAGCATATTTTAGGTCAAACCTTGCAATTCATCCTGACGGAATGAGCTTTGGTACACTAATAGTCCATATCGTCAATTTTCTTTTACTAAGTGTTGCCACGGTGGCAACACTGACAGATCGACGATATGAGGGTTGCCTCCTAACCAGGTTATAACAATGAAATTCCACGCAAAAATTGCCCTATAAATCGCGAATCAGACATCGGACGATGACGCGGAATGTCTTGTTGGGTTCAAAATACTTGTAGCCATAGGACCATATTATTTTTTTGGCCCCTTTCTTACCTTTTCGTGCTGTGGAGGCAAAATACCCTCGGCGGATAAGTGTTTTGGATTCTCAGAAAATAATACATGTATACATATTCATGTAATGTTAAGATTGGTGTTGAAGCAGAACTGTACATTCTACAGCATATCCGAAGCTTACTTTACTCCATTTAATTCTTTTTTGTATAATCGCCTTCAAGTGGGGGAAGGGGGATGTGGAAAAATGCCAAACCGATATAGATTTGCCTTGGTTAAATCTTAGCATACATGACACATGAGTTTAGGGTAGTTTTTAATGTCCATGTTTTTATGCAATTAAAATAAACACAATATAATTTCCTTCGAAAAATGTATATTCCTTTCTTTAAAATGATGACTCGATTTTCAGTTAAACTGGCATAATACTACCATGTTATACGGTATGGTGATGAAACTCCGAACACATTTTGCATTTGCCGTAAGAAACATAAGAGCCCATACAAATATCTGGGGTGAAAGGGTGTTTTTTTTTAATGAAAGGGAAAAGTGTAATACTATGACCAGTAAAATTTGAACAAAATGTTCTAACACCATGACAACCAAAAAACGCCCTAACTAGTACTAGCGCAACATATAACCGCTTAACGCACATTGCTGTGCGGTTTTTTAATTATTGTGAAAACTTTTTCCGGTTCCATCAAACCATGTTGTACTTGTACAAAATTGTTTTTTTCATATAAACCCCCCTATAATGAAATGCATTTGAAGAAAACTTGTGATCATCTTTTCCATGATGAAGATGAAAGTAGAAAAAAGCTTTCGGCCGGCTTGCTCAGGAAATAGGTACTTAAAAAAATATAATTTCTTTTAATATCGTTGGTAACTTAAATTTAAAAAAAAGGCAAAATATAAAAAAAAGAAGAAAATAAAAAAAAAACCTGCAACGCAATTAATTCTAATTGATAATTTATTTTTAGCATTTGGCTTTTGGTTTTTGTCTTCGTCATATTTGAAATAAATTCTTATTTTTTGTATTGTTTTTTATTTTTATATATTTTGTATTATTTGAATTTTGAAATGCAATTAAATTATACTTTTTGTTGACTTTCAACCTATTATTTGGTAATTTTTCTTCTGCATATATGATACAAATAATAATGACAATAGCTGCTTACAAACAAAAAAAAAAAAAACTAAATTAAATTCGGCCCCACCGCCACACCGTAGAGCGTAGAGGCTTTTGTTTCATTTAGGACATCAATTGTGCGTATTATATAGCAATTTATTATAAATTTCTAATATGAAATTTTTAATTTATTTAAGATGAGTTCCTAATAAGCTGATGTTTGACATTTATACAACCAATGAATTTCGTCTTCAAATCAATTTATATACATATTAGATGTGACAAATCTACTAAATAAAGCCTAAGAAGATTAAGACTAGGATTGTTATAGATCAGCCCTCTTTGGTTCTATCTGTTTTTGTATCAATTGTTTAGGTATATCTTATTTTTTTTAACTAAGCAGGTACTAAAGGGGTTCTTACTACCCTTGAAATTTTTAAACACAGTGCGAGTGTTAGGAAAATAGGGAAGGATTTAAAAGGAAATGCCGATGCAAATTGTTTTTGAACCTCTGAATTTCAAAATGTCAGGGAAAAATGGTGCCGGGTAAAGCTTTTCACATTCTTGTAGTGCGACTAAACAAAGAATCTCTATACTTAACAGTACGTCCGAAGTTGGGCTCAAGGGTAAACTGATGTGGATTCCTAGAAGTATGAGTATTTAAATTGAATTGTTTTAGGAGAGGAATGCAACTGGCTGTTTCAGTAGAACACTGTTTATAAAAATAACGGTAAAATAACGAAAGACATGAAACATTGCGGCGGTGTTCAAGAGTTGCAAATGCTTCCGTTATATTTCTGTCACCCATCATTTCTATCAGTTCTTATTTGTATTCTATCTAAAATAACTCAAGTGGGTTATTGGAGCAGCTGCCAAAACATGAGAACTGTACTCGACACTCGAGTTTTGGACGAATAAAGGCTTTATAGATAACATCCAGATCGGAAGGGGTAAGAATTTACTTGCTTAACGGCGCCGTAGAAAACCTTAACCCTTAACAGAATTTTTTGCCACATCAAATATGTGATCGTTTCACAGAAGGCGTTCTGTGATACACATACCGAGGACTGAGAGCTTTTCGGTTCTCGTGAAAACCCTAAAACACATACTGAAACTAATCCGCCTACCCTTGAATGCCAGAACTAGGTAACTTAATATTTGGACACAGCACAGACAATAATGAAATGGTGTTATTATTATGTTGGTGCTTATTATCGAAAAAACTCGTGTTATTCCAATTGAAATCAATATTTAGGAGTTATACGCGTCGAAGGGTTTTCTACTAAAATAAAAAAGTTAATGGAAACGTCTGTGCAACAATCTATATTTTTGTTTGTTGATTAATTTTATCGAAGACTTAAATACCCTGCTAATGATAGGCATCTTTTAATCACCATCTCTAAGGAACCCATCAACCTTTTTTCTTACATAAAAAATACTTTTTAATAATAAATACCTTCTAAGTAACTATGTTTAAATGACTCTATCCATCTACATACATCAAATGCACGCTCATACAACACTTTTCATTATCAGCACAAACAAATAGAAATTTCACCATCAAAAAAAAAAAAAAAACAAAAACGAAACGAGAAAAAATGGTTATATTCACAATAATGCATTCAGGTAAAACCCACTTCCACACCTTTGTTTCGTTCGCTCTCCTCAGGACGAAAGGACTCGTCATATCCTCGTTTTCCGCATCTACTTGCTACTTCTCTCTCGATTTGCAATGAAATATTGATTTAAATTTCTTCCGCCACACCGCACAGTGGTCCTTTTGTTGAATTCTATAGACAAAAATCTTTTCCCACACCAATTATTCTTAAAGGAAATTAATGAAATTTGGTGCACTTAACGATTTGGTGACGCAGAATTCAGTGGTACATACTATATTTTTGTACTCGAAATAGGGGCTTCCCAATTTAGGCCAGAACATGGTTCGAAATGTAAAAGTTCCAAAAAAGCCTTTTCAAAGCTAGAAATGTTATGTAATTTATGTTTGAAATGTCTTAAGACATGTGCCTAAATGAGCACTTATATATAAAAATGTTTCCAATACAGATTATCAATAATTTCCGTCAAGAATAACCAATGGGAAAAGATTTTTGTCCACAGAATTCAACAAACGGACCACTGTGTGCCACCGCGCCACTGGCCGAGCCAAGCCGGTTCGTTTTTGTTGCATAAATGACTGATGCAGCAAAGGTGTACTGCACTAGTGCTTGCATTGCTCTTTGATCTATGTGACCAAACAAAACCAGAGCCCGTAAGCATTGTGGGTGACCTCAGCTCAAGGCACCAACGTTGCGCTGGGCTCACACAATGTTTGTACGAGAGTAAATACAATAATCCACACTTTTTCACCATCACTATATATTATAGCACTCGCACTCTTATACTGTCGGTCGTCCTTCCCCGTCCATGTACAGCACGGAATTTGTATTGATTAATTCTTTATCATAGAAAAACTATCTTGATCCTTGTGGAATTATAGAAAATTATCCTTGAGACGTTCGTTATTGGAGTGAAATGGTTTAGCCTTTGGTGAAATATTTGAAATTTCACGTTTGAAGAATGTTTTTGTAAGAAAATGGAAGAGAAGTTCATTGCGTGCCCTTAACACTTCGTCCTGGTGATTTTTCTTTTTAATATTATAGGTAGGTAGGTATATTTCTATCTGTATAAATATGGAGGAATTTTTTAATTGAGCCTACGGACAACTTCCATGAATTCTCTTGTCTGAAAGTAGTAATTTTGAGAAATCGTTAAAATTGTTCGAACGATTAAAAAAGTTTTATTTTAGGTTTAAGTTATTTACTGCGCTAAGTTTTTTTTTTTTTTGTTTTTGTTATAGGGTGGGTGAGTTTCTTTCTTGGTTTTATTGGTGTCGAAGATTAGAGATGATTTATATATACAATATGTTAATTTGAAAGCGTCGCTCGTTGTAGTCTGGCGATGGCGCTGGTGTGGCTCCTTTAAGTCTGACCTTCATTTAAATATAGCTTAAGATGAAATACGAGGCAATGAACTAGCACCCACAAATAAATTTAAAAAAGGCAACAAAAAGGGCAAAAGAGGGATATGATTTACAGGTTGTTATAAAGAGGATCCAATCGAAAAACAGAAACAAAAAAAAAAAAAAAACAGAGAAAAGGCGTCAATGGATTTTTTACATATGTATATTTTATTTATTACATTGGTATTTGAAATGTTTTGTTTTACATTTAAATTGGATATTAAATTTTGGTATGTTGAACTGAAAATTTAATTTTAGAAGAGATTTTTTGTTTATATATAAAACTCATGGATTATTAAAAAAAATACTCAAACAACCTTTGCAAGTTTCTGAATTTTTGTCTAACCATTCTTAAAGAGGCACAAACATATAAGTATCAGTCAAGTGAGGCATACAAGTACCAAATTGACATACATACCACCAGTCGGAACATGAGTTTCCGGAGTTTTACAAAAGCAAGAAGGACACGCAAAATTTAGTTATAGTCAAAGCATTTTCATTGAAAGCTATGGCGTCAGCTTAACAGTGCGAAAGTCCTTCCATTAGATAAGAGGATTTTTATATCTTGTTTTTAAGGGGAATTGGGCGGAAAGTTTATTAGGAGTGTAAATAAGACTTTTTGAAAAACTTAGCTCATTAATTAATTTTTTTTATTAACGTCTTAGTTTAAACTTTTGACTAAAAATTCAATTCTCTAACTTAAGTTAAACAGAAAATAATACATTTTTTTTTCTTCCGATATATCATTTGCTATAAGTATTAACTGTAATATATTATGTACGATGATCAACCGTGTAAATCCAGCATAAATTGAGAAAAAAAAACTTGTAACTAAACAAATCTGATAGTTTCTGCCACATTTATTTCAATGCGTTCAACGCGTGATGGTGACTATGAATTTATAACGGTGATGAATCGTGACTTTAAATACCCATACGGCGGCGGCCACAGTGTGAGAATTCGCAAATCTACCGGAATTTAATTAAAAAAAAATGATATGCACAAACTGGCTTGCATGTAGTTGGCCCACCAACTATTGAGTTGAGCAAAACTGTTAATTGCAATCGTTTGTACATCGTTTGTCTACGTTTGTATAAGTTTTAGATTCGTTTGTACCCTCACCGTTTTTTTTATATAGCCACTTCAAAAAAATTTACGGAGTTTGGCCCACCAACTATAACGCTCGAAAAATCTGGAAATGCAGTTCGATAGATAATCGTTTGTCTATGTTTGTCTTTTTTTTTTTTCGTTTGTATACGTCCCAAATTTTTTTGACAACAAAATTTTTTTTAACCAAATTTTATTAAAATTTTAAAACATATGCATTCGTTTGTCTATTTTTTATAATGATTTTTTATCGTAGTAATTTTTTTAATTTGTATTTATTTCTATTTTTAATTAATTATATATTAATTATATGGAGCATGTAGTTGGCCCACCAACTATAACGCTCGAAAAATCTAAAAACGCAGTTCGATAGAAAATCGTTTGTCTATGTTTGTCTTTTTTTTTTTTCGTTTGTATACGTCCCAAATTTTTTTGACAAAAAAAATTTTTTTAACCAAATTTTATTAAAATTTTTAAACATATGCATTCGTTTGTCTCTTTTTTATAATGATTTTCCATCGTGTTAGTTTTTTTAATTTGTATTTATTTCTATTTTTAATTAATTATTACTTTTTTTGGGACATATAGTTGGCCCACCAACTATAACGCTCGAAAAATCTAAAAACGCAGTTCGATAGAAAATCGTTTGTCTATGATTGTCTTCTTTTTTTTCGTTTGTATACGTCCCAAATTTTTTTGATAAAAAAATTTTTTATAACCAAATTTTATTAAAATTTTTAAACATATGCATTCGTTTGTCTCTTTTTATAATGATTTTCCATCGTGTTAATTTTTTAATTTGTATTTATTTCTATTTTTAATTAGTCATTACTTTTTTTGGGACATGTAGTTGGCCCACCAACTGCATTCTCTTTTATTTGGGTATCCACAGTTTCAACTTGTATTCGAAATTGCGATAATTAAGACTTTATCCTTTTTTTCTATTCTTTTTAAGGAGTGCCCTGCATTTAGGCTGCATTTAAAAAGACTTAAGTTACACCTTGAGTATATTATTTATTCAGTTAAAATAATTAAAAAAACCCAAACAAAAATAATTCTAATTCTATAGGTACTTGTTCATTAACTTGAACTTTGCCGTCGGCTTAAGGCTTTTAATGAGTTTCTTTTCTTTATGAAATAGAAAGTAATTATGGGTACAAATACCTATGCATGCCTATTATAGATATTGATAGGTAGTAACCAAATTTTTGAGTACCTACCTAACTACCTACGAGTTTTGGCTGTTTTTTTAGCGAATGGATAAGGGGGGGTTTACTTAAAATAAATCAAAATTATTTTAACTCGAACATAATCATGAAATGTGTATTTCCTGTAGTTCCAAAAACCCATTTTTAATAAAAATTCAGCAGTCCTGAATAATAAAAATACCATTATTGTTATTATTGGACTATTCGTACTAGAATGTCAGCTTATTAGGCTTGACCATTCTTTATTCCTTCAATTTCATTGAATTTTTGAATAACAACAACAACTTAAAGGCGCTACCACCAATTGTTTGGCTGGAGATATAGCTATTTCGTGCTTTGCCACTTATGCACTCATCAGTCTCCTTTTTGTGGTGCTGAGCTTTAATCCAATTTTATTTGAAAAACTTTTTATGCACACCATAGGATTCGAACCCACGCATATCAGATATGCTCAGTCTTAGCAGTCGTGTGCACTACGCACTCCACCGCTTTAGACCACTGACGTCACAGGTCGAGATGTGTTATTTGTTTATCAAATGCATTTGGAGCATCAGCATTTTAACGGAACGGAACGGCGGAACAAGACAGCATACTTAAAGGCGCTTATAAAAATGCTGAGGCTACAAATGCATTCAGGACTGCTGAATTTTTATTAAAAATGGGTTTTTGGAACTACAGGAAATACACATTTCATGATTATGTTCGAGTTAAAATAATTTTGATTTATTTTAAGTAAACCCCCCCTTATCCATTCGCTGAAAAAACAGCCAAAACTCGTAGGTAGTTAGGTAGGTACTCAAAAATTTGGTTACTACCTATCAATATCTATAATAGGCATGCATAGGTATTTGTACCCATAATTACTTTCTATTTCATAAAGAAAAGAAACTCATTAAAAGCCTTAAGCCGACGGCAAAGTTCAAGTTAATGAACAAGTACCTATAGAATTAGAATTATTTTTGTTTGGGTTTTTTTTAATTATTTTAACTGAATAAATAATATACTCAAGGTGTAACTTAAGTCTTTTTAAATGCAGCCTAAATGCAGGGCACTCCTTAAAAAGAATAGAAAAAAAGGATAAAGTCTTAATTATCGCAATTTCGAATACAAGTTGAAACTGTGGATACCCAAATAAAAGAGAATGCAGTTGGTGGGCCAACTACATGTCCCAAAAAAAGTAATGACTAATTAAAAATAGAAATAAATACAAATTAAAAAATTAACACGATGGAAAATCATTATAAAAAGAGACAAACGAATGCATATGTTTAAAAATTTTAATAAAATTTGGTTATAAAAAATTTTTTTATCAAAAAAATTTGGGACGTATACAAACGAAAAAAAAGAAGACAATCATAGACAAACGATTTTCTATCGAACTGCGTTTTTAGATTTTTCGAGCGTTATAGTTGGTGGGCCAACTATATGTCCCAAAAAAAGTAATAATTAATTAAAAATAGAAATAAATACAAATTAAAAAAACTAACACGATGGAAAATCATTATAAAAAAGAGACAAACGAATGCATATGTTTAAAAATTTTAATAAAATTTGGTTAAAAAAATTTTTTTTGTCAAAAAAATTTGGGACGTATACAAACGAAAAAAAAAAGACAAACATAGACAAACGATTTTCTATCGAACTGCGTTTTTAGATTTTTCGAGCGTTATAGTTGGTGGGCCAACTACATGCTCCATATAATTAATATATAATTAATTAAAAATAGAAATAAATACAAATTTAAAAAATTACTACGATAAAAAATCATTATAAGAAATAGACAAACGAATGCATATGTTTTAAAATTTTAATAAAATTTGGTTAAAAAAAATGTTTTTGTCAAAAAAATTTGGGACGTATACAAACGAAAAAAAAAAGACAAACATAGACAAACGATTTTCTATCGAACTGCGTTTTTAGATTTTTCGAGCGTTATAGTTGGTGGGCCAACTACATGTCCCAAAAAAGTAATAATTATTTAAAAATAGAAATAAATACATATTAAAAAAAATAACACGATGAAAAATCATTATAAGAAAGAGACAAACGAATGCATATGTTTTAAAATTTTAATAAAATTTGGTTAAAAAAAATTTTTTTGTCAAAAAAATTTGGGACGTATACAAACGAAAAAAAAAAAAGACAAACATAGACAAACGATTATCTATCGAACTGCATTTCCAGATTTTTGGAGCGTTATAGTTGGTGGGCCAAACTCCGTAAATTTTTTTGAAGTGGCTATATAAAAAAAACGGTGGGTGTACAAACGAATCTAAAACTTGTACAAACGTAGACAAACGATGTACAAACGATTGCAATTAACAGTTTGGCTCAACTCAATAGTTGGTGGGCCAACTACATGCAAGCCACAAACTGATGTAAAAGTTTTACTTGGAGCCTTAACCTTCTACTAACCGATTTAGAAAGAACTGTTATGCGGGAGCGATGTAGAACAAAGATAATTGATGTCAAAGTTGCAAATAGTCATTTTTTCGGTGGCAATTTGCGAGTGAAGGTGGTTTAGCTATTTATTTTTTTGTGTGGTTCAATTTTTATTGAAAGTTTTGCTTTTATTTCATTAACAGGATATCAGAGAATTGAAAAGTAAGTAAAATTTTAATTTATATGGTGTTTAAATATATTTGTTGGTGGATGGGGTACAAAAAAAAAGCGTAATTTTATTCAATTTGTACATTCATTAGAGAAAAAATTAAATTATTCAGTGTTATTCGGATGTAAGACTATAAGCATTTTAAAGCCGGATATGTCTGCTATAATTAACCGCTTTAAGTTGCTGCGCATAGGTGCGAAGTCCACACATTTTTTTTTTCATTTTCGATTTGGCCTTGAAAAAAAAAAAAGAGTGCTAACAGGGTGTCCGGTAATTCGTGTACCATACTTTAGGATGTGATTCTTGGTCATATTCTCAGAAAAAAATTGTGCTACATTAAAGTCAGATTTTCAAATTTGACATCACTTTTTGACGATTTAAAAAAAGTCTAACTTTGGTGTACCCTGACCCATTTTAAGGTCAATTTTTCTGTCAGTGCTAATGGTAGGTACCTTATTTTGTACTTTTTTCTGTAGTAGAAATACTATCCTTTAAAACTACGTTTAAGTTGAGCTGATAGGTTTTTAGGGTTGCCAGATATTCAATTTGAAATGGTGTTCAATTTTTCTTGCCCGAGCTAAATTTTGACTTTGAGGTCAATTTTTTTCAAAAATGTGTAATAAACATAAAGCTTTCTTATTAATACCAGGTAAAAATAAGAAAACTTTATGTTTATTACGCATTTTTTTGAAAAAAGTTGACCTCAAAGTCAAAATTTTGCTCGGCAAGAAAAATTGAACACCATTTAAAATGGAGTATCTGGCAACCCTAAACACATATCAACTCAACTTAAATGTAGTTTTAAAGGTTAGTATTTATTTCCATTCTTAATAAATATAAGCAAAAAAGATACCGCAAGTTTTTTTGTCAGTGTAAATAATTTATTTAAGATGGGTATACCTAAGTGCATAAAACGCGTATTTTCAGACCTTCGTTAATCAAAAACTTGGCTAGGTATAGAAATCATTGTAGTTTAATTTCGTTTTTGTATATATTTATAATAAATATTACAAAAAAAAGTACGCAACAAAGCTTTTTTGTGAGTGAAATTCATTTTTTAAGAACGGTCTACCTATGTGCAAGAAACGTCTACTTTCAGAGCTCTGTAAATGAAAAAATTGTATAAATATATAAGTAATTGTAGTTCTATTTTTTTTTTGTATATATTCATTATGAGTCTCATACAAAAAAAAAAAACAAAAATTTTTTTTTTTGTGACCGTAATTAATTTTTTCAAATTGGTCTACCAAACTGCCAAAATCTTGTACTTTCAGAGCTCTGTACATCAAAAATTTGGCGGAGTATATAAATAATTATAGTTAAATTTCATTATTCACATATTTATGATAAATCTTGCGAAAAAAAAATTATCAAAAAGGTTAAGCTGTAAACGCTATTAATTTAATTCTGCTAGATGAGCAAATTCCCACGCGGCGTGAGGACGCGATTATTGATTTTTCCAGTACTGAATAAAAAAGTAATCGGAAACTGGAAGGAACATATCGACTGTACCTCCTCATCTCCACCAATCACAGCAACATACAAAAATCGTCAATGCCAAATACAAACAAAAAAGTCTTTCAATGTAAATCCGGACCAAACGCTGGCACAGAACTGAATGCACCCATTTGCGTCGTTCAGCTCAAGAAAAAAAAAATACGAATAAGTCCCCTTTCACAAAGGGAAACCAGTTGCTGGAGATTTTTTTGACATTTTCCTTTAATTGCCTTGTACCTTTCACACAAGGAAACCATATTTTCCATATAAAGTCTATTGGCTGAACGCACATTACGGACTGTGTGAGAAGGAACGTGATTAAAACCTCCTCTAACGCTGCCTTTCTCGCTACAAACTCCCAGTTGCCGGCAACTCAGTTTCCTTGTGTGAAAGCAGTCTAAGGTAAACATCAGAGACGTCAAAATAAAAAATTTTTTTACAGAGGTAAGGCTACATTTTGTATTATTGATTTTTATTTGAAATATTGTTACATACATTCAAAAGAAATATTAAAACATCATGTTGATTAAGCATTTTCTGGAGAAAATTGACGCCAAAGTCAAAAAATTAGCATGGGCAGGAAAAATGGAACAGCGTAAAAGCTGAATATCATAAGACTGAGAAAAGATATCAAATTTATTTAAACGCAGTTACAAATGCTAGTACTTCTTCTAAAAATTAAGGCCGAAACGAAGTTTTTATCAATAGTACTAACAGCGCAATTATGGTTAAGATGAGTCACGGTACATCAAAGTAAGACTTTTCTTAAATCCCCGATTAATGATATCAAAATTGGAGATAGAACCTTAATGTAGCACGATTTTTTCCTAAGAATACACCCAAAAATCATGCCCTTAATCACTATTGACGAATTAAGGGACTTCCTGTATAGTAACAGAACACGATCAGAGTTTTCTTTAGTTCTCTGAGTGAGATATCATTATTATGTATATCATATTTCCGAACACGCATAATTCTAAAAGTCACAATGACGTTTGGATAAGTTTAACCAAACAAATTTGGTTAATTTTCCCCATCAAATTCCTTGGATAATTTTACCCAAATTGTGTAAACCATTTCCCATACAAAATTTGACAGTTCATTATACAAATGATAAATTTAACCACATCGTAAACTTATCTAGTGTTTTACGACATTGCATGAATACCCTTCATATTCATTTGAGAAAACACATTCAATTTATAATTGAATGCAAAACAGAATTAAATTAAATAATACTTTAAAAAAAATTAGAAAGTACATACATATGTTTGCAAATAGAATGAGGCATATTCAATTCATAGTCGCAGATAGACCCAGGTTTAACTAAACTACAGTTTAAGACAATTTTGGCTCAATGAATACAGACCGATTTCAATTACAAATTGTTGGTTTTATATTTTTATAAGATAATTAACTTGGTATACTACACAAATAGCTTCAAATATTTTGAAATTATAAACATAAAATAATAGAATCAACGTCCAAAAATTCAACAAAACCTATGTTTAACTTAGAGCCAGGTCTAAAATGACTATGGATACGCCCCAATAAGTCTAGAAAAATAAGAAGAACCACACACAAATTTAACTTAATGATATCAAATTATAATCGAGGTATACGACGAATTCAAATAAAATGAAATTCTCATAATTGTAAACATGGGGGCTATCACGAATAAAATTTCCCACGGAATTTTTCCCACCGTCGAAAATTGGGAACGTTAATTATGGTCGCAGTTTCTCTCGGAATTTATTGGCATCGAAAATTAATATTCAATGACAACTGGGTTATCATTTTGACTGGCCAAATTCGAGCCTACAAGGAAAGGTGGAAAATTGTTGGCATTTCCAATTTTAAAAGATGAGTGAAATTTCGTGGGAAATTTTATTCACGATAGCCCCCAATAAGACAACAAATTTGGTAAAAGGCATATTGTCCAATTTTTGAACCCTTGTTTTATGTGATTTACGTTTTTAGTAAATAAAACCACTATAAATATTTCCCTGCTGCTTGGTTTCGTAAATTATCTCAAACAACACGCCAACAGACAGGAAAACGTTGATAACAATAAATGATAGATTAGATTTTCTTAACATGCATTTGACCTAATGTAAAATATGTATGACAAACTACAGACAGATTTCTGGTTTATTTATTTATTTTATGTTAATTATTTCTTGTTAAAAAATGAATTTTGTGTACTCTGTGTAAAGATTTATTATCTGAAAATCGTTCCCCTTCTCTACAAATTATTTTACTTGGAATCGTATTTTTTGTTCTCACCATTATAATAGAAAATAAAATGATTTTGATTTGATTAAAAAAAAAAAAACAGAAACATTGGGGTCTATCGTATCGAATGTTTATTGATAACCAGAATAATATTCAAAAAATTGACAAAGTATTTTGGATTTATCCTTAGAATAATCGATTTATTTTATAAAAAAAATCAAAACAAAATCTCAACGGTTTAATCAACAAATAAAAATTTATATACTTCCTTACTACCCACATGTATTACCTGTTAGAACTAAGAGATATCAACCAGCGCTCTGGCAATGCCCTGCCAGTGACAGAACAATTTATATTTTTTTTGTACTTGGCAACACTATTACTTTTTAAATTCAAACGACCGAATATGTCACTTCTTTTTTCTGTCTAGAAATTTCTTACGCAAATTAATTCTTTCTTGTTTCTTTTATTAAATAAACTTTTTGCTTAAATATAGTTATGCGTTTTCAATTCATCATTGCCTCATTGCATTTTTATAAAAAAAAAAATCAACTCATATTTTTGTATGATTACGATTGTATGTATAGACGAACGCCGTCATCGCCTTCAATTTAACCTGCCATATTCCCACAACTAAACGGTTTTATCTAATCAAAAATCACAGAAATCAGGATCATTCTAACGTTAGTAAATGTTGATTATATTTTGTACGTATCAGACAAACCAAAATTCTCATGTCTTTACAAAAAAAACATATCTCATCGCTATTACACTCGCCATCAGTCGAATAGGTTAAATGTTTTTTCTTCTTAGCTCTTTCGGCTATTTTTTTTTATTGACATGAAAAGTGCATAGTCCAGGCAAATTAGAATAAAATTGAAGCATGTGGATGTAACATATAGCATCTTAGATTTCTATGGGATTCGATCAGAAAATATGTAAACAACGAGAATATGAGGTTGCTCCCGCTCAATAAAAAGGTGTGGTATTTGCAGGAAAAATCAAAACGTGCAAGAAAGTGCATTATTCACTCCCTGTGTTCTGTTTTTTTCCTATAGAACTTTGGAAACATGCATCTTAGGAAAAAAAACATCGAGACAAAATTTGTTTGTTATAAAATTCCCCACAAGATGACATTTATATAAAACTTTCTGGTGTTATATTTTTGTTGCTATACAGCGTTGACGTCAGAAAAAAGCTGTAAAAATCATAGTAGTTTTGAAGCGGTAAGCTGACAGACAAAAAATGGTCCAATTATACTATAAATGTGGACTCAGATACTCTAGGGAATTACAAAATGAAATATTGAAACCCTATTCAAATCGGTCTGATAGGCCTGAGAGGTTATGTTAATTAAGTGCACCGCGAAATGTTTGCATCAATGCTGTGGTCAAAGTTAGACATTTAAGATGGCGCAAGTACACATACTTGGTACCCTTAACTATCGTAAAGTATCGTTATAATATTTATTTTATTTTTTAGTTACTTTTTGTAGCGATTTTAAAAGAGCAAAAATCGTATGAAAAATGGTTTTTTATAGAAAAATAATTATTTCTATTTATTAAAAAAAGGATTTTTCATACAATTGTTGCTCTTTTAAAATCGCTACAAAAGTGACTAAAAAAAAATAAAATAAATATAAGAACGATACTTTCCAAGTATGTGTACAAAAATGTGCGGTGTTAACGTTAACGAGAAATTTGAAAAGTAAAAAACCGGTTCTATGATTGGTACCGTTAATAACCGTTATTGGTAAAACTAGTTTTGATCAAAATATTAACCATACCTTAAATAGTAAACGCACATCATTCTATCAAATTTCTTGACGCCCTTTAGGAGAAAAATAACTTTTTATTTTTTTTTTAATTTTAATTCGCGTTTACTTTTTAGAAGTTTTACCATACAAAAAAAAAGAAAAATTTCAACTTAACTCTTTTCAATAAAATCAAAAACCAAGAAAAACTGGCTGTACTGTAGTGTAGGTACCAAAAAAAATCCAATTTTTGAAAATAAAAAAATTATCAAAACGTAGTTTTTTCTTATCTAATTTGTTTGAATTTTAGTACCTATATCGCAAGTAAAAATGGTATTTTTTGAAATCTTAAAACATTAACCATAATAAATAAATATAATAAATAATAATAAAAGCGAAGTAAAAACTATTAAATGAAAGAAAAATATTTTCAATAGAACTGCACTGTAATAAGTATATTCAATGGAATCGTCCTTTGTATATTTTTCTTAAAGCAGAATTACAAATAGTTTTCTTCACTTTCAAACGTAGTATCTTGTTGATGTTCTTGTTTTCGTATATTTGTCTATCTATTTTCCTAAGTAATTTTTTTTTTCTATAGGGCACTTTCATACTGTCAAGGTCTATAGCACAAAGCCATTGCCCCTCCCTTTTTATTTTCTGCTCCAATTGAGTAACCTTGATTTCTTTGATATTCTCTCTATATACCCTTGTCAAAAGAAAAAAAATCTTTTCCTGTGGGTAAGTAAATGTTTCTGTTTTCTTGTGAAATCTCATTTTAACTGGGATATTTTTTTTCATAGAATATGGAGGTAGGGGGATTAAAGAATCCATGAACAAAATTTCGTTGTCTTTTATAAGAGCAATGACGTGTCGTATGGGAAAATTACGGATTAAAGGATTTTTTCTTAATTCAGGCAGTTTAGTTACTACGCACGCTTTTGATATTAAATAATGTATAGCCTGTATCTTATGTTTGTAATTGTACACAAATCTTGTGCGTTTTTTTTTTTTTTTTTTTTTTCTTTTTTTTTTGGAAAATCAACAGAATTCGAAATTTTCTTCATGTATTTAATTTTTTGTTCGTCCTTGAATGAGGCCGCACGCCGCCTGTATGAAATAAACCCGAGACATAATTGGATTCTTTTCCAATTAAATTTTGCCACGCGCGTAATAATTATGAAATTATAATAATTATTAAATTTGAAACAGTCTTCGAGGATATTTTTATAAAAACGAAATAGGTTCGAAATTTTCCCCAATACAAGTAAAAATATTAAAAAAAATATATATATATATATAACTCACCTGTGTGACTAGCTTCCTTAATCAGGTCATCGATGAGTTCATCCCTCACATTGATTCCGAGATTTTTTAACATAAATTGAAGTTCATTCGCTGTCACACGTCCATCTCGATTTCTGTCCAACAAATCGAATGCCGTCCGGAGATCTGTAAGTAAAAGAAACATATGAATGTCAACGTTTATTAAATTACTATGATTTTACAATTTAAACATTGCTTATTTTCCTCCTCCGTCCTACACATTCACACATTCAAATCACACTTTCATATTCATGAATCATGGCTATAAAGTTTTGAAATAAATTAAATAAAATTTCTGTGTAGGTTCTGTGCATCAAGAAAAAATAAACCGTCAGTCATTCATTATTAAGTAACTGTGTTTCCGTATGTTCTATAATAATACAAAAAAAAAACATATCTGTACAGTGGTGCTTTAAGTAGATACCTAATTAAATTAAGTTCGACATAATTTATGTTTGTTGTAATCATTTAAAGTCTTGGTTCTTGAAGTGAAATAATCAGGGTGGCATTGGTTATTTACATAAAATTGCTCTTTGTCATTTTCTGAGAATAATTACTTCTGTTCAAATACGGGGTTTTGCCACGCCCACTTTTGGAAATTTTTTTGGCCAACATTTTAATTTTGCGATAGATTTCAAGGAACAAAACACAAATTTTTAAATACACTCCACCTAATTCTTTAAGGTTTGAACACATAAAGGAGAATAGAATAAGATATCAAATGGAATGTCCACCCACTGACATGCCCATTTTACATTGTGGATTATTTAACTACAATGCAACACGTTGCATTGGATTTCCACTCACAAAATTTACAAGTTATGTTACGAGTTTACCTAAAGTTTTTATCACCCCCAGTTTTGCGTGGGCTGGCCACGAGACGATAAAATTCTAGCTCTCGGTCTCGGTTTGCCTGACGAGACCGAGACAAGGCGAGACGAGACTGCCTTTTAAGCATCCGAGATGAGACTGCATATTTGGTCCGAAGTTTTCAGAGAGTCTAATAAATTAAAAAATCCAATTTCAGTTAAATGTTTATTTTCTTCGGCACATATTCAAACTATAATCGAAATTATTTCGTTCCAATAATCAACAGGTTGTCCGGAAATCGTATTTTTCGGAGACGAGACCGGAACGAGATTAAATTATACGAGACTGAGAAGAGACTGAAAATTTTCGATTTTAACAAGACCGAGACGAGACAAAAGTCTCGCCGAGTCTCGTCTCGTGGTCAGCCCCAGCTTTTTCAGCTCATTTTAAAATTCTACTCACTAAATTGGAGGCAAATCTGTCCATCTATTTCTATTATTAAGCTAAATAGCTCGATGTCATGTCGAAATTCACTATAGACTTCTCAATTATAATCGTTATATTAGATTTTTTTTTTTTTTTAATTTTAATTTTCAAAACCGCAATTGTTCTTTTTTCCCTTTTAAGCTTAAAATTGTTTGGGCCATCTTGTTGGGGTTTCTGTGCTGGCCACTTATAATTTAAAAGTTTAATTTAAGACTTACTTAGAAATTTGATATTATTGTAAAGTAATATCATTGATCAAAATAAAATGATTGCGAAAAACCTGCATATGTATGTACATATGTATATTAGGCTGGACCTTAGGCACCTAAAAAAAAAACACTTCTGCACCCGTCAATAGTTTCTAAATACTAAAAAAAAATCCTCTAATTTTTCAGATTTTTTCCCCTCCCACTTAGTCAATTAATGATTGATATATATCAAAATTCATTCAGCCTTAATACGATTAAAAATTTCAAATTATTATTTTTTTTACTATCACTGGATAGTTTAAACTCCTAAAAATTAACATGGAAAATAATTATATGTGAGGAATTCTATTTTAACAGACATTTAATTTTAATAGTGAATTGCTATTTTTGTTCTTTCTTCAAATTCATAGAACAGAAAAACTATTGACGGGTGGAGAAGAGTGTTTTTTTTTAGGTGCCTAAGGTCCAGTCTAATGTATAAGTATGTTTTCGGCATTTAAACATTTTCAAGTTGCAATACTTTGTTATTTGTTGATCCTATGGCAAAATGTGCCAAAAACTTTTTGATAGAAAATTGTGATCTACAAACAATATGCATACATTTATTTTTTCAACAGCATTACCATTTGAAAGTTTAAGGTAAAAACAGTATTATTGACATTTGAGCAAACTTTAAAGAGAAAAATGGGCACGACTGCATCGCACAAACTTGCTCTCGTAGCTAACAATTTTAACGTAGCTAGAAATTGATGACTAAGCTATTGGTTCCAAAATATTATGATAGCATTAAAAAAAAATAAATAAATTGATGGCTTTGAGAGTAAGAGTATAAAATTAAATATTCCATCTGATTTGTTTGATAAATATGAAATTCTGAAAAAAAAAAAAAACAAAAAATAAAAATCGTTGGAGCGGTTTTCTTAAAAATGTTTTTTTTTATATATAAAATTTTTCGCCCATTTTCAAAAATAAAATCTAGTTTGCTAACAGTTAGTATTTAATAAAATACAATTTTACACAAAATAAAAAAAAAATTTCACTAGCCCGTTTTCAAGATACTAAATTTTCAAAAAAAAAAAAATTCAATATTTTTTAATTTTTTTAAAAATCCAAAAATTATGTTTTTGAAAATTTGTATATGCAAAATCATTTGAATTGTAAAGGAGCTCTTGTGTAAAAATATCGGTTGAAATCGGAGCAGCCGTCAACGAGAAATTAGAAAACAAAAAATCGGTTCTGCGACAGGTACCGCTATTATTAAAATTTGTTTTCATCAAAATATTCACCATACCTTAAATAGTAAACGCATATCTTTTTACCAAAATTCTTGGAGCCGTTTTCGAGAAAAAGAAATTTTTTCTTAACGGCTTTTCAATATTTGTATGGAAGGTGCCGTTATTTTTTAATTTAGAAATGTGATTTTTTCAAGTATTCTACAAAATAACAAAAAAAAAACTATTTTACATATAGTTTTGAAAATATTGACCAAGTCGTTTTCAAAATATTTAGTTTTCAAAAAAAAAAATTGATTTTTTTTTAATTTCAAAAATTTTTTTTTTTAAATTTTGGTTCACAATAATGTTAATATTTTTTTAGAAGATTCATCATAAGAAAAATGAAAATTTTCAACTTAACTGTTTTCGAGAAAATCAAAAACCAAAAAAATGGTTGTAGTTGGAGGTAGGTACCCAAAATATTCAATTTATGAAAATAAAAAAATATTAAAAAGTAGCATTTCCTTAATTAAATTTATTTGAATTTTTTGAACGAAATCCTCGGAACCGTTTTTGAGAAAAGTATTAGTTTCCTTTTTGGCGAAACAAATTGTATGGCAGGTACCGTTATTTTTGGTCCTAAAGAATGTTTATAAAAAACGTCTGGGCATATTAGTCAAAAAACACTATACACCAAGTTTGAAAAAAATTCCTCCCGCCGTTTAGGCTGTACGTGCGAGGACCAGGATACAGAATTGCGGGACTCACTTTTTTCGTGTTCTCTATCATCGTAATGTTAGGGAAAATTATTATCTCGAGTTTGATTTTTTTAACGAATCCATAACTTACCATATAGTAGGTACCTATATCGCAATCATGCATAGTATCATACTTTTATAATGGTTAGTTAAGATGGGTTAATGGGTTGCAAGATAAAACATTAGCAACCTACGCTCTGGCATTAGGAGAATAACATACAGTGTGATATCTTAATTTTTGGAAGAGCTTAATGAAGTATTCAGTTTATTTAAAAAAAAAAATATTTTTTTACAAAATCTTTAATTAAAGTAGATTCAGTTTTAATTATGTTTTATTTTTTATCCAATGTAACTACAAAATATTTCATATTTAATAAAAACTACCTCTGATGAAGTTGGGAAAATCCAACGAAATGTAGGGAAAATTATGAAGTAAAGTTTTTTATTTGCATAAATAAAACGAGTGACCAAAAAAGCCTGAAAACCCACAAATATTATTAACATCAAAAAATTGGTAAAATATTTATAATAATAATAATAAATAATAATTTTAACTATATGCCTATAAGACCTTAGGTCTTTTAAATGCAATGCACGGCACTAGTTAGAAGGAATAGAAGGAAAGGAAAGATTTTTGTTGGCACAGTGGATTGAGAATTAGATGTTAATCATCTCATTAAATTCCACGGGTGGCATCAAGTTGAAGTTGGGGAATATAGAAAAGAATGCTACCTAGACTGGGGATCAAATCCACACGTCCAGGTTAGCTGTCAAACACTATATCCACTGTGCCATTACCACCCGCATTTATTATAATAAAAAAATGTATATTTTATTACCTTGCAAAAAAAAAACATATTGTGCTTGAATAACATTTTAAAAACATTTACCGTTTAAAAGTTATAAGCAAACAACGAACTTGACTTTGAAAAGCGATTTATGCTAATGTAGGATCAATAAGGTCTTTTCGTCGTTTATTCGTAAGGGTGTGTGAAGCGTGAAGCACACATTTTTTTTTATAAACAATCCATTTTGCAATTGTTTTATTTTGAAGTAAGTAAAACTGAACCCTTAATTTGTATAGAAAGTTTGAAATTTGGTACGACCATTTTAAGTAGATGGTAATACAGGTACTTATATCATTTTTCACAAAAACGAATTTTCAAAAAGATGATTTTAAAAAAGGACCATGGACCCACTTTTAAAAGTTGATCAACAGTCATGAAGCATTATGTATGTCACCAGTGCGAAAATTGTGATTAAAAATTATTAAAACTTGGGACCTTTGTTAGAAGAATTAAAGAATTTTTAATTCTTTGACAACACAAAAATATGTAACAGCCTGCACTTTACATTTAATTTATAATAGTTCCTCAAAGTTGGGCTGGCCACGAGACAAGACTCTGCGAGACTTTTGTAAGTCTCGTCTCGGTCTCGTTAAAATCGAAAATTTTCAGTCTCGTCTCGGTCTCGCGTCAGTCTCGTATAATTAAGCCTCGTCTCGGTCTCGTTTCCGAAAAATAAGATTTCCGGACAACCTGATGATTATTGGAACGAAATATTTTCGATAATAGTTTGAATATGTGCAGAATAAAACTAAATATTTAACTGATATTTGATTTTTTAATTTATTAGACTCTGTGTAAATTTCGGACCAAATATGCAGTCTCGTCTCGGTCTCGTCTCGGTTGCTTAAAAGGCACTCTCGTCTCGTCTCGGGCTCGTCATGCGAGACCGAGACTTTTCTCGTCTCGTGGCCAGCCCTACCTCAAAGTCAGAAGCATACACACACAATTTGGTGTATTTCACCTCATAGCACCTTCCTTTAGTTTTTTAAACCAATTTCTTTTAATTTCGATTGGTGTCAGTTAAAAAGTATGTGAAAAATAAATATTTGGCCATTAATTTTGAACATTTGTTGTCTTGGGTTCGAGTCTCTAGGATAAATGCTTAAAATGATAGAGAGTGGCGAAGTTTTAAGGCATTCGTTTCTTCATGTTTTTTTACTGAGTGATTTATTGACACTGTTGCTTTTTTAAGGTAATTCGTATAGAAATTTCTAGATTGTAGTAGCCCGTAGCGTAATGGTTAGTGCGTTGGACTGTCACGCTGGAGGTTCACTTCCCAGCCTCGTGCACCTTAAAACTAAAAAGTTTTTTTTTTTTCAGGGCTACTGCCTCTTGCGATGAATTGACAAATCATCCAAGAGTATCACTTGTCATGAATAAGTGCTTCTCATCTAGCCGTTCGGATTCGGCAGTCCCTTCCATTCCTGTCGACACATGGTTGCGAGTTGTTAGTCACCTGGTTCTTTACGAGCCAAATTATTTTTATTTACATATTTGTATAGAGATTTGGGAATATGACAGCATAATGTATGTTACTTTTGAGTTTTTTTGTGAAAAAAAAAACAGTTGCATCAGTTTCTGTGCACTTGTAATTTAGAATAGATTTTCCAATTTTGTTACAGAAATTCTGATATTCGTGTAGATTCAGAATAAGTGATTTAACAACCTTAACATTTTTTAAATAAACATTATTTTAAAAATAAATTTTTACTTGTTTTTATAGATCAAGCGAAATTAAAGTTTGTAAGAATATCAATTTTCTATAGTCGGAGAAAAGAAAGTCATATTTTATGCAAAGAAAATTTTAGAAAAACACTTACCTACATGTATATGTTTTCTTTTTTGTCATTTTATTTTTTAAATTCGCACTCAACTAAAATCCCACTCGCCCTGCATATAACTTTTCATTTCAACTTGACGTACAGAAACGCATACTCTTCCAACACATCCCAGCTTATTCAAAAATGTATGAGAAGGGTATTCATGCAACGATGTAAAACACTATATAAGTGTAACGTTTACATAAGTTTACCATTTGGTTAATGAATTGTCAAAATTTGTATTGGAAATAATTTACAAAAATTCGCCAACAAATATGCTTGGGAAAATGATTTGGTAAAATTAACCATACGACATTGTGACTTTTAAAATTAGGCGTGTTTAGAAATATGATATTTCAGAGAACTGAAAAAAACTCTGACTGTGTTGTAAATAAATTTAAATGGTAAATTTGGTAAAATTAACCATACGTCATTGTGACTTTTAGAATTAAGCGTGTTTAGAAATATGATATTTCAGAGAACTGAAAAAACTCTCACTGTGTTGTAAATAAGAACGTAGTTTATACAGAGAAAATAATTCAGACGTCTATATTTACTCAACGATTATAAAAGCTTCTTTTCGTAAACTATTAAGGAAGAACTATAAAGGCTCTCCCAAACCAATGCTAATCATTATTATTATGTTCTTCATCGTCAACGAACGATTTGCATTGGTTGGAGAGGTCCTTAATAGTCGGACGCCGCGCCGTCGGAAGCAGATGTCATAAACCAATGAAAAATAGCTTTTAGTAGAAAATAAGAATTGAACCATAATTCACTCTTTCCCTTTTTTTTGTTCCTTCCTCAAAAAATTTCAGTTTCATTTCTGTGAGCTGCACTCGGGGACGCTCGTGAGCTTGCAACTATTATAGTACTTCCTTAAAACGTTAGTATTTTCGAGTATCTTACATTTTTGTATCGTTCCGAGACATTCGGCTCCGATTTCGCGTTGGTTCCGGAGAGGTTCTCCGTTTAAAAATAACTTCGAAATCTGAACATGTTTAATTTTTGACGTACAATATTTGTCGTTTAACGAACAGCTGATTTAATAACACAGCATTTAACCAAATGAATAAAAAGGTCGTTCATGCAAACTTTTGTGCAAACTTATTATTTTACACAATTTGTAAAATTACGACGTTGCATGAATACCCTTAACAATTTCATGTTGCGTATTTCATGTTTTTTTTATTTAAAGCAGTTAAAGCAGATCCAAAATAGTGGAAAATGGCAAAAAAGTAAAAAAAAAAAACAAAAAGTTCTTCAATAAAAGCACAAATGCATAAACGCATTACAATGCAAGTCTAGAAAATGTCATTTCAATTTTGGTTTTGTTCACCAACAGATGACTAATTCAATACTATAGGTTAAAAATAAATTACGCCTTTTATAAAATTTTATAAATTTAAATAATAATAATAATAAAGCAGTCAAAATGAATCACGACTATGTGGGTTTTAAATCGAAATCTGTTGAAACAAAAAGTGGGAGTATACAATTTTTCAGGCACCACTGTATCCTGTTTTGTACTTTTACAAACATTATTTCGAATTTGTACTATGTTTACGTTAGTATATAGGTCTTCTATATGTAAGTAAATTTTCATCCGATTTACAAAATGCAGACAAATAAACTGACGGAAACTCAAAAGAGAAATGCCAGAGTACGTATAGTTTTTGAAAACTTTAGCTTCCCATTAGTATACATAATATGAAACAAGCGGAAGTGAATCCAATTAAACAGAGCTTCCAATGCAGAAATAACAGCAACAAAACCAAGCATCCGTATCGCATGAGTGTGTGTGTTTTAAGAAGGAAAAGTTATCATCATTATCATCGTCATTTTCTTACTTTTTTGTTGAAAGACATAAATCAACCAAAATTGAGCAGGAGACTTACCCTCTTTTCTAACAAAAAACAAGAATTACAATTAACGAGATGTTTCGTCATGATTTTTGCAGGAACATGTTTAATGGGCGGAATTCTAAGAGTAGGTACCTTACATTGTACATACATTTAATATTATGTCTGTCTGTCTGAGTGTGTGGGAGTCATTAAAAGTAGGGAAAAAGGTCAAAATATAACGAGCACAAGCACAGCACCACTACTGAACTAAATTACTAAAGAGATGTGTGGCATAGGGGTTATGGACAATTTAAGGCTTCAGGGTTAGATTTAAATTATATATGTAGAAGTCTTTAGGGGGCCCTTTTAAATAAAAGCGACAGTTAATTGTGTGAAGAGTATAGGTAAATCCTGTTATGTAACAGTGAGCTCTCGTTTATCCGATAAACAATATTTTGTAATAAATGGATAATTTTAGATTCCAAATCTAAAATGTTCTTTCTTTTGAAAAAAAATGGCACCAAAATTATATTAAGTTAAAAAGATTTTTAACGAAAATCCGATATTTACACCTAAACACCTTTTTTTTATCAAATCGAAACTTGTAAAAAAAAAATTATCAAATTTAAGAAGCCCCAAAATGAACCCGAAAAAAATGCAAGGCCTTTTTGAACTTAACAATTTCCTCCTAACAAAATCCGTTCCTGCTTGCTGGCACATGTATTTGGATGAGACAACTATCAGGATGATGTGCTCACATTAAATTTGTATTCCTTGTTTCATCATCACAATAGGAGATGATTTGAATTGAATTAATTTGATTATTATTGTTGTTGTGGGCAGAGAATATAGATAGATGTACAATTTAAGTATCCTGACCGCAATTTGGGATATCTTTATATGTTTTTTGTTTTGTATATAGAAAATTCTTTTAATTACCACTTGACAAAATCCAATTCAGTCGTAAAATGTCAATTTTATGTGAAATGAATTTATAACGTTGGAGTTATTTATCTTAATACATTTTGCGGTTGTCTATAATTTGGGGAAAAGTTTTTTATTATGTTTATTGTAGTTCCAAGATTTTGGTAAACATAAAAATGTTAGGTACTGTTATTTTTGGATATATGGCATAATGTTGTTTTGATTCGGGCGTTAAGTTTTTAGGCGATAACGAGCAATTTGCTTTGAAATTTCTGAACTTTTCCTTTATCCAAAATGGTTTACCGCACTTCTACCAATACTCTTAGTTAGCACTTTTTTGTCTAATACTCTTTTTCAAAATTTCTACTTCTGATCCACCGACTGCGCATTTTAATTATTTAAAACAGTGATTTACTTATTTTTATTGATCACATTTATAAAAATATTGTTGTCATTGAATGAAACATAAAATGCCAATCTAATCATCGCTAACACGTTTCAAACAGTTTTAATTTCATGCATTTTATTATTTAACTGTTATCTACCTTATGTAAATATTTATGCTGAGACCATTATTGTTTGTCATTGCTTTTATGGTTAAAACGTTTTAATTGGGTTGTTCCGTTTGCGCATGGACATTTTTGACGTAAGAAATGAATTGTAAAAAAAAGTTGTAGGTTTGTTTGTTTTAACTCATCTATAAATTCAACGTGATAAGCGTGTTTAAGAATGTTAATTTAAATATAAAAGCTAGATCGTTTTGGTTGGGTCGAGACAATACAAAAAACGTTAAGGTGGGGGCCGCAATTCTCTACAAACTTACAATGCCATGTTTTAAATGATTGCGGAAACTGGAGAGGGATCTGTGTCCTCCCCACGGTGGCAAAGATAATGGCGAAAATAATCTTGGAACAAATCAAAGAACATCTCGATTCTACTCTCATCCTGCATTGATCACATCAAAACCTTGAGGACCATAATAGAACAATGCGTGGAGTTCCGCTCCCCTCTTCATTTGCTCTTCATCGACTTCGAAAAGGCTTTCGATAGTTTGAATCAAGATTTCATTTGGTTAGCTTTACACAGGAGAGGAGTACCCGAGAAGATTATCGCCATTATAAAGGCTACCTACGAGGGTGCATCGTGTTAAGTCTTACACAACGGAAAGGTATCAGAGGACTTCGATATCCATAGCGGAGTTCGTCAAGGATGTTTGCTATCTCCACTACTTTTCCTGGTGGTTATAGGGGATGTCCTTCATGCAGCTCTAGCTGAGCAAGCGCGTGGAATTCGATGGACGATGTTTTCGTTCCTGCAACATCTTGATTACGCTGACGATATTTGTTTGCTCTCGCACAACATTATGGATCTTCATCATATGGTGAGTAATCTGGAATGCGAGACAAACAAAGTCGGTTTGAGGATCAACGCCGGGAAAACAAAAATCCTCAACATTTCTGAATCTTTTTCTCAAGTTGTCGTTGCGGGACAGCAGGTTTGAAGCGGTTAACAACTTCCTGTACCTCGGTAGTGTTGTCTCAAAAGACGGCGGTGGTACGGATGAAGATGTTAACTGCCAAATCGGCAAAGCTAAAGCTGCTTTCGGCATGCTATCTAAAGTTTGGAGGAGCAACGTCTACAGTACGAAGACCAAGCTGCGACTGTTCCGCTCGAACTTAGAGTCAGTACTACTATATGGGTGTAATACATGGAAAGTGACCGCCTCTGTCAGAAGGAAGCTACAAACTTTCAAAAATAGATGTCTCCGAAACATCCTAAGGATTTTTTTGGCCGAACACCATCTCCAACCAAGAACTCCTTCGGAGAACGGGCCAAAGTCCTATTGACATCGTTATTAGGAAGAGAAAGTGGCAGTGGATTGGTCACACCCTACGTCGTAGTGGAGACTCTATTGCAAGACATGCAATGGAGTGGGATCCACTCATCCAAGATGGCAGAAGACCTGGGAGCCAGAGAAAATCTTGGCGCAGAACAGTCGACAAGGAATCACAAAATCTCGGTAAAAGTTGGGGAGAGCCAAAATGCATTTCCAGAAACCGAACGAGATGGCGTGTAGCGGTAGTTGACGTCCTGTGCCCCTTGGAGGGGTCAAGGATCTAAGTAAGTAAGTATATATAATTTAAATTTTTAGCGGAGTCTCCTGATTTAATTCAATTTTTTGAAATTAGCCTATTTTGGGATAAAATGTTTAAAATAATTTATATCTCCATGCCAGTAGGAGATAGATAAAAATCTTAAACTAGTAAGATTCTTAGAATTTCATTATCTATCTACCAAACAAAAATTCAAGAATCTTACATTCTAATTTACGGAATTAGAAAATAGACATAAAAGGACATTTTCCCTTTTATCTGCTACAATAATATAGATTATCAAAAAATCCAAACTTATTGCACTATAAAATATATTAGCCTATTAATACAAATTTTTACTTTTACTCTACCTCCCACTACTTGCCCATCCATCCTATACAGGGGGACTCGACCTACGCACTCTATAGATTTTTGTCAAACCTGATACGAATCACAGAATATACAAAAAAGAAACAGTTTTATTTTCTTCCATGTAGTTGCTGCTGTTCACATCCAGGTAATAAACCAAGTGTTGGTAAGATATTTTTCGACCTTATAGGTACATGGATGAGATGAAACTTTGTTCACAGAAATATAGAGAGCCGTCAAACACAAAAACGTCATAGACGGAGAGCTGGCCGCATGGAATTTTTTTTGAGAACTTGTTGGATGGTGTTAGGAAAAGAAAAACCGTGATCGCCAGAAGGCAGACTGGAATTCATTAGCGGGGATGGGGGGTCAAACTTGCATTTTTTGAAAAATATTTCTCTCCGGCAAAGCTGAAAATTGGCTGAATTTGATGAAGAGGGTGTGAAAGAGAAGATTTCAAAATGCCAGAAGGCTAAGTGGAATACTTAGCTTTCGGGGTTGCCCCCTGCTAAAGATGTAAACAAAAAAAATCTGAAAATTTTCCTGACTCCGGCACTTCTGGCGATTTGTTAGTGTTTTTGTGTATGTATGTAGTGATCAAATTCAAACTTATATTTTTTTTTAATTTTTAACTTAAACAAAGAACAAAATAAATGTTTAATAGAAACAAAATAATTTAAAAACAACGGCAAAACTTACGATGTCATGCTATATGTTTTTTTAAAGCCTAGAATCCATTCTTCTTTAATTGTTTCTTTAAATCAGGTTGTTTTAGCAAATAGTTTTTGAAAAATTTATTTTCAAACTCTAAATTTAAAATTCCAAGTTCCTGTCCTAGTAAGTTTCTGCCCTAGTAAGTTTTCAGTAGGGAAAATCTAGACAAGAAAAACTTGTCAGATACTTGGCAAGCCCTTGCTGGTTTTTAGTACCAACAATTTAGACGAGGTAAACTTTTCAAACACTCGTGAGGCCATCCCTAGTAAAAACTTGTTGGACATGTATCGGTACCCCATTAGGAATGTCTCTTGTACACCAAAAACACAAATTTGACAATCAGAAGATCGCGGGATCAAGTCCCACTTAAGCCAGTTTTTTATTTGTCTGACAAGGCAAACGGTTTCATAATCACCAAGAGGGGTTATTTCTTGGGGAGTTATTTCACGGAGCCGTGATAAGTCTATAAGGCATTTATATTTGTGTGATGAGTGCATAACAAGTAACAAGAGTACGCACTACATCACAGTGTCAATAGATAGGCCCAAGCTTCCCAGGCTGCTTCCAAAACATTCTCCTTTTTTTTGGCACCATAATGAAATTTCTTTCCCCTAAATTAGTTGAATGCTAATGTAGCAATGTCAGCTGTTTCGTATTATGTTACTTTTTTGTTGCTTAACTTGAATCACCCTATCTAATAAATACTAAATGCTTCAAAATAATTTAAAAAAGACACTTAATATAAATATTTCAATTTTTTTTTTTTGCTCTCAAATTAGCCTCCATTAAGATCTGCATTGTTTTATGAGTGGATTTATACATCTTTACCCACTTAGCTTATATATTATTTTTCTTCTTTTTCTTCTAGTTAATTAAATAATTTCTAAGAACGTAATTTTATTTTTTATGATAAAAGTAAAGCAAACATATTTTATAGCATTTTTGTAGCTTATTCCACCTTTGACCTTTTTATAGAATGACTGAAAAAATGATTTCACCTTTACCAACAAAAAAAAAAGTTTAATATTCTCAGTCAGCAACAATCGTATAATAATAATAATGATTGAGTATTAAATATACTCGAGGTAGTTGAGTTGAGTTAATTAGTTTGTATATATAAATGTATATGTTTTGTATAGCCCTAATGTTTCACCATCAACAATCTACCACTTAGTTTAGGTGTTATGACTCTAGCTACATATACATATAGTATAATATAATATTGTTATTGACTCCTACTCCTAGACAAGGAGAATTCTGAAAATCATTAAATAACATAACCTGAGGCAAAGCTTAAAGGATGCCTATATAGAAAATGTAAATAATTGTATCAATGATGTAATTATATACAAGGAAAATAAAGTTAAATAAAATAGCATTCGCAACCTGGCAATTAGCGCCGCCATCGCATCTCCAAGGCACTCGTTCAAATTATCATCAACATTATGATATTTTAACAAGTTCTTACCTAACATAACATACAGAGCTTCAATAATGTTCACCCCAGACACTTTAGGGACTTCTTAGTTAGGAATGAAATTAATTAAATTACGTAATTATTAAAATACTCAGGTTGGGGTAATTAGATTTTGAAATATGTATGCATTATTTTTTTTGCAGACCGACTGATGATCAAACATTCATTTTATTCTTGATGAATCGTATAGAGGGCATCAGAGCAAAAAGGTATCCTGTTTGTTATTTGAAATAAGAACCTCCTTACAACTCAAAAACAGTCAAGCCCGCTTAAACGAAGCAGTTTTTTTTCTTTTTTTTTTTTAGTTTACTCTCAGTTTTCGCACCGTTTTGCCGCCATCTTGGATTTTACTTTTTACTAAATATCTCGGTCCTTATAAGTCCTACAAAAAAAAAAATTGTAAGACATAAAATGCGTAGAATAAAATTTCTTATTTTTTATGTTAAACAATTTTTTGTTATTGTTAATATTTAAGAAGTTACAAGCCAACAAAAAAAAAAATAAGTATTTTTTTATATTTAGGCCATTTTTAATCAACAATTTGAAAAACTTTTTAATACAGATTTGTCGAACTCTAAATTTCGAACAATTTTGTCATACAACTTTTTTCTGTAGCTGTGTTTTTTTTAAGAGAGTGGCTAGCAACTCAGTAAAAGTTTTACACGGAAAACACAAACAAAATTCTCTTTAATAATTTGTTTTGTTATTGTTTTGCGCGTAAAAATTTTACTGAGTTGCTAGTCACTCTCAAAACACGGCTTGTATTTTAATAAATAAAAAAGTTAGGAATATTATTCTATTAAAAAAAATGTTTTATACCAGAACTCGTTTTTTTTTTTTAATCTTAGATCTTGGCTGAAAATCTTGATTTGGGCTCGCTAAAGTTAGATTTTCTTTTTGCTAAAACCGTTTTTAAGTTTTAAATTTTAGTTTGTCGCTTTTCTTATGCAAACTGCTGGGTCCCTCATATAAAACTTTATAATTGCACTGGACTATAAAAAGAATCCATGATTTTTTGTGTTAAAACTAAGGAGGGCCAAATGCCACAATTAGTTTGACATATTTTAAGTGTCTGGCTCACGTTAGGCCCCACTGTAGATGTCTGGAAAGTGTCCAATAAAGTTAATGACACCATCCCCTAAGGCATATCAAAAATTCAGCTTTATTAAATAACGCAATGTTGCAACATTTGTATGCAACTTTAACACTCGCTACCTCTTAATTGCACCCGAATTAAAATTCTTAGTATCCATTTGTTCTGTACGCAGAAAAAATCTTAGCTTTGATAAAATGACGTATGTCTGGCGGCCCTGGGCTCTTACTCTATAACCTTTTTCGGAAAAATTGATTTTTCAAAAATAAAATCAATATGTATATGTTATGCAATATGATATGAAACATTAGAGTATGAAACTAATCCACTTTTTACGTTGTAAGAATGGGCTTCGGGTCAAATGAAACAAGTATTTATGTTTGTTACGACGGCGCGACGTTTCGCTCATGTCTTGTCTATGAACATCATCAGGTGCCAATGATTTACTTGTTATTGCACATAAAAGAAAAATGTACAGTGAAGCTCACTTTATTGTTGTTTTGCCAATTTTGATTTTTCTTTTATTTACAATAACAAGTAAATCATTGGCACCTGATGATGTTCATAGACAAGACATGAGCGAAACGTCGCGTCGTCGTGACAAACATAAATACTTGTTTCATTTGACCTGAAGCCCATTTTATACAACATAACTTGTTAACAAAAGGTCATCACTATCAACACTAATCCACTTTCGACATAGGAATTTTGTATAGCGAGTGGGTAGACTGACAAACAGAAGATCGCGGTATCAAGGCACACATAATCCATTTTTTTTTGCCTGACGAGGCAAAAGAGGTAATAATCGCCAAGGCCCTTGTTATAGCCTTTGCTAACTCTTGCTAGCCCCTTGGCAGAATCTATGTAAAACTCTCTAGTGCCTTGTCGAAATTTTGATTGTTTTTCTGCGCGGGGAGTGTTGAATATCACACATTTGTGTATTAAAATTCTCAAAGCCATTTTCAAGAAAAATAAGATTTTTCCTAACGGTTTTTGAACATTTGTATGGAAGGTTAATTTTGAATTTAGAAACGTGATTTTTTTTTTTAAATATTCTTGAAGATAATAAAAAAAAATTTAAACCATGTTTAAAAAAAATTACCAAGTGGTTTCTTTTTTTCAAAATATTGAGTTTTCAAAAACAAATGATTTTTTTTTTAACTTAAAAAAAAAGTTTAAAAAACAATTGGCTTAAAACAATTTTAAAAGCTTGTAGAAGCTTTACGTTACAAAAAATATCACCAGAACCTTTTAACCAACAATAATTATTTTTTGAACAAAAAACGTAAAAGTAGCCTTTTCTTATTATTACTATTTAATTTTTTAATTTTGTTTAAATAAAATTGTTGGAGCCGCTTTTGAGAAAAATAAAATTTATCTTTTCGTTAAAAAAAAAAAATTACGCAGGTACCATTATTTTTGGTCGTAAAAAAAATCAAAAAATGTATGTAAGAAAATCCAACCTGCCGTTTTTTCTTTTTTTATATTTAGCGCGCATTAAAGGGGTTGTGAATACACTTAGTGCCAGTTTGTTCACAGCTAATCATCTTTAATCCATGATTAGTGGAGTTGGGAAATCCTCAAATGTGTTCGTTGATCAAATTTTTTTTTTAATCCAAAGTATGAGTGGCTAATCATGGATTTAACTAATCAGCGAATTTTGGTTGATAAGCGTTGTTTAATTAAAGCCTATGATATGTGATATGTGATAAACACAGCACGAGCGATTAGGTAGGTTGGAGGGGATTTGAAAGGAGAAACCTATGTACATTGGTTTTGAATGTCTGTAGATCACAATGGGAGGGGAAGATAGAGCTGCGTAGAGCATTCCACATTCGTGTAGTGCGACTAAAGAAAGAATCTCTGTACTTAACAGTACGTCCGAAATTGGGCTCAAGGGTAAGTTGATGGGGATTCCTAGAAGCGCGAGTATTACGCTTGAATTGTTTAAGGGAAGGAATGCAACTGGCTATTTCACTAGAGCACTGTTTGTTAAAAAAAACGGTAAAATAACGAAAGGCATGAAACATTTCGACGGTGCTCCAGAGATGTAAACGTTTCCGTTATTGTTCTTCCACCTATCATTTTAAGAGCTCTCTTTTGAATTTTATCCAATAGACTCAAGTGGGTTATTGGAGCACCTGCCAAATTTGGGAGTTGTACTCAAGATTTGGTCGAATAAAGGCTTTGTAGATCACAGCCAGATCAGAGGGGGAGAAAAATTTCTTGCATCGACCGGGAAAACCCAAACACATAGCATCATTTTTGGCGATGTCAAATATGTGGTCGTTCCACAAAAGGTGGTCTGTGACACACATAAATGGTGAATCTAGAATCGAATATGAAAAGCTGAGGGTACTTTCGTCAGCAAAACAGTTTAATGGATTAGAAGTTACAGATAGAAGATCGTTTATTAATATAAGAAAGAGGGTCGCAGACAAAACGGAGCCCTGGGGCACACCAGCATTTATTTTGTGGATATCAGACTTGAAACCGTCCAAAACAACTTGTATTGAGCGGTCCGAAAGGTAATTTCTAATCCAACGAAGAAGAGATTCATCAAAACCATATGCACGCATTTTCAATAAGAGAGCTTGATGCCAAACTCTATCAAATGCTTTGGAAATATCAAGCGCAATAATCTTACTTTCTCCAAAACGATGTAAAGATTTGTGCCACTGTTCGGTGAGATAAACCATTAGATCAGGAGTGGACCTATGGCTACGAAAGCCGTACTGCCGGTCATTAAGGAGCTTTCGTTCTTCGAGATATTTCTTAAGCTGAAAATAAGTCAGTGTTTGCATGACTTTGGAAAGAAGGGAGGTAAGTGCAATTGGTCGATAGTTGGAGGGTGAAGAAGATACGCCCTTTTTAGAACAGGCTTGACAAATGCTGTTTTCCATCCACTCGGAAAGAAACCAGTAGAGTAGGACAGATGGAAATGCTTACGCAGTGGTTTTGGCAGCGTTGAAGAACACCTCTCCAGACCATTGGAAGGGATACTATCCGGGCCAGCGGACTTGTGTACGTCGATATCTTTTAGAACTCTAGCAACTGCACAAGTGCGAAAGAAGATTTGTCCTATAAAATTATTTACGCTCTCAACTACAGGAATTAACAGCAAACTGTGCTGCAAGCAAATTGTCTTTATCTAGTGAGCTGACAAATGGAGTATCATTGAATATGAGCGTTGGAACCGCGGACAAGGTGGTGTTTCGTAAGTTTTTTTACAAATGACCAAACATTTTTACTACCTTTGGGACATTGTAGTATTTTGTGCCTTAATTTTTGATCATGTAAAAATTTGGTTCGTCGAAATGAACGTTACAGGTCTTTCTAGCTTGTTGAAACTTTTTCCGGTTTTCCTCAGTAGGGTTGGCTTTATAACAACGGAAGCTTACTTCTCTGATCCTGATAACCTCTTTACAGCTCGAATCAAACCATGAGTTTTATTTGGGTTTGATAGATTTTACCTTATTAGGGATAAAATTTCTCATTCCACAAAGAATTAAATTTGTGATCATATCTGCACTGGCATCTACGTCACTATCGAGGAAGCATAGTGACCAGTAAAAGCTCCTGAAAAAATCGTTGAGACCGTCCCAGTTGGCTTTCTCATATTGCCAAACGGTTCTCTTGGGAGTTTTTTCTCTAACTGGATTTTGTTGGCATGAGAAATTTGCAGATATGACACAATGGTCTGATGTGCCTGGAGGCGATAATATACTAATAGTGTATTTATCAGGGTCAGAGGTAAGGAACAAGTCTAGAGTGTTAGGGGATTGACCAGCAACGTCAGGAATCCAAGTAAGCTTGTCAACAAGCTGAGTTAAGTTGTTTAACTCAGCAACAATCTCGGGGTACCTTCCTTCGGGTGTTGTCTGACCCGAATAGCGTAGCCACGAAGAATTATGTACATTAAAAAATCGCCCGTAACAACGATTTCACTGTGCGGAAAATGAGAAACAATTCTCTGGATGGAGTCGGATAGTGAATCGAGTTCATTGGAAGTCGAATTACCGTCCAAACCAGGACTACGATAAATAAAACAAGTATGGATGATGCGCGTATGGATGGTGAATTTAAACCACATGAAATTAAAGTTCGTATTCAAACATGAACCATATTGTGGTTGAAGCTGATAAGCAACATCATTTCGAACATACACGGCGAGACCATGATGTGGAAAAAATAGAGGCACTAAGCTATAACCATGTAGGCTGAATTCCGAGTGATCGGTATTTTCCCCTACCTGGGTTTCACTAAGTGCCGAAACAGCTGGCCTGTTTTTCACAGTATGGACATATGTAGAACAAAAATTCTGCCAAGTCCTTGAATGTTGCTGTAGTCAACCCTAAATTCACCCCCCATTACGAAAAAACAGACACAAGAAACCAAACCAGACAGTTATTTATGCTGTTATCAATTTTGGGCCCCAAAATAACTTCACAGTACAAATCCTACTAGTGTTATGCCTAAATAGCAATTGCACTGATTGCAACTGACTGATCCCAGGATACCCGAAATCAATAACAACAGTTTATCTGAAATGCTTGGCTTAATCGATCATAAGCATTGTATGGTATGATACATATACACACTGCATATAATGACTAAATCGAAGCACTGTGAGTGATGTGGGAAGGAGAGGTAAGGAATTTACCGCTGTGCTATGGATAGTGTTGTGGTTGAGCATCGTAATCTTTGATGCATGGATGGGTGCACTTTTTGTTGTTGCTTTTATGCACTGGCAGGTGCGCGTACAATCTGACAGAATTGTCCGACACACTTTTGTCACGTTCACTATCATCGTAATGTTAGGGAAAAATAATACCTCGAATCCATAACTTACCAGCTCTATTTTACCATCCACTTGAAACAAACAAATTACAAGAAAATTCATTACCTTCAATTTACTTATCCTTTTCCTCCTATTTAAATTCAACATAGAGACAAAAAAATGAGCCTGTTGCGAGACGTATATTAATATAAATAAATAAATCAAAAGTATAAAGTTTCAAAAACATAATTCATCTGCTGATGCGACGCTGTCGTCGGAAGATAATGTGATTCCCTTGATATAGGTAAGGATAAGGAGGCTTGTGAATTAATTGAATAATTCAATCCCCAAAAGTTTTTAATGATTTTACGCATAAATCAAGTGAAACAAAACACTTTACGATCCAATGAAAAGATAAATGTGAAAAACCGTACACTCGGGCGTATACGTTACAAAAAAAAAAAAAAAACAACCAAATTGCTTCGTATCCTTTTACACAAGCAAAACTAAGCCACAAAAACCAAATCTGATATGAGATGAAATAGATAAGACACTTAATGAGCAAATTCAGAGAAGATATGACAGAAATTAGAAGAAGAGAACAACAATATTGAATGACGCATATTTTCGTCCTCAACAAGGAAAAATCCCATAACATTTGATTTAAGCCAAGAATCCCCATATACATGCATAAATATAGTTGTTGCTATGCTCCTTTAGGATAATCATGCACAAATTGAACGCATTTAAGGCAGCCAAAGTAAATTTAAATTGCAAAAAGTTAGAAGGATCTACGAGATGATGGAAAATAAATCATCATGATAAAGTGATTTGGGCGGGCGCGCGGAATACAAAACGGGGGCGCATAAAACTGGGAATTTTTCCTGATTTCAAGCTTATTATGGAAATTTTTTGATTTTTTTTTAGATTGTTTTACTTTTATTTTTTTTCTCTTAGTTGGCGGCGAGTGTGCATCATATCATGTTCATCGTCCTCGTCATCGTTGTCGTTCTCCTGAAGTGAGAAGAAATTTGAATACAAAGAAGACATCATAAAATGGGAAAGAGAAAATATTAGATTTAACATTATGTAAAAAAAAAAGAAAAAACAGAAGGAAGGAAATTCAATAAAAATTTAACACTTTAATAGAAAACAGCTAAGGCTGTCACTTGCACAAGGTGTGAAATGTCACGCCCTCAATCCACTCTCCTTTCAATCCTGTTGAACTGTCTTTGTAAATCTCGTGCAATATACGAGCACTATTTCAATATTTTATTTATTTTTTTTTTTTTTTTTTTTTTATTTAGCGTAGGCTGACAAACATTCATGGGTTCTTGAGATATAAGAGGACCTATAGTCAATGAAACTATACAATTACCGACACGCAATATAAAATTGATTTAACATTCAATATGATTGATGGCTGATGGCATAGAGTTGGGAATACATTGGCTGTAGGTTTGGTATATGGAAAGAAAGAATGAAGAAAAACTTACATTCAACAGGTTTGTCAAGATAAATTCATGCATGTGTAGTTTTTGGAAACTGTTGAGGAAACACCATGCATTGCTGCTTTTCGTAACATAATACTGAGTTGGATGATTTTACCGATATTAAGGAAGATGAAGCCTTAGACAAAAAAAAGATAGATCTTAAAGATATAGATTTGATTTAGGAGTTTTTCATTTGATTTACAAAATACACACTCTTTTAGTTATAGGTCAAGTTTTGGTGGTTTTGGATTTTATACTTTAAAAATCTAAAATTCACAGACAGATGATATTGATTTATGCAGGGTTTTCTTCATGAGGTATGAAAAATGACTAGAGCGTATAGATTAAGTCGAAACATGAAAAAATCGATTGGAAGAGGGGGGGGGGTGGATTTCTATTTCCCCATACAAAAACGATTTAAATTAGAAACGATTTATTATTTCTATTTATTTTTTCTTGTTTCAATCTTAAAACACCCTTTAGTCTTTTGTCGCATCTGATGAACAACACCCTGTTCATTTACTTTACAAATTTAAATCTTGAATTAAAAGACGTTTTTTTTACTTTTTGGAAGGCAAGGGTAAAAACCTTTAATTTCATAAGGTCATGAAAAAAGTAAAATAGCATTTCTTCAATGTTTTTAAAATTGACCCGAAATTAACTGTGCGGCAATTATTAACTGAGGAGTCATTCCTTATGAAAACGTCTGATCGAAAAGCTATCAATTTTTTTACCGATTTTTATAAATGATACACGCAGAAAAATGGTCTTTAACCGAGTGCGATTTTCTCTTGGTTAAAAAAAATGTGTTAAAATCTATCACGTCTTATTTAAAATTCAATAAGTCTGTGACTTTAAAATCTACCAAGCCAAATCGATTAAAGATAAACTGTTAATAGCAACCAACTAAAAAGGTGTTATAAACAACTAAATTGTTTAAAATTAAAAAAGATGTATTTAGTTAAAATCATCAAAATATGTTTGTTAAAAACAACCCAATTACTTGTGGTTTTTTAAATGTTTGTTGGTTATATTTAAACGACTAAATTATGGAAATTTAACAGAATTGTGTTATTTTAAATATAACAATCTTGTTGATACAAAATAACAAACCAAAACAGTTTAAATACAATCAAGAGCTTATATGATTTCAAACAATAAGTTGATACTTTTTAACCAAATATTATTTAAACGACCAAAACGATTGATTTTAACAAAGCAACATTGTTTGATTGTAATCAATTTGAAAAACGAACCTGTTGGTTCTTTTTAAACAATCTGGATTTCAAAGTTGTTTATAATTTAACCGAATTATGTTATTTAAAATATAACAATTTTATTGTTAAAAAATAACAAACAAAACAGTTTAAATACAACCAAGAGCTTATTAGATTTCAAACAATCTTAGAACCAAAGTGGAAATTTTTTAACCAAATATTGTTATAACTTAGTTTTTTTTAAACAATCTGGATTTCATGCAAGTTGATACATTTGAACCAGGATATTAACCATTTAGCGATTGATTTTAACAAAATTAATTTTTAAAATTTCTATCAAACTAAGGAATTCTCTGAATTCAATTGAAATTTTCATTTCAATTTTTCATTATTATTTTATTTAAACTTTTATCTTTCATGCTTGGTATGAAAAGTTTTTAATTGAAGACAGTAACTAAGTTTTTTTTTGTTTCATTAAGTTGATAAAATATATTAATTAACTATAACTAAATACAGTTAATGTGTGATGCTATTTAACAGGGTTATGTTGTAAACAAACAACAAGTCGTGTTAAAATTAAAGCAATCAGTTGCTTCTTATTAACTGACTTACCCTTGGAAATCTAAACAAGTTGCGTATGCTGAAATCTCACAAGCACTTTGTTATTAACAAACAATAAGTGTCATTAAAATAAAACCAACCACTTGTTGCTTTTTAACAAGTGGTTTTAACAACTCAGCATACAAAGGACATTAAATTTGGATCTCAATAAAAAAAAATAAATTCAGAATATTGCGCATAACGGTTTTCCTAGTCTAGTAGCACTTTTTTTATTAATTGAAAAATAGTGCTTTCTTTAAACTAGTGCGCTTAAACTATGGATGAAAATAACAAAACGACTCTTTTAGAAATTAAAGCCGATACTACGAGCGAAATAATGTCGAAAATGTCATCTTGTTAGTTTTTGTCAAACAAAGTGATAACAGGGCCTAAGAAATGCGATTTTTTGAAATCTCGATTTTTAAGGCAGTGATATTTGTATTCTTTGAAAATATGCACTCTTAATAAATGATAAATATTAACTCATAACATCCAACAGTCGGCAAATGGGAATCAGTTAAAAATAATCTTTTGGAACCTAAAGATGATTCCCACAAACTTTGAAAAAATTAAAAAATGTGATAGTTTTTCGATTACGGTTCGCGTACACTGAAACCGATTAACCGGCCGATTTCGGATCGGAGCTATACGGACGAATGTCTCGGACGTTAGTCTGCATACACTACTGCCGTTTTCGCCAGATGCCTGTTCTTAACAATGCCGATTTTAAAGGATGTCAGTCGGAGTGTGAAACGTAAAAAACGTGGCTTTATTAGAACACAATAAATTAGCTATTAATTTTATCTTATTTTAATTTAATAATTTAATTTATTTTGTTCTGGCAAGAAATAACTGACAAACTGACGTAAGATCCAAACAAGTTCGGATTCGTCGGTTGATCGGTTATTAACGGCCGACATCGGACGATATCGGTTGTAGTGGTGTACGCGCTCTCTTCCTTTTACATACGTTTGATTCCAACGGCCCAGTTCGGCCGACGACGGACGAGCATAATTCGGCCGATAACGGGTTAAGTGTACGCGAGCCGTTAGATGTTTTCATATGGAACGACTCTGAGGAACTAATCATCGAAAAGAAATAATTATTTATTCATATTTACGAAAAATTGACACAGATAATTTGGTAAATCTTGTAAAAATTGTCTGAAAAAAAAAAAAATCGAAGCTCATGAAACTTTAACATTATTTTTTGTTTTTTCATTTTGAAATGGCAATTTATCACAGAGATACAGCTCTTTCTAAAATATTAAAGAATTTTTTTAATTTTTTGGAAAAGAGTAGTTTAGTTTACTATTAAAATTTTTGATTAAATAATTACGTACTTCTAAAACTTAGCTTTAATTTTTTGTAAACTCAATGGGGCGTATTCATAGTCATTTTAGAGCGGTGTCTAAGTTAAACATAGGTTACGTTGAATTTTCGGTTGTTGAATCTAGTTTTAAAGTTTATCATTTCAACATATTTGAAGCTAATTGTGTATTATACCAAGTTAATTATCTTATAAAAATATAAAACCAACAATTTTTTATTAAAATCGGTCTGTATTCATTGAGCCAAAATTATCTTAAACTGTAGTTTAGTTAAACCTGGGTCTATTTGCGACTATGAATATGCCCCAATAAAAAGAAAAATTTCATAAAAAAACACATCTTACTTGTTGTAAAAAAAGATTACCACTTTTCAATACATTTTACAAACCAATCTATTTTCGTTTAAAAATTGCCTTAATTAATTAAAGTTTGTATATGTATAATATTCTTACCTTGTTCTGACATTTGCATAGTTATCCAAGATATTTAAACTTGAAGATTCGTGATGTATGCTTAAATAATATACGTAGACAAAAAGAGAGAAGAAAAAAAGATACAAGGCAGAGGGAATAGAGAGAAAAAGAATTAGTATTAATGCATGAAAATAGCGTGATTATAGTTTGTGAAAATTTGAAAAGCAAAAATGAAAACTGATAAAAAAAATTGAGTAAGTTACATGAAAAATACTTCATACATATATGTGTTAAAAGTATCTACCTATTTTACAAAACACCTCAAACTTTCTTTCTCAAAATATTTGATGCAACTGCTACCATACTCAATTCCCCCGAAGGCAATTTAGTCCAATCAAATTAGCAAAAATATCTACCAAAATTTGGAAGGAGAATTGTGTTGTTTTATTTTAAAGAGTACCTCTTGGGGATTCTAAAACCACAATTTTTCAATAAAAAACCCTCTGCGTCGTCCGCCATTTTGAAAAAGGTGTTTAAAAGCTTTTACTCAATTTTCTCAACCGCTATTAGTCGTAGAGTAGATTTTTTTTTACTTTTGTAGGTTAACAGGTTTTCTACAATTTGTGTCTAAAATTTTTTTTATAGATCCTTCCTATAAAAAGTTATAACTGGTTTTTCAAGTTTATCTCATCCAATGTCCATCCGAACCAAAAATTACCTTATCTACTTTTTATTCAAAATTTCCTACGTTTCTGTGTACTGAGATTTCATGTCAAAAAACTTTCAAGATATAGCACGACAAAGTTTCTTATAAAGTGTAAATTGTCCCTACTTGTTCCCCGTTAGATTAACAAATATAAAATTACTAATATATTTGTAGAGAAAGGTTATACCTATAATTGTGTTTAATTTGTTTCTTGAAAACTTGAAAATTTTTCATCATATTTTGAATTTAAAATAGTTTAAAGTTGACGGGACACTTACACACCCTTTGAGTACGAAACTTTATAGGGGAAGGTGGCCTAAAATGGCCCCCTCGCTAGAAATCGTAGAATCGAACAGATTTAGAAGGTTTTGTGAACACAATTCTTTAGTTTATCTGGTAGAACCGACATAAATACGAAATGTTAGCAACTTCAAGATATTATTTGAAATTTGACAGATCAGAATGTCTCTAGCCATCTCCAAAAGTAGAAACAATAAAATTTTGAGAAAAATTTGTTGACAAAAAAATGTATACAAAACGGTGAATTTTGGAGAAAGCAGTTAATGCATGTGTAAGTATCAAGTATTTCTTTTTAATTTACTGAAATTGTTTGGTCTAAGACTATTTCTGTCTGTTCGGAATTAAAACTTAAATATAAAAATCATAAACGGGCAAAATGGCCTAAGGCATAGTGTGCCATTTTACCTGTACCCTTACATTTTCATTTTTTTGTATAGTTAAAATGGTTGAAAAATATGAACGATCTACAGATAGGCAGTCCTGGACTGAGGACGCACTATCAAAAGCCCTAATGGCATCCAAAAAGTCCAATATTCGGTGTTTTACTTTTGTTTATGTTTATTTTACTTATAAATTTAAGTTTTTTTAAATGAATTGTTGATTTTATTTTTTTTTTCTGTTGAGTATGTTTATGTTTATTTTACTTTGAACTTTGATTCGTTTTAAATGAAGTTTAAATTGAATTGCAAATGGTTTTTGGTCAACTTGCCTGGTTGGTTTACTTGCATGGGTAAGATTGCCATTTTCCGGGCATTTTTGATCGTTGGAATTTGAAGTCATATTGATACTTTAAATACGTTTTGGAACTTTTTTACTCGCAAAGCAAAAAAATGTAAGCGTTAATGATTAAACTTTCCCCTACCCCTCCCAAATAATTTGAGATATTAATCTTAAAAATCTGACCACTAGAAACGAAGTTAGAATTTTTTAAACAGAAAAAAAAGCCGACTAGAAAAAAATTTATTTTTATAAATAAAACTAACCAAAAAAAAAAAAAAAATATAAAAATAAAATAATTTTTTAATCGGATTTTTTTCCTTTTTAAAAATCTTAACTTCATTTCTACTGGTCGGATTTTCAAGATTAAGATATCAAAATTTAGCTTACAAATGTGGCTAAATTTTTAAATAAAATTATTGGGGAGGGGTAAAGAGCTTCGTACTAAAATGGTGTGTAAATATCCCGTCAGCTTTACATATACTATTTTAAATTTTAAATATGATGAAAAATTTTACATTTTCAAGAAACAAATTTTGCAGAATTATACGTATAACCTTTCTCTACAAATATGTTGTATATCATATGTTATATGTCATATTTGTTAATCTAACGAGAAACAAGAAGGGGCAATTTAATAAAATTAATCGACACTTTAATATATAATATTAGAAATTTTTTCGTGCTCTATCTTGAAAGTTTTTTGACTTACATGAAATCTAAATAAACAGAAATGTAGGAAATATGTTCTAAAAAAATTAGCCTAAGTAATTTTTGGTTCGGATGGACATTGGATGAGATAAACTTGAAAAAAAAAAAAAAAACAGTTTTAAAATCGAAAATTTGCTGCTTTTTTAACAATAACTATCTATCAAAACGATCTATCAAAAAAAAAAATTGATACAAAAATTGTAGAAAACATGTCAACCAACAAAAGTTAACAAAAATAACTACTCTACGACTAATAGCGGTTGAGAATATTGAGTAAAGGCTTTTAAACACCCTTTTCAAAATGGCGGACGACGCAGAGGGTTTTTTTTATTGGAAAATTGTGGTGTTAGAATTCGTAAGAGGTACTCTTCAAAATAAAACAATAAAATTCTCCTCCCGAATTTTTGTAGATATTTTCGATTTTTGTTTGGATAATTTGATTGGACTAGCTTATTTGAAATTTAAAATAAACGTAGATTTTTAGATTACTAGTGCTTTGCGCAAGCTGGACAGAAACTTGCAATTTTTCCAGCCAAATTTTCTATAAAATTGATTCAAAACAAAAAGTATATGAAACAACGGCAACACTTACAATGTCGTGCTTTTTTTTTCAAAATTTTACGTTATTAAATAATATTTTTGTTTCTAATATTCAATGGTCTTATCTATTCGAAGCCAAAAACTTAAAACAAGATGGTTCTAATTGTAAGACTTTTACTTTTCAAAATGTTTAAAAATTAAGAAACCAAAGTCCTCATTAAAAGAAGAACAACCCGTCATAATGATCATTTAGCTCAGTTACTTTGGATTTTTGGGTTTGAAAATTAATTTTCCAAAAACTTTATAATAAAATAACTTGATTTATAAAGAAAAATAAATCTCTTTGAAGAAAAGCTAGCATGAAATTCTTTTCATACGATTTTTCTTATTTTTTTTCAACCCAACCTCCACGCTCTATCATTTTGGCACATCTTATGCAGAGTAGGTAGGTACCCTGTATAATAGAGTCTTATTTTATTGAAGTTTTTATTTTGCGGTTGGCTTACTTTCATCTTCTGTATAATGAAAGGTATCGTAATTAAAAGGAAGGATATACCAAGCATAGAGGTTATGTAAGAATTATTTTGTTCACTTAATAAGCGCGGACAGATTTCAAGCTAGTTCTATTGCTGTTACATTTTTATTCAATGACTCGTCAAAGGTTAAAGCAAGGGTACTTATCTACGCTGATGGTATTTATTTTATTTAAAATCATCACAAAACTGACTTTATAGGTCTTGAAAATTATCTTTAAATTTGTTCTGGTTGATGCTCACATAAAAGCACATACAGAACAATCGATATCCCATAAAAGGACTAGATCAATTTTTACTTTAAGTTAACCAGAAACTAAATAATGTTAAATTCAGAATTTATTAATAAAGCCGACTCACATCTGTTTTATTATAATATATTTGTTTCTAAAGAGGAATTACATTCAATTCCAGTTGAAGGGAAAAAGATTCATTTAAGGATTCTGACGAGATGGCCTCATTACAAAAGGTATATTCCCGGCTATACACTTAATGGAAGCATACTCAAGTTGATGGTGTTTTATTCAAAGTTTAAATAATTAAACTTAAATGATTAATGTATGTATGTGTATTAAAGGCGGATCATCTTTCATAACTGACATAAGCATTTTGTTTAATTTATTACACAAAATTGAAGTTAATTGATACTGATTAAATAATTCATCAGCTATTGTTTTTGTACTTGAAATAAAAGAAAACAAACGCTTGTGACACCAAAAGCCTATCAATAAAAAAATGGGGTGCCGTCATTTCATTCTTATAACATGCTCAAATGACCGAACATTTCGATAAAGTGAAGTAGTGTGTGTAACAAAAGTTTATAGTTATTAAGTGAGAAATTGCGTGTACATTGTGCATTCCAATTGGCGACAAATGAGTTCCGGTCTTCTTATTAAGTTATTAAGTGAGAAAATGCGTTTACATTGTGCAGTCTAATTGGCGACAAATGAGTTCCGGTCTTCTTGTTGACTGAAGTAGTTTTTCGTACAAAATGTTGGTAAAAATTAATACTTAGCTGTGGTTAAAATTCTGATTCGTGAATAAACTTTTGATCAATATTTAGTTAATTTGAAAATGGTAATGAGAAAAATTAGGAAAAATAATTAAAAACAATATAGCCAAAAATACTCCTCTTGATTTGTGGGCTTCCTCTCTGCGGCCTCTCTGGAGCAATAAATTCTACAGATATAACCAGATTCAATATGTTCTAAATTTTTTTAAAGTAATGGTTCTCTAACTCCGCTGTGGATTTTCGGGGACTTACTCAATCAATGCGTACTGGATGTTTCGATCGTAAATTACAAAATTAATCTAATAACAGAGAACTGGAGGGTATCCCTTCTGAAATCTTTTTCGGACCATAGATGGATACTCTTCAACATTAATTTCAAGACCGAAAATAAATCCCCTTATAAAAATCTCAAAAGAATCGACTGGAAGAAATTCAGTTAAGTTGTAAACTGGGCAATATACAGAATCTGAGTCCAGACTCGGTCATAGATCTTGAGTCAAAGGTGAAATCCTTTGAGGCATCAATGAGCACTGCGCTTAAGGTCCCCTGTACAAATAAATATAGCCGTAAAACACTACGCCCTTGGTGGAATGAAGACCTATCTAATCTAAGGAAAATGACAAGAACAATCTTTAATATATGCCACAAACATAAGTTTTATCATCCCTATAAAGACTGTCTCAAGGTTTACAAGCGAGCTATCGCATCAGCCAAGCAACAAGGCTGGACAGATTTCTGTCAGTCAATTGAAAATGTAAAAGATTCCGCAAGGCTTGGTAAAGTTCTATTTAAGGAACATTGTAATCCATCATTCTTGAAAAAGCCTGATGGTTCCTGGATAGTCTCTCCAGCTGAGTCTTTGCAACTATTAATGACGACGCACTTCCCGGGCTGCGAGAACAGCAGGTTAGCGATGCTGGAACCTTGGGACATGTCTTCAACTCGAGTAGATCATATCAATACCGTTATAAAAAAAGAAAAAAATGCCTGGGCAATTAATACTGGCAACTGGGCCACGAGCTGTGGACTAGGAGTTAACCAAAGCAAAACTGAACTGATACTATTTACTATCGAAACCAAGATACACCTCTTCACTCTACCCGACTCAACGGCCAAACCTTCTCACTTTCCTCTAGTGCTAAATATTTTGGTGTTATTGTCGATCCCAAATTAAATTGGAAGTTGAACATTGTAGAAATGGTCAAGAAGGCCTGCAACGCCTTCTATGTCTGTAGTAAAACCTTTGGTAAAAAGTGGGGGGTTCAGTCAAAGATGATCCTGTGGACGTACACAGCCGTGGTAGGACCGATCCACACATACGGTTCGATTGTATGTTGGCCTCCACTTAACAAAAAATATAACATCGATAAACTTAGGAATGTTCAAAGAACTTCTAGCATTGGCACGACAGGGGCTATAAAATCCTGCCCAACTGATGCCTTAAGCGTTTTTCTGCAACTTCTACTTGATTTACATATTAAATATCTTGCAGCGCTTTAAGACTTAAAGAATAAAACTCTTGGTTTGCCAAGCCCTATGGTCACAGCAATATCACAGACTGGATTCCAATGGAAATGTTTTCGGCTCCCACTGACTACTGCACCCCTACAATGAGTATCAGTAAGGATTTTAAAGTTAAATTTCCATCCAGGAAGGATTGTAATGATAACATTGTGACGAAAGATTTCGAACATTTATCTTTACTGATGGCTCAAATATGGAGTGTGGCATTGGTGCAGGAATCTTCTCTGAGTCTCTAAATGTATCTAGGTCCTTTCGGCTACCTGACTTTGCTAGTGTCTTTCAAGCTGGATTGCTGGCAATAAGGGAAGCATGCAAGTTACTTAAAGGAGATCCAAACCAGAACCGTAATGCAGCTATTATTAAAGACAGTCAAGCGGCTGTTAAAACCATTAATTCAGCTACATCATCCCTCCAAACTGGTCCAGCAATGCAGGGATGAGCTTGTGAGTCTGAACACTGACCTCAGTGTCACTCTTATCTGGGTCCGGGGTCACAGTGGCATTGAGTGCAATGAACGGGCTGACAAGCTGGCCAGGTAAAGTTCAGCCCTTCATGGCTCATTTGCGGAAAGAGCCAATATTCCGCTTGGAGTTATGAAGGTCAGTATTCTCTCAATTTATCTTACTAAATCAAACCGCAGGTGGAGCAGTTTATCAAACTGTTTTATATCTAGGAAGATTTGGCCCACCTATAATAAGCCCCGAACAATTGATCTAATACGCAGACGATACCCTGAGGATATGCCCATAATCTCCCTCTTCAATTCCATCCACAGGTTCTAACTTCAGCACTAATTGGGCTATTGGCTAGGCTGCTCGTGGCCGCCATTTCTACCTACCTACTACCTGCCTACCAATTTATCCTCTGAACAATTGCTCCAAATTTGTATGGAAAAATGATAAAAGAAGAATTTGTCAATAGGGGTGGAACTCTGTACTGATTTGAGTGCCGTTTCTCTTTTAAATACACTGCTGAACAAAATTAAGGGAACAAAATTTGTTCAATTTTTCTTTTGAGTTTTTTGAAGAGCTGTATATGCCCAGTCAACGAAGACTCAAAATTATAAAATAAATGCAAAAAAGAAAACCCTCCGGATTACTTTTTTATATGCTAGGGGTTACCCCCAGGTATAACATACCCAAAGTCTCCAGCCCTGGGACGCGAGCTAATCTGAGGAGGTGGGTTAAAGGTACCCCTCTTAAGATTTTCGTGAATATTGACACAACCTAGCATGTTAGATGACAAGTCTATATTTCTTAATTAGAGACAATTAAATTGTCTATTAAATGATATATTCACATTTTTTTTAGGTCTGATCTGGCTGTGATCTACAAAGCCTTTATTCGTCCAAAACTTGAGTATAACTCCCACATTTGGGCAGGTGCTCCAATAACCTACCTGAGTTTATTGGATAGAATTGAAAAGAGAGCTCTTAAAATGATAAGTGAAACAACTATAACGGAAACATTCTCATCTCTTGAGCACCGTCGAAATGTTTCATGTCTTTCGTTATTTTACCGTTATTTCCATAAACAATGCTCTAGTGAAATAGCCAGTTGCATTCCTCCCCTTAAACAATTCAACTGTAATACTCTCGCTTCTAGGAATGCCCATCAGTTTACCCTTCAGCCCAATTTCGGACGTACTGTTAAGTACAGATATTCTTTCTTTAGTTGCACTACTCGAATATTTCATTCTAAGAGCCGATTTCTCAAACATCACAGTATCAGAGGAATAAATACTTTAGCAATAGGACCAAATCTGACGAATAAGTAATATTTGAGGTTTAACTGAGCATCAAAAAGTTGGGTCTTAGCTAAGTATTTGAACAGAATCTGGACGCAGAGGGGCTTGCATTTAATTTTTTCACTCTTTGTCAGATATCTTACCAAAATCTTGACGCAGAAGAACCATGTTCACTGATTAATGTAGATATTATTTAAATCTAAAACATTTTTCCTGATCTCCTGGGCTCTTCCAAGAAAATTCAAAAAATTGAAGATTTTCTCTGGCTTTATTTTTGATGATTGCAAAATAGTCGTAACAGAAAATTCTGTTAAAAAAAATCAAAACTTGAAACCTTTAATTGCTTTTTGTTCTCAATCAAACAACCCTTCAAAAAACTAAACAAATCATGAAGGTACGGTACAATGATGAATATGTTTTGCAAATATTGTACAACCATCGACTTTGAATTCCCTCCTTTATACTTCGTTAAATAGATTTCAAAACTCAAGCTATCTTATCACTTTGATTCTTGTCAAAAAGATTACCTACAATGAATAACCCTGATAAAGTGATAACAATCAAATTTTTCTACAGTCACTTTGGCATACAAAAATAATTACAAATAAAAATAAAATAGCGAACATAAGATGTCTATCTCAATCTCTACACATACCATAGAAAAATTGTACGATTAAATACTCTGATTGTAGCGTTTCTCACCTCTTATTTCGCTGGCAATGGATCTGTTGCTCATTTTAAAGGTCTTTTTGGAGAAAATTTAATTATGTTTTGGGTTAAGGTCTATTCTGGAGGAAGATTTATTTTAACTGTTAAAAAATGTCTAGCAAGGACAAAGAAAGATATTTTTTTTTTTTTTAATTTTTAAATTAAAATTTTCAACACATTTACACTTCACTTGTTCTCTCTTTATTGTTTTTTTTTAAGCTTATTAATTCTCACAAACTATAAACTTTCTTTGGTACTGTCAAACTAGCCCAACAGTGTAATTTGAGGCAGATATTTTCCTTTTCAAAAACGGAGAATTAAATTTGCCCTCGTATATGTAATTCGTTGAAAACAGACTAATTTCTGGAATTAAAGTTCGGATGCGAGGTCAATTGGACTCACGATTTTAATACGTTTAATTGAAAAATGAAACAAACAAAAAATACAGCCCGAGCTAATGCGAACTATGTTTCAAGAGCTATTACATCACCGCCACCGATATATTATTTTTATAGTTCGTAGTTCGATGGAGAAGAGTACAAATTCCAACAACCACCCTCGCGCTATGGTATAGAAATTAAAACTCGTGTCACTGCTATTATCGTTAACTAGAAACGCAGTCTGCCGAGTAATTTCTTCCAGACAGATTGATAAATCTTCGAACTATCTATTTTCAATTCTGAAGTATAGGTGGAAAAAAAGATATCCAGTAGATAAGATAACTTCAGCGGAATCTACGATGTTTTTTTGTTTTTGTTGTTTTTGCCTTAGAAAAGGGGGTGGCCTTAACCTGGGCCAGTTGATGATAATTTATTCACCTAATACACTTTGCTCTGCTCAGTCAGTGACCTTTCACTGCAAATACCTAACACGATAAAAACCTGGAGAGCGAAGAAGACAAGTTAATAAATTATGCAAAGCTGCTGCTGCAGTGTTTCGAGTTGCGATGCACTACGATCCGATGATGATGATGATGATTGGGGGAAAAAGTTTCACTTAAGGAATGCAAGTCACGCACGTTTCCGTATCCGTTTTCACGTAAGTTTTCTTTTTGCGTTGTTTTTTTTTTTTTTTTCTTCCAAAGGACGAAGGTAGTGTGCGGTGGTAGTTATAGAGAAAGGGATTAATGTGAAGGGAAGTTTTGAAAAAAGTTCAAGAAACTACGACGCCGCACGACGGACGCAAGACTTTGGTTAGCTAGTTGTGTTCTATCCGGCCGGGAGTCGGTACAAAACTAAGGGATGTCTGCTTCTGACATTCTTTGGGAGCTTATCGTCGTTGTTGTGCTCCATGTTGTGGTGGTTTTTCCTTCTTTTTTTTGTTGTTGTTGTTGTTTTGTTGGTATTTTGATTGGGGTGGATTTCCATGCTTACCATGTCCATGTGCTTGCTCTATTTATCGTGATGCGTAGTGGCGCCGCCGACGAGCAACGACGACGACGACGTTGACTATGACTGGAAGGAATTTTTGTTTTATTTACATTCTGTGGGTAGTTCCAGTGATGATAGTGATGGGAAAGAGAGGGCAAAGGGTTGTTTTGGAGGCTATGTGCAACATGTGTAGGGGAACAATTGGAATTTGGAACGGAATTTATACATTTTTACTATTACAGGGTGATAAATATTTATAAGGCCGTGTAGGAAATTCATTTTTGACAAGATACTGTGTATCGTGTGTTGTGTTGTGTGGTGGTAAATATGTATGTAGACATGCCGCTATAGCTAAAATTTATTTCATATCCGTAGATCTACATTTGTATCGTGTGTTGTGAAATCCATTCTTGAATTTTATTTTATTTAAAGTTAGTTTAATCTAAAGGAAAGGAAAACTAGTCAACGAAATAAAGGACGGCTGAATTTTGTATCGGGACGCCATAACATACCCTAGGGGAAATCCGCCATTTTGGAAAACGCGAATTGATCTATATCTCCGATTATGTCGGTTTGAAGTGAAAAGTTGTCATAATCAAATTTGTTGGCAATAAATTTATCTTTTATTTGTCATCAAAACTTTTTTTGTGCGTGAACAATATTTTTGAGGTTATGTCGTTTTCTTTTTTCTTTTTTTTTTTTTCTTTTTCACATTTTTCTCAATTCGGAAGAAACTTACGTAAATTGATCCCATGATACAAATTGTAGACCATAAAGTTTAACAAATTTTCATTTTTTTTTTTTTGATGATGCGATAATCCAGCCCAAAGTCAGAGCTTTTGAAAAATTGGCTGCTTAATAAATTGAGCCGATACCGATATATTATTGTATATATTTATAATTTCACATACAAATTTAGCAAATTACGTTTCGTTTTTTTAAATGTGATGACAAATCATCATTTCACATTTATCATTTCGCAATTTTCATTTAATTTTTAGTTTGGTTGGCTTTCTGAAGTTTGGCAATTTTTTATTTCCCATTCTGTTTTTTTTTTTTTTTGCATTTTTTCATTTGGCCTTTTATTGTTTTGCTTTTTTTTATTTAGCATTGCTTTGTCGATTGTTAAGCCATTTTTCGCGCGAAATTTTAAGGCATGCAATTTAATGGAAGCCAAAACATGGCTAAACAATCGAAAGCCAAATAAAAAATAGCAAAACAACAAAATGCTAAATAAAAATAGCAAAAGAACAAAATGTTATTCAAAGATTAACTAGCGATTTGCAACAGGCACGAGGCGACTTTTTTGGAAGCGGAAGCATGCAACGTTAAACTTATAATTAAAAGTCCTTTATTCAAGACAATATTGCTTTAATGGGACTTCATTATTTATAAAAGCAAAAAATAATAATATAATTCAAAGGTTGTTAAGTTTTGAACATAAAATGTGTACTTCTTTTTTTTAAGCCAATTTATCTATGATCATAGAATATTTCTTTGTGGCGAGATCATTTCGCTTAAATTGGACACCTCACGAAATCCTCAACTTTAAATTCATAAACGAAACACCACCTACCTTCTGATAAATAAACATTTACAGTCGACAATGCGATTTGCAAACACAGACAAAAAAATACAACACGGAACACACGACACAAGTGTTATTATGAACTTTTCTACTCCTTTAACAATGAAACTAAACTCATTTACAGTCAGAAAAAGAAAACAACTCATATCTCTCCTTACCTGCTCTACTTTTGTTCTTACAAATTTTCATAATGAATTCACTCAATTCACTCTTTACTTTTTATGTGAACGGCAAGAAATTAAAAAAAATTTACTTCCAATGAGATGGAATGAGAGTTGAGAATAGTTGATATACAAGAATGCCTATATTCTGTCCAATGAATATGTGCAGTACAGGGAGGATAGGACGTTTGTATCTCACTCTAACTGCAAAGGAATCCCATTTAGTTGTATGAAACAAATAATTGTCAAGGGTTATCGTACTGCATAGTGCATACTATAAAAATGCAAAAAGCTCAGAAGGGCTGCCATCTCTGCTTTATTATTTACTTTAAAACGAAGAAATTCATTTTACAAAAATCATTAATTAAATTCTTAAAATGCAAATCCCAAAATCGAGAATCAAAAATAATTATATCTCGGATATGAAAATTACGAAATTCAAAATCATAAATGTGAAAATCTGGAAAATGTCAAGATTTTCTAAGTCAGAGTTTTTATATTTCAACTGAAATAAATTGGTCTTATCTTTTTCGACAGTAGGCCTGATCCCTTAACAAAAAAAAAACAAATTCATTCTTCCAATAAACAAAATATACATACATATTGTCACATGATAATAAAAAATATACCTTAGTAAGGTATGTGCATAGGTTCAAAAGTAAAAGCAAAAACACAGTTTATCTTACACAGCCCAAAAATAAGTTTGAACATTTATGTTTTTCGTTTCACAATCAGAAATCAAAACGATTTTAAGTAATCGGAATATATTAATACTTTTAACATCAAAACAAATTATGTGCCAAACCGCACGCGCTCGAAAATCCACTCAAATAAACCCTTTTTCTTAATTCAATTAGCCAAATACTTTTTTAATGGCTTTTAATTTTTTTTCAAACTACCAAGAAAAAAATAAATCTATTAAACAAAAAAAAAGCAAATGGTAACAATTGTGTCTTCAAGTATCCTTAAAAGCGTAGAAAAAGCTTCCATCCTGAAAGCTCCCTTATAAAATCCAATGAAAAATATGCATTTGTAAGCATTACCAATGCCACGGTAACTCTGATTTGATGTGCTTATTTTTGGCACACACAAAGAGGATTGTTAACGAGGATACGATCAGTACGGCTCGAGCCGTCACGCTGGAGTTTTTAGTTTTTAGTTTTTAGTTTTTAGTTTTTAGTTTTTAGGTGGACGAGGCTGGGAAGCGCAGCCTCGTCCACCTAAAAACTAAAATTTTTTTTTTCAGGGCTACTGCCTCTTGCGAGGAATTGACAAATCCTCCAAGAGTATCACTTGTCACGAATAAGTGCTTCTCGTCTAGCCGTTCGGATTCGGCATAAAATTGTAGGTCCCTTCCATTCCTCTCGAAAGGCGCACACAGGAATGGTTGCGAGTTGTTAGTCACTAGGCCCTGGTTCTTTATGAGCCGTTGTGCCACCCGATTTATTTATATTTTTTTTAAGGCGACTGATAACACGATTTGGGAATATGGTTCGCAAAAGATCGATTGTGTTATGACATGGGCTGTGTAGCATGACGCGCCATCCTGGATGAACCATCAGAGGTCGTCCAAATCCATGTTTTCAATTTCAGTAAAAAAAAGTCGGTTAACATGCTCTGTAATACCTACCGTTGACCGAAACGTTGTTCCCAGCCTCATTTTCGAAGAACAATGGCCAAATGAAGCCACCACTCTACACAACGCACCAAATACTCACTCAGTGGATGCATTGGCTTCTCATCAATCAAGTGCGGGTTTTCTGATCCCCAGATGCCCCAATTTTAATAACATTGCAGGCTTCATTTCGACCAAATCTTCTTTAAAAAAAACCCTGTTTTGGCAACACAGCACTATCTTTGCAAATAAGTTTCCATTCAGCCCTATTCTGCTATTCCCGTAAACCCTAGATTCGATTCACCCATTCGTTTCGCTTTCGCCCCGTATTTCCATTCTGCTATCCGTCGGGCGAACTACATTATCCCCAGCCAGTTTGACATACACGTAAATAGCTGTTCCCTGTACAAGTGAAAATCTTAGGAAGTTTCAATAAATTGTTTTGGTTGATTTTTTTTTTTTTAAGTACAAGAAACAAATATGGACATTTTTGGACTTTTTTCTCACTTCCAAATAAAAAAAAAATATTCTAGGTTAAGCTAAAAATTTGTTTTTACTCACATTTTCCAAAACTCTAAGCAGACACACAAACCAACAATTAAAAACCCGCAACATTTTATATGCGGATCTGAATTGTAGAATTGTATAGAATAACTCCGTCCACGTGAATAAGAGAATACCACACTGTATTACCGACGTAAATCCATATTTACTTGGAATGAATAGCAGAATAGTAAAGTGAAAATTCAAGTAAAATACCCCCCATGAAGAGCAGAATAGGGCTGAATATTTCTCAACGTTGTTCAAGCGTAAATCAACTTATTTAGTTCAGCGGAGGTATGATACTGACTTTCTGTCAAGATCAAGATTACAAGCGGGAAACAGCTGTCAGTGTCAAAATAACCTATAATTTAAAAAGAAATCACTAGGTGGCCCACCCTTTATATGTATGTATGTATAGGTATGTTCGACTATAACATTATTGACTTATCCGATTTAAATAAAAGGTTTAATATAGAAGCTTCAAAAAAGTTTAAATAATATATTCTATCAAAATATTCACAAACAAATTAGCCTTAATTTAAAAAAAAAAAATGCGATATTTTAAAAACGGGCTAAGAACTTTCTTGAAAAAAAGTCGTGATTGAATTTTTTGTTTTCAATTTGTTGCATAAAATTTTGAGTTCCGAGGGTAAAAAATAAATCCTATGACCAGAATCTAAAAATGACGAACAAAAAAAAAACATTCTGAATTTCGATATTTTATGTAGCTTTATAAAAAGTTTTACAGCAGTTCGTCATTTATTCATTTAACAACTTCTTACAAATTGACAGCAACAACGAAAATATGTGTTTCACCTTTTAAAAGATTGAAGAAACCGTTGTTAAACAATTAAATTATCATATTGTGAACCTTTAAAAGTTCGTTCATTACTTTAATTTGACTTTATTTTATGATATTTATATTCCGTCATAAGTTTAAAATCATCTTGAGATTTTTTTTCTATCTTCTCAATCACTATCTTCCTAAGAAATAATTTAAATTCCCTGTCTCGAATGAGCAAAACTTTAGAAAATTTCCAGTAGGTACATACTACAAAGAAAAACACTTCATAAAACACTTCTAATATAATCTTAAATGTTTCTTTTGGTCTAGACGCATTCCAATATTCATTAACCTTTTGACTTGTTTTGAATTAATGGAAAAATGTATGAAAAATTTATTTTGAGATAAAATTTGTATTATATAAACATTTTACGATATTTTTAAAACAAAGTTGATTATCAAAGTATAATCTGAAAAATTTCAAGTTTTTTTTTTTATTTTTAATGTTATGTCCCTTAAGAAAACTAAGGCGCGCTCAAAAGTATCTGATAAAAAAACTTTGTCTCTTAACAACAACATAAAAAAGTACGAGTAGATTAAATTTTATGGATCGTTACAGTTTTCAAAACTACGCAACAAAAAAAAAGCGTTTGAAAGTCAAACAAAAACTATTTATGTATGTAAATGATATGACCAAATTGTTTGAGATAAATAATAATAAAAAAAAAGAAGAATCCATATGTTGAGGAGCCATCAGATTTAAGAGGCATTTTTAATGTGTCTTTGAAAACTTTTCAAACAACAGTTATATGTCAAATGATATCATATATAACAACAGCTTTGATGATTCCAAGGCGACCATTGAAACGCAGAACATTAAGAAAATGTGCCTATTAAAAGCATTAAAAATGAATTTATTACTCATTTCTCATCGATCCTGAACAAAGTTGGATAATAATTTCTATTCTAACAATATCACAAATATTTAAACGACATGCAACAATGTAGCCAGAAAATACATTTACAAAACACTCGTAAAACTATATACATGAGAAAAAACCCTTAAATGCGCTAATGCTTTTTAAGGGCTATGCAAAGTTCGTACGTACGAGTATCTCTCAAATCCAAGTCTACAAAATTTGTATTGCAAATCTCTTTTCCTTTTTTTTTTGTTGTTTTGTTAGATTTTCTATAGCAACGATAATGCGATTCCAGTGGCCTTGGAAAATGGAAAATCTTCTTAAGTCTTCTCTCGCTCTACTGATGCTCTGCTCTGAGTCTGAGGTTAGACTTCATAGACTTTATAGACAATGTCTACTTAATTGTTTATTTGTTCGCCGTTTCATTCCAATGGAAGAAATAAAACCTGGCTATCTCAGATTTAACGGTTTCCTCTCGGTCAGCTAGCTCTTACACGATATACACGCAGTGCTCTAGAATTTATATAGAAAAATAAAAACAATTGGAATGATTATAATAATTCTCCTACAATTTACGATTTTTGAAACATGCGCATCACCACATACAACTTGTGGTATTTTTTTGGAGTGTACAAATGGAACGAGTTGAATAAAATTTAAAACTAAATTGACAATTCACCCGAGTGATAGTGATAGATGGTTGAAGAATTTATTCTCTTTCTAGTGGCTTCGTTGATGCATCTTTTTAAAGTCCAATTATACACAGCTACAGCCGAATCAGAGGTTTTTGGTTTAGTTTATATTTTTATAGGTACAGGGTGATTCACATAGCATGCGTATAGAATTGAAGGACAGGACTTTTAGGTCGACTATTGGAGTTTAAAAAAAAAAGCTTCATTTTGAAAAAAGAGTTTCCACCTGCAATTAATTAACATTCAAAAGATATTCCGCCCAGGTCAATATAGAGATTGGGCAAATATGTTTTTCCTTTGGGTTAAGGCTTTTTTAAGTTAACACCCAAGAGTTCTGTAATCGAATTATGGAAAGCGTGTTTTTTTTTTTGAATAATACGAACAAAGTATTATTAAGGCCAAGGTATTGTTTTTTGCCATTACTCTAAAAAGTGTCTTCGGGCATATAATTTTTGACTCAAATATACATAGTTCATAGTACATAGTCTGGAAGTCTAACTTTTAACGACTTTGGCCGTTTTTTTTTTTACTGCCTTTATCTCCCCTTGAATATCTGCTTAAAAATAATTTCCATATAAAATACAACAACAATTTTGACAATTCCAAAATACAAAAATGTAGTAGCCCGTAGCGTAATGGTTAGTGCGTTCGACTGTCACGCTGGAGGTCTGGGATCGCTTCCCAGCCTCGTCCACCTAAAAACTAAAAAAGTTTTTTTTCAGGGCTACTGCCTCTTGCGAGGAATTGACAAATCCTCCAAGAGTATCACTTGTCACGAATAAGTGCTTCTCGTCTAGCCGTTCGAATTCGGCATACAATTGTAGGTCCCTTCCATTCCTGTCGAAAGGCGCACACAGGAATGGTTGCGAGTTGTTAGTCACTAGGCCCTGGTTCTTTATGAGCCGTTGTGCCACCCGATTTATTTTTTTTTTTTATAAAATACAACAATTTTGAAAATTCCAAAATTGTTGTTGAATTTTACATGGGAATTTTTTAAAGTAGATATGGAAGCGGAGTTAAAGGCACAACAAAACACGGCTTTTATCGAGTAACTGGAACCTGATGTACCTATATATCAATAACTACGCAGCGAAAGTTCAATTCAAAGATCCACAGCTTCTTAAACAGCTAAATTTAAATCTGACAGCTGTCAAATTTAATATCACTAAGCAAACAGTGTTACCAACATAAAACTACAACCTCTATATAAAGCACATAATATATGTTTATATTTTTGTGACCAAAGTTTGATCATTGTGAAATAAAATATAAATAAATTAATGAAATTAATAAATCGTACAGTATAAACCGGTCGATTAGGTTTTCGCTTTTAGTTTTGAAACATTGTAGGATCTGATGACATTAAATCATTTGGTAACTAAAGTTATATCTTTGCTGCACTGAGGTGAGGAATTCCGTAGCTCTTGGGATAAAGGTAAAAACTGATCTCTATAATACACTGGGTAGTGGATTCCCTATACGTATTACAGGTTGTTTTTACTCCATTTAAAGATGACATAAGATTAGCTGGTACCTAATTTGACGTCTATTCAAGCAAAAATAAAACATTGACCTACTATAGCTGGACTACTATACTCTGTTTAGTTCGTATTTTCAGTACAGGGAAGATAAGGTGTTTGCCTCTCACCCTTACTTTTAAGGATTTCAATAAGCTATCTCTTTTTTTATAAAGCTTTTGCATTTTCCATGGTTGCCGTATTGCGCATTATAAATTGGCATATTTTTCTCTTATCTCTCATTCAAATGTCAGTAGGGTTACCAACTGCTAATTTAGATTTCATAAACAGAACAAATGAAGATCGTAAACTTAATCTACAAAAAATTAATGTAAATGCAAATAAAAATAAAACTATCTTTTTCCACACCACCAAGAGGTAGAATAGTAGGCGCGTTTTTTCAAGAGTTCCCCAATAGGCCTTATCTCTTTTTACGTAAAAATAAATCACAGAAAAAATAAATTGAATTAAAACAAAAAACATTTTATCACTCCGACGAGTAGTTGCTGTTTCTGCTTCTACTCTCTTCATTTAAGTTTATAAATAAATTTTCCACTGCTCTTTCAGTAAAAACATCAATTTCCCACATCTTGGGCTCAATCACCTGCTCAACGTGTTGGACACATCTTTGCCATTTTTGAGCGTCAACCTTCACAAGTCCTGTTTTTAGAAGATCTTTTACTTCTGCCAGTTTAAAAGACTTATTGTGGCTTGCCACGAATCCTTTCCTTAAAGTTTTATTGCTTTGTTTGTGTTGTGTATTCTTAATTTTGTATGACTTTTAAGAATTAGGTTAGATTAGATTAGAAGATTTATTTCAGGAAAAACGATTAGTAATGCCTTATTAGAATTTTTAGAAAGGAAATAAATTTTATGTTATGAACCCTTGGTAAAATATTACAATTAATACGAAGCCTTATTCTTTTTATTTGTATTTTCATGAAGAAAAAAAAACTATTTGGCAATTGAAATTGCAGTTAATTAATGAACCGAACTCCATCAAAAACTTTCTCAAATAGTATTTCTTCCTTAAAAAAAATACCCAACAAATATTGTATAGCAACATTTTAACCAGGAAAAAAAATAAAACGAAAAGACGGAAGCAGAAAAACAGGAATTGACAACACTTTTTTCCTTAAACATAAGATATATGCTCTCAAAAGCTTTTTTAAAGCTATAATTCTGAAAGCTACATAGCAAAAACCAAAGAAAAAGGTATTAGAATTTCCATCCCCCGACTCTGAATCAATGTGTTGTTTTGAGTAAGCCCATTAAGCGTGCGAGAGGCAAATTGTGTGCATCTTGTTCTTTCTTGTTTCAGTCTACTCATCTCATAACCACGGAGCAGACAGATTATGATGGGAATGTGGTTTATGGAATATTACAAAAACAATTTCAATGGAAGTCAGGGGTTCTGTTTTTTATTTCACAGGCAATTTCTTAAGTTGAGTGCAATGCAAACACCAGCCAGCACGTGTATGTTTGAAAAAGCTCTCCCATAAGCCCTGTACTGAAAATACGAAATGAACAGAGTATAGTCGATCGTCGTTGGTCCCATACAAAAGTTGCATTGAAGATGGTTCCAACGGTTAAAAGCGACAACAGTGCCTATTGGCGCGAAGTGACAGACAATCAAAATTATTACCGATGCCATTTTTTCTAATAGAAACTAAGCTTGCAAAAAATCATATAAAAATTCTGACAGATAAATTAAGCCACCATATAAAATTTTCAATTGTTTTTTTGGAAGCAGGTGTTTTCAGCAGAGATTTTTATCCCTAACTTTTGTACTTTTTGCAAAAAGTAGGTCCTTGTAGTTATTCCTTTAAGCTGCATTTAGACCTGCGGTGTTATGCTCCGTGTACATTGTTTGTTTTGGTTGTACGCGGAACATCGAAAGTGTAGTGGATAAAATCGATAATATTTTTTAAGAAAATAATTTGGAACGCGAATTTTAAGTAATTATTTCTATACTGATAAAATGTTTTTCCGTTTCACCATGTTTTTCGCTTTGCGCCTAGTGTATCGCTTTTTTAAAAATGGAAATATCGTGAAGTTGGATCCTAGCAGTCCAGGTATAGTAGGTCAATGAGTGAAGTGACAGCAAAAGATTACAAAAGGTTTGTTCACGTTCCTGAGAATTTATAAATTCTACTCTTCCACTTTGATGGAGGAGGAGGAGAAAACTAAACAGGATTTCTCAGCAAACAATACTAAGAAGAACCAAAAATTTGAGTTCTTGAGACTTAAAATAATAATAATATTGCTTTGAAATATTTTAGTCACTGTTTTTTGACACCGCAAATTGAAAAAAAAATTAATGTAATTGCGTTCAGATCACAACGAATGTGGAGCTTTCTGAAAGCTGAACTGACTTAATTTTTCAAGTTGTTGTCATTTTGAAAATAAAAAAAAAGAGTTATACTGTTATAAATAAAACTGTTATATTATGAACCATTCTACCCTATAACAGTCTTCAAATGGGGTCAACTTTTGTGTATGAATACGCTATCCAGTGTATTAGAGACCAGTGAGATAAAAGATCTAAAAATCTACGAGGAAGTGGAGCAGTAGGTTTTACATTTAAATAAATGTAAGCGAACACATAGTAGAGTCACAACCATAAGCATTAACACTTAGTTTTACATTGACTAATTTAAAAATAACTACTTGAACTATATTAATTTACCGAACGAACAATCAAAAATACGTCTTTACTCAAGATTGCCGGCAAGGAAATCTCCCTACCCATATGCGTACATATCTTTCTGTGCTAAACAGATCTGCAGCGTTTTTCATGCAGTGAAAATTATTAAAACAGGTTCTTATGGGAGCAGATTCACTCACAGTCTGCATGCAGCGCATCGCTGCACGATATCTCTATTTCTAAATTTGCTGCGCAGCATCATTGCAGTCACAACAGTAAAGAAAAAAATCTTAAATAATTGGTATTTGGCATTACTCATATTGACATCACCTGCCATTCTTTCAAAAAAATTGTTTGTGTTGGTGATTTTTTCTTAAGAATCCATGAAGCCGGCGTGGCGTCGCCATCCTGCCATCGTCCAACGGGGAAAATCTCGTTCCAACACTATTGTGTCACATCGGCAACGCTGTGCTTTCATGTATTTGTTTGACATAACTATAATGCATCATGAATGTCAGAAACTATGCACATGTGTTTCGTGTGCAGCTCTGCATACATAGATGCGTGCAGACTTGCTGCACATCTGTTCTAGCCATTACTCCAGTCGGCGTGTATGGATGCCTTTGTCTATCCACAAATGGCTTTCAGACGAAACTGCTCTTCTATAAATTATTGATTGATTAAAAAAAAAAATTGATTGATTATGGAAATTAAATATACATTGTCTGGACATTAATAATTACTTTAAATTGGTGTTCCAATTTTTTTTTTGTCGGAAAATATTTTTAAAATTTTATATATAAAAGTAATTTTCCATTTTGTTTGCATTAACTTATATTTGTTCAAAAATCTAATAGTATAGTCGACGATATCTATGTACATATATGTATAACGACGACGTGACTTATAACAACCAGTTGCTTTTAACGATCACTTTTCCTGTTTTCTATAAACGTTCAATGCATTGACTCAAAATTACGGGAAATTCTGTCAAGTCGTTTGCGACCGGGAACGCAGAATACTGTCAATGCGTTGGCGTTTAAAGGCTTTTCTGCAGCTTCAAATTCACACGGGTTGAGCTTAATCTAAATCAAAAAATAAGTTTTTTTAATAATTCTAAAAAAAATCGGATTTTTCAGAAGTTTTTTTTAATTCATCAGCATCGTAGCCTTCCTTCAATGGAATTTGACACCTCATACCTTGACAGATAGGTAACAAACTAAAATGAAATAAGGTGGTACATATGCAAATTTTCCCTGCGACGCTGGCCGCCTGAGACAAGCATTTTGAAATATTTTCTTCCGAAAACTTTGTATATTTGTCATTTGGGCTTGGTGAGCTCGTAAATTTAAAAAACGCCCAAATTAAATGTTATAACGCCCAAAATGTATGTCATAATGCCCAAATTCAAAAATACGATAAATCTTTTGGGCGGTATGACAGTTTTAGATTTGGATGTTATGACATTTGAAAATTTTTTTGGACACTATGACATTCCTTTTGGGCGAAGTGTTATAAATTTTAAAAACGCCCAAATTAAATGTTATAACGCCCAAAATGTATGTCATAATGCCCAAATTCAAAAATACGATAAATCTTTTGGGCGGTATGACAGTTTTAGATTTGGATGTTATGACATTTGAAAATTTTTTTGGACACTATGACATTCCTTTTGGGCGAAGTGTTATAAATTTTAAAAACGCCCAAATTAAATGTTATAACGCCCAAAATGTATGTCATAATGCCCAAATTCAAAAATACGATAAATCTTTTGGGCGGTATGACAGTTTTAGATTTGGATGTTATGACATTTGAAAATTTTTTTTGGACACTATGACATTCCTTTTGGGCGAAGTGTTATTTTGTTTATGAGTTTTTTTATGAGTTTTTGGGCGTTATGGTATTTTTTTATTTGAGCGTTATTTAGGCGTTAAGACCAACCACCGATTTTAAGATAAAACGCCATAATACTAAAAAAACAAAAATTCGTTAGGCCCAAGGCTTATGTCATAGCGCCCAAATTGTATACAAAAACAAAATGTTAACATAACATGTTTGATATTTTCAATTTGGGCTCTATGGTTTTGGGCCGTAAGACCTAACGCCAAATAAAAATCCAATCAATATTGATTAACATACGTTTATAGAATTTTTATTGGGGTGCCACCCATAGTAGCTACGCCACTGTCAGTCGCGTATTAAATTAAAATAATTTCTTATCCTACATACATACATACATACATACATACATACATACATACATACATACATACATACATACATACATACATACATACATACATACATACATACATACATACATACATACATACATACATACATACATACATACATACATACATACATACATACATACATACATACATACATACATACATACATACATACATAATGTATCGCTAGTAAAAATAACGAATTTTCATCTTTTTAAACTAGCGTATAGTTTGGTCAAAATCTTTTAAGTCATTTCCGAATGAAAATAAGACTTTCCTTAAAGATTGTGTGTTGATGGGTACCACTTGATAAATAATAATCTAATTATAGTTCCGTTTATTTGACGTTTTAACTCTGAAGCTTTTTATCACACTTTTATAATTAAAATTGTTTTAGTAAAGAATTATATAAACCTCCGCTTTATAAGGGGCTGCAATATTTATAGTGTGTGGGATCCCACACTTTTAATATTGCAGCCAAGTACTTCTTAAACTTAAAACTGCCTCAGTCAATTGAAAACTGAATGCCACTACGAATTACATTGAATCTTACCAGCAAAAATGAATCATCATTGAACTTTCTAAGTGTACAAGTTTTGATTCAATTAAAAGTGAGAATATTTTCATTAAAATAATTCAATCGTTTCCCTAAACTACTTACATAGAATTCAAGTCAATTGAAATATCAAAAGTTTAAAGTTTTAGCACTTGAAGTTAATAAGAAAATATAAATTGATGTTCACACAATAAAGCCGCCCCACACTGCCTTTTCAATTAAAGTTTTAAATAAATAAAAATATATTTATCACTATACTTGATAATTTATCTTCTGTCACTCCCAATCTCATCTTCCCACCCGCAAAATTAGTTTTTATTAACTGTTTTTAACTTTTCGTTGTATTCAATTTTGTTTGACTTACGATGAGACATGTACGAATATAGTATGTATGTACGTAGTACGTTGTGTGTTTAGACAGAAAAGTTATTATCATCATTAGTCGAGTTTACAAAGCGTAAAATTTTGTTCCCCTTTCTTATGCTATACTTTGCCATCATTTATAAGTAAAATGCTGGCACAGCAGCATTAATTCCTTGAGTTGTTGAGTCAAATAAACATTAATTACTTTTGTTAGAATTAATTCTGTGACATCTGTGGTGCCTTAACGCTTACACCACCCTAAATTAACACTGTGAGGCTTAATAATTTACGATCTATTGCGCGCCTTGAACCGAATTACCAGATAGCTAAATAGCTTAGAGTTGCTATTGCTAGTGCATATAGTTATCTAATCTGCCTTACTCACTCCGAACCACCACCCTCACAGCCCCTACAGCCAAACACAACCCTACGCGACAAGCCTGTTGTCTTGTCATTTTGTGTTTTGACTTTATTTATAATGGTATTTAGATAAATAGAGAGATTGGGAGCCTCAAAGGAATTATATGTATTTATTCGCTTGAGAGCTTAACTGTAGATGTAAACACTGAAAAACTACACTATGTACTATTAGCAACAGTGTGTTTATAGGAAAGCTGAAATATAGGAAAGCTGAATTTTTATACCTGAAAGAGGGATATTAGAAAAGCTTTTGTCTAGTTTTTCGAGACGCCGCGCCATCCCCCTGGGGAATTCCGCCATTTTGGAAAACGCGAATTGGTCTATATCTCCGAAACTATTTATCCTAGAGAAAAAATTGTAAGGCCAAGCTTGAAGGCAATTAAATTACATATCTTTCGTTCACCCATACATTTCTTTTTCGGTGCGGGCGATATTTTTACGGTTATGTCATTTTATTATTGTTTTTTTTTTTTACATTTACACATTTTTGTCGTTCTCGAATAAACTAACCTGAATTACTAAACAAATAAGTATTTTAAAACACCAAATTTCCAAAATTTTGATATTTTTTTTGAAGATGATGCGATACCGCATTCAAAAGTAACAGCCATTTTGGTTGCGCTAAAATTAAAACTCTGAAGTAAATAAAATACTAAATTGTTATTAAAATTAATACAAACACCAAAATGGCTGTAACTTTTGACTGCAGTATCGCATCATCTTCAAAAATATAACAAAATGTTTAAAATTTAGTTTTCTTAAATTCTTATTCGGAAAGTAATTCACGTTACTTTCATCGGGAACTTCAAAAATATGGAATTGCAGAAAAAAATGAAAATAAAAAGACATAACCTTGAAAATCTTGCCCACAGCGAAAAAAATGTATGTATAAACGAAAGATGATTTAATTTCCTACAACATTGGTCTTACAGTTTTTCCTCTAAAATCAATAGTTTCGGAGATATGGGTCCATTCGTATTTTCCAAAATGGTGGACTTCGCCAGGGTCTGGGCGTCCCAAATACCCAGACATAAGCTTTTCTAATAGCCTCCTTTCAGCTTACCAATATTTCATTCCACGAAAAAGTGTATCTTTATTGTACTCTACCGGTTAAATTGATTTAGCAGCTAATTTTCCAAAAGCTCTAACTTTGGACTGGGATATCGCATCATCTTCAAAAAATATATGAAAATTTGTTAAACTTTGTGGTCTACAATTTGTGTCATGAGAACAATTTACGTAAGTTTCTTGATAAAAATGTGAAAAATGTAAAAAAGTTAAAAAAAAACAAAACGACATAACTTCAAAAACATTGCCCACGCTGATAAAAGTTTTGATGACAAATAAAAGATAATTTTATTTCCAACAAATTTGATTACGACAACTTTTCACTTCAAATCGATAGTTTTGGAGATCAATTCGAGTTTTCCAAAATGGCGGATTTCCCCAGGGGGATGGTGATGGCATCCCGAAATACTGGACTAAGAGCACTCTTTCGGGTATACAAAATTCAGCTGTCCTATATTTCGTTTCATAAAACGATTGTTTTTTTGCTAATTTTCCTGCACTATATTAACTATCTTGACCATTTAGGGGCTCGGGTAAATATGTTGGAGGGTACTATGTACTTGTAAAATGAGTTCTTTTTAAGAAATATTGAAATTTTTATGTTTGATTAAATGAGAATAAGCTCTTATTTTATTAAAATAAAATAAAATAAAATAAAATAAAAAAAAAATATTAAATGAGAATAAGCTCTTATTTCGGAAATTTTGCGTCAACTTTCACATTTTTACCATTTTTTTTTTATCAAAAGACCGTGAAACTAGGTGCGTTTATTATGACCCTGAACTTTGCAGGCAATTTGAGTATGCTATTTTGAACTGTCACCAGTACCGTAAATCTTGGTTGATTTTGAAAATTTGATTTGTCGTCTCAAAATCTCGGTATATCAATTTTTTTTTATTTACCGTTACAAAAAAAGATATCATGAAAAAAGTGCTTATGGAAAACACCTTTTAAAACTTTTAGAATGCCACCAACTTTTTGAATTTTAAAATATGAACGGCAATCGATGGCTCATCCTAAAATCCCGATAGTTCATTTTTTTATTTTATTAAACTTAACAAGAAAGTTAAAAAAGCCTTTAAAATGTTGGGACGATCACCAACTTCGTACAAATTGTTGATTTTTTTTAATTTACGGTAACAAGAAAGTTGTCATGAGAAAAAAGTGAAAAAAAAAATTCTAAAAAGTCCGTTTTAATGTTAACCGACTTCAATAAAATGTTCGACAATTTCTTTTTTTGATTGAATTTTTGAACAACAACAACTTAAAGGCGCTACCACCAATTGTTTGGCTGGAGATATAGCTATTTTGTGCTTTGCCACTTTTGCACTCATCAGTCTCTTTTTTGTGGTGCTGAGCTTTAATCCAATTTTATTTGAAAAACTTTTTATGCACACCATAGGATTCGAGCCCACGCGTATCAGATTTGCTCAGTCTTTCTTAGCAGTCGTGTGCACTACGCACTCCACCGCTTTAGACCACTGACGTCACAGGTCGAGATGTGTTATTTATTTATCAAATGCCTTTAAGTTGTTGTTGTTGTTCAAAAATTCAATGAAATTGACGGAATAAAGAATGGTCAAGCCTAATAAGCTGACATTCTAGTACAAATAGTACAATAATGACAATAATTCTTTTTTTATTATTATTCGTTGTTAAGGGGGAGCGAAAGAAATTCAAACATTTCCTAAATAAGTCACATAAACATCAATTTAAATAAAATTCCCGACTAAATGGCACGAACTTGCCTTGTACTTACCAGCTAGAGTGATCACGGTGTATATTAATAGTTCTATAATATTTGTATATATTTAATGAGAAAATGTCAAAAACTAGTTGAAAAACTATTTTTGACATTTTTATTTAATTTAAAAATATATTGTTTCTTTGAATTTCAGCCCAATTCTAAATAAAAATTCCCGTGTAAATGCTTCCCTTTTTCCTACTCTCTTATTCTAAACTGTAAATTTCCAGGAATTTTGTTCCCATTATCTTATTCTAAGCAAACTTCGAATATGAGGAATAGTACTACGAGAAAAAAGCTGTCATTCTAAATGTACACAAAATGGAAAATGTAAATATATTTGATGTGACGAGCATTTTAGTTTTGGGGGAACAAATCTCGTGGGGAATTATTTATTATATTTTATATTTATTATTATATATTATTATTTTTAGAATTGGGCTGTTTATTTTTTTGTAAAAACAAATTATTAATCAAAAATTTAAATGCAATAATGTTTGCCTACAGCTTAGAAGTACCGCGGAATACAAAATTATAGAAAAAAAAAACACTTTTAAAAAAAGCCAATTCGCTCAAAAAACCTGAAAACTTTATTTCCGTTATTCGCATTTTTTGGGAAAAAACTGGTATGCAGCATGTACTATTAAATTGGTCTAGAGATTGCATCTACGAAGTTAAATCGAAATCGTTAGAGCTGTTTTCGAGAAAACTCGATAAAACCGAAAAAGTTGTATGGGAGCTATTTGTTCTAGATGACCTAAAACAAATATTCGAATTCTTCCTCTAGGGAATCGATTTAAAAATGTTTCACACCAATTCTGAAGCAAATCCGTTTACTCGTTTAGGCTCTAGCTCGATAAATAAGGATACACAGCAATACAGACCATCGCATCGAACGTTATGCCGAAAATCACTTGAAAATTTAGTTTTGATTAAAAAATCGAATTTATATTTGACACGAAACCAATACTTGTTTTATAGAACAAGTTAAAATATTGACCAAAGAAGAACGAACCCTCCGAATATATTAAAATAATCGGGTAAGAGGGGCTTTACTGTTTTTTTTTTTAATAAGTTGGCTAACCCTCTATCGATCGAATGTACCGAATGCAGTTTGATTTAACACGAAAAGAACCTTGAAAAATTGGTTAATTCAATATACTTATACTTAACATTTATTTTACAATGTAAACATCTAGGGGCAAGTTTAAATAAGGGAAACAATCTCCCACTTTATATATACTTATACTTCAAATATTTCCCCTTTGATTATTTCTAATGGATGACAGTGCTACACAAAAACTTGGCTTCAATTCAATTACTGTGAGGTTATATCTACTGCAATATATCCAATAAGCAATGCAACTTATATAATCCACCAAAGTGTTTTTCTTTGCTAACCTTGCAAAAAAAAGACTCCTATGCTTCATCTATGAAAAGAAAGCTTTTTTTTAAATACCCCACAGATATAAATCATCTGTTTTTTTTTTTTCTTCACAATTATCTGGGTCAGTCAATTTGGCACCTTTATCCCCTTACAAACATAAGAAGACATAACTTTTATATGGATTTGAAAGTTCATAAGAGTTAAACAATTTATTCTTTCATTATGTAAGACAGTATCGTCATTATAGCTACAGAAACCAAACATCTATAGTCGAAACTCAAGTAATACTTAAATAAAATTAATACAAAAACATTTATCTATAACTCTTGGGCAATTAGTCAACAGCTGTCAAAATCATAAACCTAAATGTTATCATGTAATATTCATAGCACAATTACAATTGTTGATTACCAATACACAAGTCGAAGTTCTTTGAACTTCAGCTAGTTTGCGCCGCACTCGACTGTCTCGACAACTATAATTCCCTCCATTATCGCTATGACCTCATCCACAGCACAAATTTACTGTCGAAACACTTAAAGGGATGATTATGATGGCTATTCGACCCGGTCCACATTTATTATTTATATATTCCAGAGACCTATCTTCGGAACTCCCTTCCTCCCTAAACCAACCCCAACATTGATTAAATGTCACTCAGTGTAGATACTTTCAAAGACGGCTTATAGCACCAACAACACCAAAATCAACGTCGACATCAACAACGATAACAATAAGCAAGAACTATACAAAACTGGGGTACCTAATATAAACATAGTTGGGTGTCAAGGATCTCTTAAGGGTTATTTGGAATGGTTTTTGTGCATGGTGTGCAAACCTTAAAATAGTACATACTTCACCTTTATTGATCGATTTATAGGGTGATTCACATAAGAAGGGGAGAATGTGCAGTGTTAGTACTAGAAATCAAATATGAAGCGAATGTCTTGCCTCTACCAGACTGAGAGACGGGAAGGAAGTCATCTTTAAAATGGATTAAAATGAGAAGGATATTATAGTTTCAATAAGTAATTATATTTTAACAAGCTTAAAAATTTGTTATAATACAATATTATTATATGACGCATGATTAAAGGGTGCTTTTCAACGCTGATTCTAAAGAGACGAAAACTGAAAAGATACATGTATCCTGTAGAAAGTTAAAGTCTTTTTTATGGAATGATGACTTTTTAATTCAAGTTCCACAACGAAAATATTACCCAAAACTATTTTAAAATAACGGAATATTAATGAAATTTGCGGTAAATATTTTTCATTTGGCATGTTTACCAAGAATCAAAAGAGTCCCCAAAAATACCTGTGGTGAAAGGGTGTTTTTTTTTTTTAAAGACGAGTTGTTAGTGCGTCATTATTACTATAACAACTATGAATAAATTTTGACACTGATGAAATTGGCTAAAAATATTAAATATTCCATGGTTCCCAAAAATCAAAAGAACTGATTAAAATAACTTGATCGCAGAAAGAGAGAGGTCAAACACTTGCCCTACGGAGCATGTTAGGTCATTAGAAAAATTGTATTTTCGTGTAATCTAAATGGTATATATGAAATATGATATATGATTTAAATGTATTTTATAACGCCAAATCTAAAAATGAAACACCAATATGGTACAAGGACGCTAAAAGGAGTTATATTAATTTTGAAGCAAAAAAGACTGTGTTTTCCTTTAAGCTGGTTAAATATTACACCCCTAAAAAAAAAACACCCTTGGACCTGAGATATTTCTATGGACTGTTTTGATACTTGGTTGCCAACATAAATTTAATATTTTTAGCTAATTTATCTCTCTCAAAAAAACACTCTTTAACCACATATATTTGTGGGTACTCTTTTGATTCTTTTCTAATCGGCTAAGGGCGATTCCATTATCGCGGGTGCAACATTTAGACAGACTTTAAGTATTTTTTATAATAAAATAAAAGAATATTTTAATGAAATTATGACTTGAAGGGTTACATTTTCAACTATTCGCTTGGGATTCATTTATAAAACTCAAATTAAATAAATAAATCGTCAGAAAAAAGGCTTTAAAGTGCCAACGCGGGTGCAACGAATTTGGCCCACCTTTCTTGATCATAGTACGAAAAACACAAAAGTCTGTTAATTGTGAAACATTTATTATATTCTTCTTTTATTTTATTGAACGACATTGATTCAATCAACTAAAGACATACAAATTCAGATAGAAAACAAAAAACAACAACGATTTTTTCTTTTTTAAAGCAATCGCGGTGCAACATCAAATTATCGCAACGAGTCTTACTTTAATGAATATTGACATCAGTAAAACGATATCAATGAACTAGATAAGAGATTAAATAACATAAATTGCTATTCAGTACCGTTTTCTATTAATTATTAGTTTGTTTTTTTTTTTAAATACGTCAATATTTTCGAAAAATACTGAAGTGCGATTCCCTTATCGCTGGTGCAATATTTAGACTCACTTTGAGTATATTTATAATTAAATAAAAAAATATTTTAATGAAATTATTGCTTGAAGGGCTACATTTTAACCTATTCCCTACGTAGGTGCTCTGCATTAGGGCTGGCCACGAGATGAGACTCAGCGAGACTTTTGTTAGTCTCGTCTCGGTCTTGTTAAAATCGAAAATTTTATTCTTGTCTCGGTCTCGTGTCGACCCCGCCTCGGTCTGGTCTCCCAAAAATACGATATCCGGACAACCTGTTGATTATTGGAACGTCAAACTATAATTTGTCTCCCATATAGTTTGAACATGAGCAGAAGAAAATAATAATAATTTATTAGACTCGCTGTAAATTTCGTTCCAAATATAGAGTCCCGTCTCGGTCTCGTCTCGTTATTAAAATGCAGTCTCGTCTCGTTTCGTCTCGGTCTCGTCATATTAGACCGAGACTTTTATAATCTCGTGGCCAGCCCTACTCTGCATGAAGTTCAGCATTTTTTCAAGCTTGCGCCTCTATTTTTGTGAAGCAGTATCTTTGGTTACTTCCTTGCATTTTATATTAAATTTAAAAAAAAAAAAACAAACTTGAACAACAAAAATTATTATTCAAGGCATATTTTAATAATAAAAAATGCTATATCACTCAATAATGTTAGTTGTTGATAAGTTGCACCCGCGATCCTAATTTAGCGATCGTGGGTGCAACCAATTTGAATCAACGTTTTTTTTTTAATTCAACATGCAATTTACTCCTAATAACGACTGGTTAAATTTTGTTTTTGATTTTTTCTTACTTTTACAAAGTTTCACTTAAGTTAACACTTTATTTCTGTGGAAAAAAAACAACTTTTATATATTTTATATCGCGGGTGCAACTATGGCTATGGCTATTTGCAATCAATAATAGTTAAAAAAAGTAATAACAAAAACGTATATGTTTCTATGTGAGCGATTAAATAACATTTTTGACAACATGTCTACTAAGTAAATCATAACCTCAAACTATCGGTAATGTCTTTTTTGGGCTTTTGTAAGCAGCTATGATAGTTGCAGTTCATACTGACTCTTCGTATGACAATGTTGCAAGGAGCATAAAAAAAGGGTTTTCTTTAAATTAGGTCTAATTTTTTTTGTTTGTTAATAAATACAAACCATCTACCTTGCATTGTTATACAAAAAAAATAAAAATATTGTAATTTATAAATTGATTCCGAAAATCGTCTATAGCGGAATCGCCCCTAACTAAATAAAGGGTTTTCCAATAAGAGGTTTTATATAGGTATAGCCCACTATTTCGGTAGTTGTCACTTTTGAAGCTGTAATTTGTTGACATTTGACAAGTAGAAACTACGCCATTAATAATAATGGAACGATAAACAACTTCAACATTGCATTAAAATTATTAAAATTCACTATAAAAATGGTGAAATTTTGGAAGAGACGGTTCGTAAAACTAAAACATTTTTTGTCGTACCGCAATTTTTTGTCGTACCGCAATTCAGAAATTGGTGGAAAAATTTGAACTGTTAGGACAAGTTAGCGATGTGAAGAATAAAACCCGTGCACGTCGCTCAAGAAAAACTGAGAAAATTGCTGATGTACCTTAACGTGTTGAAGAAAACCCAGGTTTGTCCATTCCTCGTCGTTCTTTGGAATTTGGCATTCCACAAACGTCATTACACCGTATTTTGCATAAGGACTTGGGTCATAAGCAGAGAAATAATTTTGCTGACCTAAACAAATCAAAAAAGGCAAACAAAAATTCTTAAAAAGGCATTTATTAAATAAAGAGAATATAAACATATCTTAACGTCTATTTATAATAGCATTGAACTACCAACAGCGTTTTGAAGTTCTCAGGTAACAGCCTCCTACGATCCTTTCTACTTGAGCAGAAACGATTGGAACCCATTTTAAACTCTCTAGTCTCTGCATCATTCACTTTAACGTTTTCGGAAAGTGTGGAGTTGACGTCGCCATTTATTACAGCATTTGCTCAACATTTTTAAGTCCACGATTTACATTAAAAACAGTAGTGAACTTTTTCAACACTTCATTTGCAATTATTGCCTTTCGATTTTTCCAAATTTTCATTGATATTTGCATTGCAAGGAAATGCACGATCATTCATAGAGAAATGCAAAGATCTAGTTTTTATGAGTAAACAAAACAAAAAAGGACAAGAAATTTTATTGAGAAAAGATCTAAGTGACTCTATCTACAGTCTACACTATCTGCTTTCTTTTTCTTGTATGTTGAGGGCAAGCAAATTTGTTTCTGTGCGCTTCAGATTGTGTTAGGATCATGTTTTTAAGTGGAATAATTTCAACTGGAAATGGAAAAACTACATTCAGTTTGTATTTGTAGAATTTTTTTGAAGATTTTTTCGTTTAACTTTGATAAAAAAAAAGCAAGCAAGACAAAATGGACAAAAAAGACACTTACAGGTAAAAAAGGCAACAAAAAGGCTAAATAAAATACATATATTTTGAATCAGGAGGACGTGAATCGTGTTTGTATAAAGTCGATACTTTTTTACGACCACAAAATAAATAGTCAAAGTTAGCAAAATCCTTTCCCTGGTCATAAGGCTTATAAAGTTTAGTGAACACACGAAACTCAAGCTGGCCGATCATTAACAACGTCGTGTCTTTGCCGATTTTCACCTCGGTGGCTACGTCAAGAAGCAAAACTGTCGCACCTGGGGCACGGAAAACCCAAGATTTATTGTTGAAAAGCATCTCCATCCGCAACGAGTAACTGTTTGGTGCGGTTTATGGTCCGGCGGCGTCATTGGACCTTACTTTTTCTTGAATGAGGCTGGAGCAACAGCTACGGTGAATGGATTGCGCTATCGAGAGATGATTATTGATTTTGTATGGGCTGGACAATGCCGTGAATATCAAAATAACACCTCTTATTGGAAAACCCTTTATTACACAAAGGTGGACACCACACAATCTTATACACTGAAATTAAGCCTGTTATTTTTGCTAAAATTGGTCATAAGACAAAAAACCTATACATTGTTTGAGTTATTTATCCATTTATGTGAAGGTAGTTAGATAAATGGGCGATTTGTCTCAAATGTTTTTTTTTTAATAATTTAAAAATATAACGAATCACCAAAAACTTGACATACACTTTTTAATATTACATCAAATGGGGCACTATTTTGTTTCCATCAATTGTTTGGGGTATTTGACATTTTTAAGTTTGGGTATTTTGAGACTAGGACTGTTATTTCTTATCGATGTCAACATGTTCGATAATTGGCTACTTAGGACTTAAGTGTAATGACTTTAAAAAGGAATAATATCAGACATTTTCGAAGATTTGTGACTTTTTTTTAAGTTTAAATAACTTTTTCTTTTTGGAGTTATAGATATTTCACGACTGCAAACCTGATAATCAAATTGTTTGCGCCCACGGGGCCTTGAACTCAATACGACGAACTACACATTTTTTCAATAACGATCAAGGTAACCCAATTAAGGTTTTATTATTTATCAATCGTATTTGAACGAAACCCATTTTTACAAGCTCATACTTGCGTTTTTGTTAACCTTATTTATCATCATGGGCGTTAACGTATTGGATATGGTTTTAAAAATCAGAATACTATAACACTCTCCCAAAATGTTTATGATCCTGAACTTTGCAGACAATGTGTCCGCTGAAGTTTGAACAACCACCCAAATCGTAACATTTGTTCCATTTAAAAAAAAAAACTAAAAGGCAATCGCTTCGTCTCGGCAAAATCTAGTGCCGATATTTTGTATTTTTTTTTTGTATTTGTAAGACAAATAAAAAAAGTTATGGCCAAAAAAAAACTTTGGACTTCTGTTATGGTTTTTACTCATAACTCTTTTTTGTTTAGGTTTTGTATTTAATTTGTTGGTGGTTTTTGAATCTTCTAGCCATAACTCTTTTGTTTAGACAAATAAAAAAAAAACTAAAAAATATTGACACTAGATTTTGCCGAGACGAAACGATTGCCGTTATTTTTACGAAAATGCGTCCAATTTTACAGTGGTGACAGAAGTCCAAAGTTTTTTAGGTTATTTTTTTTTTTTGTTTTTAAATCTTTTGGCCATAACATTTTTGTTAAGACAAATAAAAAAAAAAACTAAAAAATATCGGCACCTAATTTTGCCAAGACTAAGCGATTACCGTTTAGTTTTTTAGTATTACGACTTTGGCGGTTGTTTAAACTCCAGCGGACACATTGTCTGCAAAGTTCAAGGTCATTAATATTTACCCATCACTATATTCTTAGAAAAAAAATCACTTTTAAAACGAATCATTTGGTAGCGTACCGTCAAAACTTATAAAGTCATAAATTTTATTTATCAAAGTTATAGGTATATACAACACATCCTTTGGCCTTAAAGAATGTAAATTTGTTATTAGCATAACGTGCAGTAAAAAAAATGAAATCTAAACTTCACCTCAAATTTAAATTTACATCGTCAGCATGGAAAATCCTTAAACTTTTTGTTCTCCTTAAGAATGAAAAAACGCTTATTCCATAACAAGTTTTCAACTTAAAAGTTTGAAGGTAAACCTTAAAGAAATACAGACAAGGATCACAATATCAAATGTTAAACCTTAAAACTCCTGCACAGCATTAAAGTCGGAGAGACATATCGAAGCCAGTTACCAATGTATCTTTTTAATTTAAACTTTTCTTGCAAAGTTTAAAGAAACCAAAGTTTAAACACCAAATTAATGCTTACAATTGCAGTTTTTTTTTTTAACATTCAGCAAACACAAAAAAGGTCAAATTAAAGACACAAATCAAAATACAAGGAACACTTAAGGGATTTTTCGTGTCATGCTGCCGTGCTGATTGAAGATGAGCTAGAGTGTACACTTTTGTATTAGTATTTCCCTAAGCTTCCCTTTTGATTACATTATTGAGCATATGGGAATATCCGAAGGAAACAAGACAAAAAAAAAAATAAAAAATAAGAAAATAGATACAATGTTTTCCATCACAATCAACGTACTTATAACATGTCGTCTTTTCTTGGTCCTTTTATTTTTCATTTGTCTTTTTCCCAAGCTCACTCATCTGCTTCATATTGTTGTGTGGAAACAAAAGGATACCTATACCTATGCTATGGAATTTCGTTCACTTTTTTTTTTCTTTTTATTATTATTTTTTTAAGTTGCACTGCATGCTATTCGTCCTCATTGTATATTGTTGACGTTTCTCTCATCATCGTGAAATATTGAAATTCTCTTAGCAGGGTAGATAAAGGTGCATATATGAGCATTGAGCATAGAGCATCACTATACACTTATACAGTAGTTGATGCAATGAAGGTTTTACCTTTGTTTGCCCTTGTCACTGTTATATGTAAATTCTGTTTATGTATTTTTTGTTCTTGTTTCTTACACAAGATGTACATCCAATTATGTTGACAGAATATACGTAGGTACATAGAACTTACCTATCTACCTAACACTAATCCTTACAACGCAAACGTAACGTACACGCTTAACTTTTAATTTCTTAAAAACTTTAATATCAAGCTTTCTGAGAATCCTTGCTGCCACACATTCTTGTTTGGATTATTTTTGTTTACATTATAGAGTCTTAGCAAAAAAGTAAAAGGGCAAAATATGATGAGGAAGTTGTAAAAGTTAGTTGAGGTCTTTTATAAGGTAGATGGATGTGCGGATCCTGTTGTTGGCATTTGCTTTTTAAGTAAGCTAAATGTTAAAAGTTGTTCGAAAGTGTATAAGGTTTACATTGAAAAAAGTACCTAGATCGCCCTAGATGGCTGGTTCTAGTTTAAAGATTAATTTTGTTAAATAAGATCACAACAAAAACATAAATGTTCAAAAAGTAGCCGAGTTATTCTATGTACAAAAACTTTGCGTAACAAGTCAGCCGTATAAAGTAATGAGATCTAAAAGTACGCCAAGTTCTAAGTTTATTAATGTTAAATATCAAATATTTTAAGTAAATTATAATAACGAAGAACCTCAAAATTATCAGAGAAATCTGTTATTTAATGAGTACTGACTTAAATTGAGTTGGTTTACTAGTCAAGCTTTCATTTCAATTTAGTGATTAGGAAAAAAAAAAGAAAACTTGGCAAGTAAACCAACTCAATTTAAGTCAGTAATCATTAAATAACAGATTTCTCTGATAATTTTGAGGTTCTTCCTTATTATACTTTACTTAAAATATTTGATACTTAACATTAATAAACTTAGAACTTGGCGTACTTTTAGATCTCAATAATTTTTACAGCTGACTTCTTACGCAAAGGTTTTTGTATATAGAAGAACTTGGCTACTTCTTTAACATATATGTTTTTGTTGTGGTTGCACTACTTTTTAGAAAGGTTCTTTTTATCAGGAGAATTGGGTGGAATAAACGCCCAATGAATGCCTCATAAGTAAAGTAAGTTTTTAATTTATGCCTTTTGTAAATACTACAAGTCCTATCCATCTACCAATTTTTATAAGTTAGAAGTGCCCCATTGAAATGATAATAATTGATAAGAAGAGGGTGGATGAAACGCCCCTGCATGAAAAATTTCATGATTTCAACTTTTTCTTTGTCTCTACGCCTGAAAACGAACCGCTTTACCAAATTTCATAATCCTGCACATAAACGGAAGTGCTCTCAATATATTTAATATTAATTCTGTGAAAATGGGTGTTTGCTACGCCCACTGAATGTTAAATCTCAAATTTTTAATTTTCCCTTTGCTTGCATGTCAAGTCCTATCGCTCAACCAAATTTCATCATTCTACGACAATCGAAAGTGCTCCATATAATTGATATCAATTCTGCGAAAATGGGCGGGGGCCACGCCCTCTGAATTTAAATTTTTAAATTTTAAAATTTTGCATTTGCTTGCACTTCTTGCCCTACCGTTTTACCAAATTTCATCATTCTACGACAATAACAAGTGCACCTCATAATTGATATCAATTCTATTCAAATAGGCGCGTGCCACGCCCCTGAATGTAAAATATCAAATTTTAAAATTTTTCCTTTGTCTGCGCTTTAAGCCCTACCGCTGTACTAAATTTCATCATTCCAGGACAATCAGAAGTGCTCCAAATATTTTATATCAATTCTATGAAAATAGGCGGGTACCACGCCGCCTGAATGGAAAATATTAAATTTTAAATTATTTCCTTTGTATACACCATAGGCCCTACCGAATTACAAGATTCTACGATGTCGGGAAATGTTCCATAATTTTGATGATCTGTCAGTGAGTCAGTCAGTTACGGTTTTTATGATTTTTGCAGTCTTATATCTCGGGAACCCTTAATGCCAAAGAATTGAAATTTGGTGAGTTGCCTAAACCAGTTGAGCTTAGCAAATGCTGCAATTTTGAAGTTTTTGACGTTATTGATACTGAACTTAGAGGGGGATCGAAAATCGCCTGAGTTTGGTCCTGTAAAAAGGGCGTAGTGCCAGAAATTGGCCGGGCATTACTGTGCCCTTTGATTAGGTATTTGATTCGAAATGAAAGATTTTTACATTTTAAAGGAAACGGAAAGTCAGTGCATAACAAAGTCACCCCACACATTCACTTAAGGGATTTTAGTTTTCAAATGCGTCTCTCAAATTCTTTCGAAATTATTGAAACTGTTCTAGAGGTAACATGCACGAAGTTTGATCAATCAATCGTTAGTTAGAGTCGTTTTGGAGAAAATTGATAAAACCGAAAATGTTGTTTGGCAGCTACATGTTCTAGATAAGCTAGAGACAAATACTTAATTTCTCCGTTAGGGAATTACATACAAAAGCTTCATACCAAAAACGAAGCAAATCCCGCCAAATTTTGTTCTTAAGACTTCTAGGAACAATAACATTTAAAGAAAAACCTGTTAATAATTTGTTTGATATTCTGTATTTATTGTCTTGACGGCACCATATATTAATCTTTGGAGTCGTTTTGAGGAAAAAATCTCTTTATATTAGTATTTGTTTTACAGATAAGTATCCTTATTTTTACTCAATTGTTTTTCCGAAAGATGTATTGAGGGTTAAAAAAAAAATTAAGTTTATTTTGTTCGATATTTTAACATAAGTTTTGTTTCTAAAAAAATGTTGGCAATTCAGTCTGTCTATCCGCGCACCTACAGCCTAAACGGCTAGACGGATTTTCTTTAAATTTGGAAGACACTTCTTGTTTTATCGGTAGTTCTTCTTTATTTTTTTTTATTTATATGTTTTTTTTTGTTCACACACTTCTTGTTTTATCGGTAGTTCTTCTTTATTTTTTTTTATTTATATGTTTTTTTTTTTGTTCAAAAAAAGGTTAATTTTCGTAGGTACTTCTAGAAGAACGGAACAAAACGGTTGTGCTGATATTTTTTATTTGTTTATGGTAAAGCTTTTACATTATTTTTAACAAACATTTAAAAAAAAAACTTACTATTGTCATTTTTTTTTAATCAAAAAAGACTTTTTTAATTTTTAAAATTTAGTTTAAGTGGTTTTTTATTATCTTGTAGAATATTTAAAAAAAAATCATGTTTCTAAACTTAAAATTAACTGCATACCCGACTTGCAAATGTTCAAAAACCGTTAAGAAACATTTTATTTTTCTCGAAAACAACTGCAAGAGTTTAAAAAAAAAAAAAGATTATTAGTAAATTAATAAATATTTAGTTTTGCTTTAATATTGATAGTAATTTTCATAGAACTTCTTTTCATATTTTCGACTTTCTCATTATTGGATAAACTGATTACAATAATTTTAATCCTAAAAAGTATAAACTTCTTGAATAACATTCCTTACCAAGTAACGTAAATAGAAACAAATTTTTTTAAATAGTTCCGTGAAGGATTTGATTAAACATTTAATGTCTTCAAAAATCGTCTGGGATTGATGGAATGAGCAACAGATTACTTAAAGCCCTACCTTCAACGGCCACCAAATTTCTTACAATGGTTTTCAATTGTTGTATGATCCTCTCGTATTTTCCAAATGATTGGATAGTCGCAAAAGTTGTTGCTATCTGCAAACCTGGCGAAGCAAAGGATAATCATAATAGTTACAGGCCTATTAAACTATATTGAGGATACGAAAATTTACCCTTATGAACAATTCGGTTTTAGAGCTGGTCACTTCACAAGCCATCAAATTTAAAGAATTAAAAATTACGTCAAAAGTAACTTAAATTCAAAGCTTTCGACTGGCCTAGTACTTTTAGACATAGAAAAAGCCTTTGACACTGTGTGGCATCAGGGGTTAATTTACAAACTTGTAATGTTTTATTTTCCGATTTATGTTATCAAGTTAGTATGGAGCTTTTTACTTAAAAGGATGTTTGTAGTATACTCAGGCAGTGTAAAGTCTGCACTTTTTGATATATGTTTAGTGGCGTTCCACAGGGTTTTGTGCTAGGACCCATACTTTTTAATATTTACATGTCTGACTTGCCATCTTTGGACGTAAATACTAATTAAGTTATGTTTGCTGACGACACAGCCCCTTTTGCGTCTAGCATATTACCTCGCAAGTTTTTTTTTTTATAATTTGCGCGCACTCAAGGGATTATGACTACCCTTATAATGATACGATATAACACAGTGCGAGCGGTAGCCTCGCAAGTAGCTCTTGAATGTTTCCAAAGCTCACTGAACATTTTACAAACTTTTTTTCATAAGTGGAAAATTAAAGCTAATGCTCAAAAATCACAGGCAATTTGGTTTTCTCGGCGTAGAAAATTAGAGTTTTTGCCACAAACAACGCTAAAGCTAAATTGAACTGATATCGCTTGGTCTGAGAGCTATGTCTTACACTTGATAAGAAACTGACTTTTGATAAACATATTTCCAACACGATCAACAAAACAAATCTTTTAATAAGAATTGTATACTCTTTCATAAATCGCAAATCAAGTCTTAGCATGCAAATTAAAATTTTAATATTCGAAACTATTTTCCAGCCTATACTCACTTACGGTCCAGTATGGTTTAACTGTGCTTAAACCCGTACAAGAAGATTCAAAGAATGCAAAACAAAATTTTAAAATTAATGCTAAATTTGCCATGCTATTTCTCAACAGTAAGTCTTCATGAAAAAGCTAATGTTAAGCAAATTAAGCTTGTACTATATGGCCTACAAGATAACTTTTTTAGAAGACGTTCCTATTCTGATAATGAGCTAATTCCTAATCTCTTAAATTACATATTTTGTTTATATCGCATTTAGATTTATGTGCAATTTTAGCTTTTAAGTATTATATAAGGGTTTTTTTCGTGTAGCTTTTCATTTAAGTATTCATTTAAGTAAGAAGCATATTTAGTCTAGGAGCTATACCCCCTTCCCGTAGGCACTTTAATGTCACCTCAGTTTGAGGGTGTTTTTTTATGTTTTCGGGGGTGGGGAATCCGAATCCGGAGTTAGATTTTGCAAAATCCGGTGCGAAGTCATTGTTATTAACGAATTTTGATACATTTTTGTAATGCAATTAAAGTTATTAATGTTAGGAACAAATGTTCCGAGCAAATGTTGTTCCTTATTTGTTAACGAAGAAACTTGTTTTTTATTCATGTAAATCGGTTGATAATTGCCCAAGGTATTGCCAATTGTTTCTTAGTAGGGAGGGAGCGCGAGACAGAAGGACGTGTTTTTAAGGTAAACGGTCAGAGTTATCGTGAACATTGTCGTAGAAGAAATTATTCTCTATATTCTGACAAACATTTTTGTTTTGTATTTTGTCTCAATTGAATAATAAGATTCAGAGATATACGCAGAAACGTATACTTTGGTTAAGATTTTTCACATTCACATGGTTAAATAAGCCCAACTTACTCAAATTTTCGCACGCATAAATCAAGTATTTTTTGTTTATACTCCTGATTTTAACTAATTAAAGCGTTTTTCAATTTTTTATTTATAGCGTCTAGTTTTGAAGATATAAATTTTTTTAAGGCATGACAGATTTATTCCGCATTCCAATTTTTTAATATAATAACAGCTTGTGCTTATACAGTGTGATTTGCATAAGGTGTCTCAAAACGCTAGATAGGTTGGACTTAGACAAGAAAAAAATTGTATGGGACGGGGTTTTTTTCCCCCCGTTTAGGCGAAAGGGGCAATTTTCAGAAATAAATCACTTAAAACAGAAAAAAGTATTTAAAAATAACAGTAATACTTAGAGCGTCATGCTATAGCATTTTGAAAAGCCAAAAGTCTATTCTTAAATATCATTTTCAAATTAAGTTGTTCGAGTAAACAGTTTTTGAAAAATTAGTTTTCAAACTCAAAATTAAAAAAAGACACAATAAAAAAAAATCAAACTAATCTTTTTTCAAAATTTTACGTTATTAAGTACTATTTTTGTTTTAAAAACTGAATGCTCTTATTAATTTTTGTTGTAAAAACTGAATGCTCTTATTAATTTTTAGTCGAATACTGAAAACCGCATGGTTCTAGGACTTTAACTTTTCAAGATATGAGCAAATAAATGAAGCAACTTTCTCATAGAACTAAGAAGAATCCGGCTAAATGACCATTTCAGCAACCAGTTGATTTATCATCAACCCCGTTTTTTCTTGTTTATACTAAGATGCTGGTTTCTTTATTTTTAAATATCTTGAAAAGTCAAAGTCCTAGAACCATGCAGTTTTAAATATTTGACTAAAAACTAATAAGAGCATTCAGTTTTGAAAACAAAAATAGTAGTTAATAACGTAAAATTTTGAAAAAAAATTAGTTTGATTTTTTTTGTATTGTTTCTTTTTTTTAATTTTGAGCTTGAAAATTAATTTTTCAAAAACTGTTCACTCGAACAACTTAATTTGAAAATGATTTTTAAGAATAGACTTTTGGCTTTTCAAAATGCTATAGCATGACGCTGGAAGTATTACCGTTATTTTTTAATATTTTTTTTCTGTTTTAAGTGCCTACGGGAAGGGGGTATAGCTCCTAGACTAATTGAAGCTGTAAAGAATTTTATTTTCTATATCTCTTAAATAAACATATTCATTAATTTCCAATTAAATGTACAAGTGACCTCAACTCCAGAAATTATTGTTATACCTTGGGCGAAACACAATAATTTCTGGAGTTGAGGTCACTTGTACTTTTTAATTGAATTTTATTCATTCACTCCACTTAAAACAGAAGTTATTTCAATATTTTAATATTTAAATTTCTTCATCTTATCATATTCATTAATGTAAGGAATTTCGAACTGCAACAAATAAAGAGATCTTTCTTAAACAATATTGCTTATAATAATTTTGGAAAAAATGTTTTTCTATCGATTTTTCAAAAACGGATTAATTAAATTTTTGAAAGCTAAATTTACAATGAAAATCCTAAAGTGGACTTTAGGTGAATTTTTGAAAATTCTTATTTTATTTTATGTTGTTACGTTTCGGGTGTGTTTACACCCTTTTTCAGACCTATTTTAAAATATATTATAGCTATAGATAATTATATACATAAATAAAAACGTGACAACATAAAATAAAATAAGAATTTTCAAAAATTGACCTAAAGCCCACGTTATAATTTTCATTATATTATTGAAGAAAGGTCACGAAAAAAGGGAAATATTTATAAATAATTACTTTAAATTCGTGTTCCAATATTTTTTTTTTTAAATGTTTTTAAAATGTTATATATAAAAAATTATGAAATCAAAAATAAAATAATATAAGTTCAAGAAATCAATTGGCATCCTTTTAATATAGCTCAAACTATTATAGCTAATTTAAGCAATTAAAAGAAAATAATTTTATGGATTTGAATATTTTTTTAATATCCATGTTATTAGATAATAGTTATACACACAATTTTGTATTAAATCTTAAAATTTCAAAATTTTATTTCAATTCGTTAAACATTACATTATTAAACCATTACCATAATTGTCAACACGGCAATATCTAACAACATTGCAGCTGCCAACTACGAGAGCAAGTTCGTGCGATCCAGTCGTGCGTCGTTTTCCAGAAAAATAAAATATCTTTCAATATTGTTAGCAAAATTTGTGTTAAAAAAAAATAAAAGCGCTAGATGGAAGCTTTGTTTAAAGAAAATCGATTCAGCTATTAAAAGGATTATAGTTTATTAACTAAACATTTTAAATCTTGTATCTTTATTATACTCAAACGATGGTATATTATCTTTGACGAAATAAAAATTTTTAAAATATGTCAAATCAAATGATTTTTACCTTTTTCTGTTTGGTGCTCTGGCAGCGATTTTTTATTTTATAACGCTTGTGTTACTTTCAAACATTGCACGACTACCTACTTATCTGTATCGAACTACAAATTCTCTTTCTATTCCTTTGGTCTGGAAGTTTTTTGAAGTGAAACTTCTTTGGGCGCGTTGAGAGTGAAATTTCAAGGTTGAATTTTTGTGAAACGAAAAAATGTAACGCCACATGTGCAACGCTGAGATCATTGATTAGCTAAGTGGTGGGAGGTAGAGTAAAAGTAAAAATTTTTATTAGGCGTTTTTCTTTTTTAGTTCAGAGCAGAGCCTGAACTGTCAAACAAAAAATTGTGTTTCTTTTTTATCTCTGAACGTTCAGAGCTTCAAATTTGTGTTTCTTTTTTCGTTCTGAACGTGCTCTGAGCTTGTTCAGAGCGCGCCCTATGAGCTCAGAATAAAATAACTGAGCAGACCGAGTTGATTGCTGAACACAAGCATTTGATAGGTGAAATTGAAAAAAAGTGACAGCTTAGTGTTCAGGTGTGTTTCGAAAATAATTCTGAGCGCTCAGAACCAGAACACGCTTTGTTCAGAGCATGCTCGATATGCTCGGACTCTGTTCAGAACTCTTTTCTGAGTTAAAAAAGAAAAACGCCTATTGATAGGCTAATATATATTATATTGCAATAAGTTTGGATTTTTTGATAATCAATATTATTGTAGCAGATAAAAGGGAAAATGTCCTTTTTTGTCTTTTTTCTAATTTCGTTAATTAGAATGCTAGAGTATTGATTTTTTTTTGGTGGATAGATAATGAAATTCTAAGAATCTTACTGGTTTAAAATTTTTGTCTATCTCCTACTGGTATGCAGATATAAATTATTTTAAAAATTTTATCTCAAAATAGGCTAATTTCAAAAAATTGAATTAAATCAGAAGGGTCAGCTAAAAATTTGAATTATATATGGTTGCAAAATACATAAAACCAAATTAAAGTTGTCATATACAAATTTTTGATTTTGCAGAGATTTTGAGTGTAGGAATTTCGGGAAATAGTCGGAAAACCTACTCAAATAAACTGATTTATATCTTTTAAATTTTCACCTGTTTTTACTTTAAATTTTCACCATTATTATTTAATTTTCAAGTTTACAACCCCAACCCATTGATCATCTTGATATAGAACACTTAGCTGCGTCTTACGCATATAAGCTTAATATCCCTATACATATCGAGATTTTTAGATCGCCAAAGAAGTTTCACTTCTGCCACGAGTACTGAGTTACACGCGCCCTTTTTTTTTTATTTAACTTTATAATAAGATAACCTTTGGATATCTTTATCAAATTGTTAAAGAAGAAACCTTGGCAACGACCCTAAAATCATTAAAAACAGATTTTACTTTGAATCTTTTGATAAACCGAAATTGATTAAAATAAAAGTTATTACGAAGGTATTTTTTCGTTTGTGATGTGCATACATATTGTGGTAATTTTTTTTTTTTAATTTTTGTTTGATAATAAAAGCTGATTAAATTTTATATCTTGATTATAATTTGTGTCTTTGAGGAAGCAAAAATCAATGGTTTGGTTTACTTAATGACAAAAGGTGTAAGTTGAAATTTAAAAACGTACAAATTTCAAATGAAATTCCTTGATTACTAACTTAAGGTTAATGTTTACAGATTTTTGATTAATGTTTATACTCGTATATCGTATTACCTCTATAAATAGTTTTTTTTTTTTGTATTATTATCTAAATAATTTTTCATGGTAAACAATATCAATATTTTGATTGTACCTTTGTGTATAGGTTAAAGTGTTTGATATGATAAGTTTATCTGCTTGATATGGATTTACCAGAACTAGGTGACGTTATGGACCCAAACCTAATTTTATTAGTTTTATATAAAAATTAGCATTTTCAAAGACTCAGATTTACTTACGATTTGAATTAATTATCTGTTAACTTTTCAATCAAAAAAAAATAAAAAATACAATTTAATTCTAAATTTGAAAATTTTTACTGTTTTTTGGCATTTTTGTTGGGCCTATTAATCCCGCCGCAGAGTCAAAAGTCCATAATAGACTTTTGGCCCACTTGGATGGGTCAGAAGTCCACAATTCTGTTGTGGAGATTTAACCCACCCAAGTGGGTCAAAAGTCCACAAAAAGTGGGTCAATATTCCGCAATTTTAGAAAGAAGTGGGTTATAAGTACACAATAATTTCATATTATAATATTGAAAAAATCAGAACAATTAAGAATTATTTATTTATTTTGTTAAGAATTAATTTGTACAATCTTCACTACATGTTAACTTAAAGCAAAGCAACTGACAACATAGGCTCCTGCCTGAAGTGACAGGTGTCAAAGTGCCAGATGTCAAATTGACAGGTGTCAACGTGACAGATCTTAAAGTGACAGATGTCAAAGTGACAGATGTTAAAGTGGCAGATGTCAAAGTGACAGACGTCAAAGTAACAGATGTCAAAGTGACAGATCTCAAAGTGGCGGATGTCATAATGACATATGTCAAAGTGACATATCAAAGCGACAGATTACAAAGTGACATTAAAGTGACATTGAGAATTCGACCAAGAAATGGATTTGATCGAGTCGTATTGAGTCAAGATGTTCAATGAATTGATGCATTTATTCGATTACGGAAATGGTGGCATTTTCTTTCTTGATGCTTTCAGTGGAATTGGAATTTTTTCTTCTGATTTCACTGATTTTGACTACGATTGGTATTGTCCTCTTAGAGGATTGATTCTACGTTGTAAGAAGGGGGTCGGACCATTCTGCATTGAAAGTGACATTGACTCTGCAAGTGGATGAAGAACCCACATGCAACATTTTAACGAAGTCTGCGATGGCAAAAGTATTGCAACAATGTAACATTACCACCAAAAACGACTATTACAAATGTAAAACTTATAAGAATTCGAAGGAAAATCACAATAAATTTTGGCAAAAGTTTTGCTTATGACACGCTTTCATTTCAAAAGTAAATAGATTGAATCAGCAATTTTTAAGAAAGACAAATATGTATATGGTTTTCAAGGGCATCGGTGGGAAGTTACTAGTGTGGGTCGCACTCAGCCTCTTTTAAATGTTGTTTTTTTTCGCGAATAGAATAACAACCGTACTTTATATTTTTGGCATTGAAATTGAATTCAACAAATTTTAAAATATAAAATTGTTTTATATTTGGAATATTTAACGCGTGTTTACCAATATTAATAAAAGGATTGATATTTTTTTGACATTAAGAGTTTATTAACAAGATTTTTCCGGCTTAAACCTCAATACTCTGGGAAATGATTCTTTTTTCGAGTTGTGGTCAAAATTCTGAATATGCCAAAATTCGGTATCTAAAAATCTGTAAGACACTAGGGAGCGGGTCAAAATTCTAGATTTCAAAATTCTGTATGACCAAAATTCTGTTTGAAATTTTTTTGAAAATACTGTATGACCAAAATTCTATATATTTCAGAATTCTTTATTTCAAAATTCTGTAGGTATATCCAACATTCTGTATATCCAAAATGCTGTATGTGCAAAATTCTGTTTTTAAAAATGCTGTTTATGCCCAAGTGTATTATTTTAAAGAAGAATTAACATAAACAACAATAATTTTCGATTTATAAAATTGAATTAAAAAAAATAATAAAACATAATTCCAGGTAACCACCTAAACGTACTTCCTCAATCAGGAAATGTTACTCAAATCAGGTCTCTTTCTCATAATACTACATACGTCGAATTTTCTTATTATTCAGAATTTAGTTTTCCTTTTTCTAATGTGACCCCCATTTTTGGCCTTGCAACCTGTGCGTTTGCGAAATTAGATCTGTTTTTAAATTCAATATACCATATTTTGAATCTAGTATTTGACTATAGACGTATGTTGGTATTCCAACATTAGTTATTCAACTTCATTTCTACAAATATTGAGAAACGCACAACATCGCTTACGAGTGTTCATATTTTATCAGTATTCTGAATCAAGGATTAATCCGAATTAAAGTCGTATTTGTGATGTTTATTCGTCGTGTGAAATTTTTTAAACGATATTTATACATTCTGGTGCCAGGCCTCAAAATGGGATTGGCGGTTAATGAGGACAAGACGAAGTATATGCTGTCATCGAGAGAGGAATCTCAACATCGTCGACTCGGGCAAAATATCACGATGGACAGATATAACTTCGAAGTTGTCAAGGACTTTGTCTACCTGGGCTCCACTATTACATCGCAGAATGACATCAGTGCAGAGATCAAGCGAAGAATTACTCTTGCCAACCGCTGTTTCTTCGGTCTAAGAAGGCATTTAAGTAGTAAGGCCCTCTCTCAGAGAACCAAGGAGACTTTATACAAGACCCTAATCATCCCGGTCCTGCTTTATGGGTCAGAAGCATGGACACTGAAACATTCGGATAAAAATCTGCTAGGGTGCTTTGAGAGGAAGATTCTTCGTGTGATTTTCGGTCCGGTGTGTATCGAAGGAGTACGGAGGAAAAGATTCAACGACGAGCTATACGGGCTATACAGCGACGTTGACCTGGTCAAAAAGCTGAAAATACAGCGGCTGAGATGGCTGGGGCACGTGGACCGTATGGACAGCAAAGCACCTGCCCGACGAGTCTTCGAATCCAACGATGGGGTACGCAGCAGAGGAAGAACCCGTAACAGGTGGCGCAAACAAGTGGATGACGACATCAAAGCACTCGGTGTGCGCAACTGGAAGCGGCTAGCTAGGGACAGAGCTGGCTGGAGGGGCTTGTTAGTTGAGGCCGAAGCCCATCCTGGGCTGTGGGCGCCATCAAAAGTGAAGTAAGTAAGTAAGATGCATCTTGTTGTTGTTGTTTTGCATCTTTTGAATACTTCCGTTATTTTCTTAGAATTTTCAAAGGCAGGAAAAAACTCCAGCTTGTTGTCTTGCCAGTAGGCATTTCATTTTTTTTTAAAGTGGCAGCAGTTATAAAATATTCTAATCTTCAAATTTACTAAAAAAAAGAAACGTAGTTTTGACTGATCTTACGGCAGCAACAAGCTTTTTATCATAAAAAATCTTTACTCTGTATTTAAAAAAAATCGTTTTGATAATGTAAAAACTTGCGCACTTGTTTACATTATCAAAACGATCTTTTTTTTAAACACAGAATTTTTAAATACAGAATTTTGGTCATACAGAATTTTTATCATACAGAATTTTAGAATACAGAATTTTGTGTGACTAACATTTTGAAAAACAGTATTTTGAAATGCAGAATTTTGAAAACAGAATTTTGACCATACTTCAACTTCTTTAAGTACAAAATTCTGTATTTCAAAATCCCGTAGGAATTTCAAAATTCTGTATTCCAAAATTATCAAAAGATTTTTTTCATTATTTCCAGAATTTTTTATTAGATAAAAATGCAGAAAATTCATTAGAATTGAAATGTACAAATCACATAAAGGAAAAGTAATATATCGCTTCAACAGTCCTATATTTTACTATGCAAGATTTTCCAACACTTGTCAAACATTTATTTTTTTTATTTTTTTGATTAAAAATGTGTAGAGCATTGCAATACAGTATTTTGAATTTTCCAGAATTTTAATACAGAATTTTGGATTTACAGAATTTTGAAAAATAGAATTCTGAAAATATGGATATTAAATTTACAGAATAATGGAAAACAGAATAAAGTTCGCACAGAGTTTGTCCGACATATACAGAATTATGAAATACAGAATAAAGATCCGTTCCCTTCTTTTTCCTTTTTGATAAAAACAATCATGTACCTAACATTTATGTACACCTGTTTTTGATTAAATATTAAATTACAAAATTTATAAATTGATTTCCACCAATTGTCAGAACATGAAGAATGAAAAATTAAATGATTTTAAGAACTTTGGTGCCCTCTAATTTATTGGGCCTCGGGTCCTAACGATAGAGAATTTTTAACCTAGATGATAAGAAATTTTAAAAATTGAAAGCCCTTTTTTTTGAAAAAAAAAAAAAAATCAAAATGAATCAGTTTCTTTGAAAAGTTGACGAAATGCAGAGGTACCAATTGGTGCTGAGGAAGTGAATAATTTAGTTGGTAATTTTATACTATGGAACAAAGCAAGTCACTTCTATACAAAGAATTCCAAATAAAAATTACTCAACGCAATAATTATCTATTGTTTGTTTTTAGGTTTTTTACTTTTAGCATCAGCTGCGTTTCAGATTTTAACTTAAAAATTGAGACTGAAATTATTCGTTAAGTCTCTATATAGTAAATCCTTTTTTTTTTCATTAAAGAAAAAAACTCCATAAACATTCGACAGAAAAAAAAACTTACAAAATTCTTCATTTTTAATGTCCTCTTCTTCCATTCGACAACCAGCATTCAGGAAAATTATTTTCTTAATTAGGAATCTCTTGAATTTGAGGCTCCAAAGATGTATTTTTCCAAAACAGTATCCAGTTCTGTTGATGGTGGTATTTGTTGCATTAACTACTGTCATTCACTTTTCAGCACCAAATCGAAAATCGATTGGATTTACAATGTTCAATATTAATACACACACGATTCGAAACGACAACGAAACACAAAAAAAATACACGCTACTGATATCAGAACCTGTGGAGTGCTGCAACAACCGTACCGCACTAAACTTATCTCGTTAAGTATAGATAAAATACTGGTGGGTATGTGAAGTACTTACATTTCGGTTTGTTTTCGTTTTTAACAATTATAATTATTTTCCAGCGATGAATTGTTGGTATTTTATTTGTTTTATTAAAATCAAAACCAACAAAAAAATAAACGAAGGTATCAGAATATATGTATATGTTTGATATCTTTGACGAGATCCGCGTTATCATTTTATGATGGAAGAAACCAACCTTCCAAAACAATATATGGCTATATGTATGCAGTACCTATGTACATACATATATACTATATAAAGTTCCTTGGATTGGCTTGGTTTGCTGTTTTTTTTTTTTTTTTGTATTAAAGCTTTACAGATTGTAGAGTTGATAAATCTTGATGTTGGAGGGAGGAGGTAAGACATTGTAGATTTTCAAATTAATTCATATTTCTTTTTTAATTTTAAAGCAAATACGAGTTTACACGAGCCACGAGGAGTGAATGATGAATAATGGATGAGACCGATGATACAATTTAGTTACAAGATTTGTACCCTTAATGTGATGCAATTTGTATGTTATATTATAAATGTGGGTAAATCGATGATATGTATATCCAAAATATGTCACATAAGTCATTGTATGTCAAGGGGGAAAAACTCAGACATAAACTAGAGAGAAACTGTTGCATTCGACATCGCACAAAACGACTAAAATGGGTAGGGATCATGTGGCGGATTTTTGATGGATGTTTTTCAATTCGAAATAATTTTTTGTATTGTTTTTATAATTTCGCAATAAAATTACATATTTGACAATTTGTGTTTGTCAACTTTTTATTTCTTCATTTTGCATATTGTATGTATCGTGAATTTCATTACGTACTTTGCACGATTTTAGCTTGTAGTTTTTTATTACGTATTTCATTATTTTGCATTTATTTAATTTACAACGTATTTTTTTGAGCAACTTGGCCTTTTGTGGCTTATTCCAAAATATCTCCTAAATGGCTTGGTTGATTTTGTCATAATCTTGTGATTTGGTGCTTGTAAGTTAGTCAAAAAATATTGCATTCAAAATTTTAAAAAGAAAAATATTTTTATTTTTATATAAATGTATGTACATTAGAGTGGTCCTTATAAAACAGTGTCTTATTTTGAATGATGCACCTCCCTAATTTGTTCTAAATAATAAAAAAAAAAAATCATGTACATTTTTTACCCCAAGACGTGTGAAGTTTTATATGTGAAATCCCATTTCAAATTTGAAAATCTTAATTTTGGTAATGATTGATAAAAAAAAATTGAATTTTGTAACAACATGTAGTCACTTTTGTCACATTTATAAAAATGTATCTGAACAAAATTTACAACTGTTATTTCCCTACTTATAGCCATTTAAACAAAACGATTTTTTTGTATTTAATTTTAATTTTAATAAATGTTGTAAAATTTTTTTTAATACATTTTATTAAACGTGTCAAAAATTACTAAATTTGTGCAAAAATTCAATTCTCTTTATCAATCATTACTAAAATTATGAATTTTTTAAAGTTGGATGTACAAAAATACATGAGATTTTTTATATGACTTCAGACAAAATGAGCAAAAATTTGACAGGATTTTTTTTTTATTTATTTAGGGGGGGTGCGTCCTTCAAAATATCGGGTTTTTCAGTAAGAGCGCTACAAAAGTTTTTTTAAATAAAACAAAAACGGTTTTGGATATCAATTAAATTCTTTATTCCTGTGAAAGAACGTTCGATGCCATTATGTATGGAACTCAATTTCTTTTGCATGGCCACCACGGGCACGCTTGCAGAAGTTCAGACGCTGAACCCAATTTTCGACGATTTTCATAAATCGGCCGATACTGCTCCAATTTCACGTTCGATATTCATCAATCGTCGCTGGCTTGTTGGCATAGACCATAGAATTGACGTAGCCCCACAGGAAATAGTCTAACGGCGTCAAATCGCACGACCGAGGCGGCCAAGCGACTGGACAATTTCGTGAGATAACGCACGTTCTCAAAACTTGGTTTCCAATAAATTGATTGTGACATTCGCTGTGTGGCTTGTGGCGCCGTCCTGTTGGAACCACATGTCCTCCAAGTCCATATCATCCAATTGGGGCCAAAAATATTCGGTTATCATTGAACGGTAGCGATCCCCATTCACAGTAACGTGCCGGTCTTGATCATCACGGAAGAAGTACGGCCCAATGACGCCGCCGGCCCATAAACCACACCAAACCGTAATTTTTTCGGGATGCAATGATGACTCTTGGAGTACGTGTGGATTGCTGCCTGACCAATAACGCAAAATTCGCCACAACGACGTCACAAAGATGCCCAGCGCTTAAGAACGACGTGTGAGAGACACATTTGGGCTTTCTGCAACTGAAAACTCAGCGGCAGTTATATTCTCGACACTACGGGCACTTCTTTGGCTCACTGGCACGGGAACATTTTGTTCTGTGCCTGTGGATTCAAATTTTTCCGCTAGACGCTCAATTGTTGATCTGCTAGGACGATTATGACGACCATAAATTGGACGTAGCGCTCCTAACGTTGAGGCCACTGACTTCGAATTTCGGTAGTAAATTTTAATAATTTCGACTCGTTGTTGGCTAGTATATCTTTCCATCATGAAATGGCAAACCTTACTGAAGAGAAATGTCAAAAGAGCGGCAAGAAATATGGTGTCGTTTGCTGTCCCTGTTGCTCTACTTTTGTTGCGTCCCTGTTGAAAAACCCTTTACGTATATGATTTTTTTCACATTTTCAAAATCGCTATTGTTTTTATTATTTTCTCGCTAACTTTATAAAAATGAGTGCAATAGTGGCTCAACTGCATTTTCAGTAGAGCAAAAATAAGAAACAGATTATTTTCAAACAAAGAAACATAGATTTGATTTTCTTCTTCGAATATTCTCAAAAAATAACAGGGTTTTAATTTTGTATGCATCATCTTTCAAAATATCGTTATAGTTGATTTTAAAGTCATATTTCACCACTATTGCACCAAGGAAAAATGTAAAAAAAAAACTAAAAATCTATAAAGACAGGCCAAGGATTTGTAAATAAAATAATTTTTTTATTTTATTTTTTTATTAGGCTTTTTGTTAATATAAGCCGTGTTTTTTTAATACTCATTAATTAATCACTTTTTTATTTTAAACGCAAAGCAAAAACAAATCAGACTACTCAGTGTTTGTTTTGTTTTTGTTTTGCTTATAAAATTTAAAAGTGAGTAATTAATGAGTATTTAAAAAACTCGGCTATTGTTAAAATCAAACATTTTTATTCTTTTCCTGAAGTGTGAGGATACATAAAAGCCTTTACGGTATTTGCAATAGAATTGTTATTTCTAAGATCAGTGCAAAAATTATGATGTATTGGCGCTATAAACTGGTGAAGGTCCAGCAAATCCTTATTCTTCTCGATGCTTATAGATCTTCGATAGGGGTATAAAGTTTTGAGGTTGAGGCTTGCTATGCTCACACTAATTATTTTCGAAATACAAACACTTTATAATGGAAACACTTCTTCAAGAGAATATTTAAAACATATTGACAAGGGGTCGGTCTTTAAATATTGAAGCTCAAAAATCTTGAGGCAGTGAACCTTAGCTCCTTCTGTAGAGATCTTTTTACTTGAAATATTTTTTCCAACTCCAAAGTGAAGAAAAAGTGGTATTTGGTAATTTGTATGACACAGAATGATTGTTTTTTTTTCGCTGAGTCTATGACTTCTATCCAATCATTGGGGATGTAAATATTTGGAAAATGTTTGTTTTCTTCTGAATCAACATCTTGGTTGCATTGTAAATACGAATGTCCACTGACAAAAAACTTATGGCTAATTTTATCAACTTCGTGTGCGATGTTCCAAACACGTAATGCACTAACTATGAAATGGGAGCGACAGCTGCACCATTAACTTTAGTATGTAACTCTTTAACTTCATACCTACCTTATCGACGAAGATTATCAGGCTACCCACCCATGTTTAATGCATTGCATTGATGTCACTTGTGAGCAAATAGTATAAAATAATTGACCTTACTTAAAATTTCAAACAACAAAATCAAACGGCCTAAATGGTAGATAGGCCACTCTTGCACTCAAGAATTTAATTTGTTTGTGTTTGGCCTAAGTACAAAAGGCCTGTAACTATGGCATGAAGCCGAAAATTAAATAAAATTAAATGCAGAAATGAGGAATAAACTCAATTTCGCTAAAATTGCAGTTAGGCCACTATTGCACTCCCGTCCTGAACTATACATCATTATTGTCTTGCTACATTCTAGTTATTAGCTACAAGCAGAAGTTAGTGCGATCCGTTCGTGCATTTTTTCTTTCTTTCCAAGACCTGAACAGGCAACTTCGATGCTTACGATAAATTGTCTCACAAGCGTTAACTATTAATTTTTCATTAAAGCTTCTGGCTTCTGCATACAGCGGTGGACCGAACTGAGGACCCCACTTTTGTGCTTTGGAGTACATCTGAACATTGGTCTTCAGCAGACGTTTGACGGTAGATTATATGAATTTATAGAAGGTAACGTTGGTAGACTGTCAAGCGCCCTTAACTGAAATCCACAAACAAACATTTTTTTTAGTACAAAAAACGAAGTCGCTTAGCGCTTGAACAACGTTGGGAAATATTAAAAAGTTAGTTCCAAAGTGACTGCTCTGTAGCCCAAACAGTGTGTTTTTTGAAATGACTTTTGTTTTACTGGAATTAAAGACATAGATTTAGACGACCTCTGGTTCATGCAGGATGGCGCGCCATGCTATATGGCCGCCTAGGAGCTGTGATTTGACCCCTTTGGACTTTTTTTGTGAGGAATCGTGAAAGTAGATGTTATGCCAACAATCCGAAAACGATTCAAGCATTTAAGGCCAATATCATCCAAGTAATCCGTGAGTAACAGCCCGAAACCTTCAACAAGGTCTGCGAAAATTCGAGTGACAAAATGCGCTACTGCGAAGCCAGCTGAGGCAGCCACTTGAACGACGCACGTTCTGTTCCATAATTTGTGGTAATATTCTCTCTTACTAATAAAGCCATAATACATGGATAAAATTAAATTATTTTAAAAAAGAAACTTGTATCTGACCCACCGTGTTCATTATGTTCAGCCATTCAGGCTCCAAATAGGAGTATATTTATCGCACTAAAAAAACAGAACTTCGCAAACTAAAATCTCACATTAACACATCACGTTGGAAAATTTCGCACTGAAAAATAAAATCCTGCAAATGGAAAAAGAAAAATCAAAGGAAGTTATAAAATCCTTAAAAAAAAGTCCTGTTTATCTCAGTCCGGCGTGAGCGGGCAAGAGGACCAAAAAAGGGAGTTAAAATTCTTTCACTCGCGAAGCGGACGACCCAATGTAATGTTTATTTTACATAAACTAAAAGCACACCATCTGACAACATACACAAACGAAAAACCTAGCATAACGTAACTTATATAAGTCGAATGTGTTTTTTAAACTTTAATGCGAGATTTTAGTTTTCGTGATTTTAGTTGGCAGGTTTTTGTGAATACGAGATTATAAAAATCGGGTCTTCGTAATTGCGAGACTAAGAAAAGCTGGTTTCTATAATTGCGAGATTTCGTATTGCGAGATTTCGATTGCGAGAATAATAATTAAATCATTTCAAATCAATGCTGGCGCAAGCAATGTTATTTATTGCTCACTATTACCAGTTGTAAAGCGCTTTTTACTTTGAAAAACTGAATTAATAAAAACCACAAACAAAAAACCCCTCCATAGTTCACTATGGCGTATACGTGATTTTTTTTCGCATTTATGGTACAACCAATTTTTATTGATTTTGTTTTTGCTCTGAAAGTTAAATGATACAAAAGTGGTGTGTGTTTGTTTTGGCAATCTTCAATTTTTTGAATAGCATACATGTAGATTTTAAGAAGTGGCAATCATTACCAATCTTATACAAAAAAAAATTGTAACGCGACTTATTGAATAAGTAAAAAGTTTCATTAAGCAAATAATTAAGTCATCTTAAGCTTCAATTCTAATTTAACCTATTTTTATGAACAGGGTGTATTTATGTGAGACTAAATGGAGGTAAGGGCCATAGCTCAAGAGCCGACAGCAAATTTTGGTTGTGAATGTATAACCAACATCTGAGTATGAGAGTTTAAAGGGGCATATTTTGTGATTTCAAAATCAAAAGTCTGGTTCTCTTTTCAGCCTTTGGCGGGACGGGGTGTTGAAAATAAAGTTTTTCTAAATTTCTTATCAGAGGTATTAGCACTTCAATAATAATTTTTTAAATAAATCATGATGCTTTGTAATTTTCCCTCAGTCCAAATATTGTAATCTTGGTGATTGGATTAATAGAACTCAAGCAAACATTAATCGTCTTTTTTTTTTTTTTTGAGTCTCTGTTTTGTTGATATTTTGCGTTTTATAAATCTCAAAGAAAAAACGGATCAGGTTCCTTTAAAAAGCTTATATCTTGGATTCTATATCTGGGATCACCAACATAAGTCTAAATGTGTTTAGACTTAGGGAAAATGACAGAGCATCATGATGCATTTGAAAAAAAAAACTGACAAAAATTGTGAAAAAATTGAAATGATAATACACCTGATAAGAAATTTGGAAAATCTCTATTTTCAACTTCCTGCTCTCGGCAAAGGCTGAGAAAAAAATCTGCCAGACTTAATTTCGATATCAAAAAATATGCCTCCTCATACTAAAATTTTGGTCATATACCCACTCCCAAAATTTGCTGTCGACTCTAAGACTACCAGGGCTTGACAAGATTTAAGTATTTTGGTCACAACCAATAATAACGGCTGTTTTTTTTTTGTATTTCAAGAACACATTTCAACGAGTTTCATGATATCCAAGTAATAAATTAAAACCCGCTAGCTACCATAGAAACTAATTTTGTGGTTTTTCTTTTATAATTTTATAAAGAATTGATTAAAGTTGAATTATTATCATCATCAATATTAAGTTCATAAACTTAATTCTTTAGTATTACAATTTTCCAATTGGAATTCAAATTAACAATTTGATAAATGATTTTTGGTCACAAACATTCCAATTCAATCGAATTGTTTTTTGTTGACAACTAACCCATAAGTTAAATATACCAAGGTACATATATATATATACCATGTTGATATATTTTCATTTCAATTCGTTTCCATTTGTGTGCTGTGTGTGTGTGTTATGCTCCTGTTCAAGAGGATTAATAATGCCTGGCCATTGCCTCTCTAAACCCAAATAAAAATAAGAATATTTCTGTGCCGAAACATTGATGAAGGTGAAATTCCAAAGAATTTCGACAAAATACTCTTTAATGAGCCTCTATTTATGACATTTTTCAGAGAAAACAGGATTGAATTGAAAATTAAGTATTTTCCAATTCAATTCACAATTCCGATTATGATGCAAATTAATCAAAATTTATCAAAAGTTCTTATTTATGATAACCCATATGTGAGACTTGCCGCACGTGTTCAATAAAATATGCCTCGGGCTTACAATTCAAAGAGAAATTCGTATAGTATTCTTATTCGTATATAAATCATACTTCTGACGCTTTGTGGGGGCTCGCAACAAAATACAAAAATTGTATGAAAAATCTTAAAATTGGAATTTAAAAATAAAAATCGAAGCGAGAACAGTTCTCAATTTATTTTACAAGTCTGCAATGAATTTGATTTCTTATGCCATCTTATATGTCAAAGTTTGTAGAGTGTGTTAACTGCAAATGGGACACTTACTATACTATAAAAATGTATATTTGATGATTATGAATATAATCTCACTTCTTCATAATTATACCTTCCTTGACATTGATATTTTCATTTAAGTTTACAAAAAAAAAAAAAAACACACACACAAAAAACAAAAGCCTGCAGGTCAACAATGCTGTCACATTATGTGCAAATATTAGAAAACTCAAGAGGGTAATGTTCTGAAAGTATTACAAAATGTAAAAAACGAAAAAAAAAATACGGAACGAGATGATTAAGGTTGCCTGCTTCCGGGAAGTATAATAGAAATATTTGCCAGCGACATACCTATTTTATTTTGTTTGTTCGTTTTGTTCTTATAGAATATAATAGAGGAAAAGTAGGTTAATGTGTAGGATACTAGAGCATAAGGCTACAGGTTGTTGTTAAAGATAAATAGCGAACAAAAAAACGATAACTTTTTACTTTGAAGACATTTTTGTATTGTTTTAATACTTAAACGAGCCTTAATTGTTGCAACAAATTTTTGTTGTACTTTATAGTAGATGCAAATATTCCTTTTTTTTTAAATAAGTGTGCAAATGTGCTTGTTATCTTATATTTTTATTTTAAAAAGATGATGTATTTTATTTAAGTATTTAATTAATTATTTTTTTGATTATTACTTTAATTAATTAATTTATTAACAAAAAAACAAACTTTCTCTATATTTAAAAATGTACAGATTTCACTCATAGAGTAAGAATAGGAGCATTGAAAATGACTTGCATTTGCTAGATAAAACAAAAACATAACTAATTGTTTGCACTTAAACAAAATTCCATTAATTAAAATTAAGTTGAAGCAAGATATGTTATAGAGAACTCCTTGTTTAACATAAAAACACAATAAAAATAAATAATTCCATGTTTTTGAATTTTGAAATTCTTGTAAGGAGGTGATGTTGACAACTTATCGTGATGCAATAGGGTACAGTATAATTATTTTAATTTGGTAAGCTTTTCATTTGTGAAAGCTACAAAAATAGTTGTAGGTAACTGATGGCTGAACACAAGACTGTAACTTCAATCAAAAGTGCTCAACTTTGTGTCATAGCATACATTTCATGCAACAACTAAAACGTTATATTATAGAGCTCTTCACTGTTTTCGTATCTTTTTATTTTGACAGTGATATTCAAGCTTCATCCACAGCTACCTACACCATTAGGTTTAACCATTTCCCAACGTGCTTGGAAGGTTGAAGATCCAAGCGATTCCTATCATTATTATTTTTTTGCAAATATCATCTTGCCTGAATCTGTTATTCTACTTTTACTGACTACTGCCTAGTGACTTTTTCAGACTTAATTGACTTCATAACCTACCTGTAGCAAAAAGTTGAAGTTTTCTCAATTTTATACTGCACCGAATTTTGTTTGATAATTAACATCTGCAATGTAACACTTGAACTTTTTTTTGTTTGTTATCGTCATTTATTCTTTTTTTCTGTGTCGGATAAAAGCACATTTTTTTATTTCATCTTCATAAATGGCTATGAACGGGCTCGACTGTATAATGATTTCTTCCTTTCGACTTCGTCAATTGTACTAGCTATCTTCAACTACAAGTGAACAAACTGCTATTGATAGAATAGAAAAGAATAGTTTTTGTTGTTTGTTTCAGAACGTTTGGAGCTTTCAATAAGTGCGCAGCTATGTTTGATTAACATAAGCGCTTAATTGCTGACAACAGAAACAGAAGATTGAAATCCTTCAGTAAAATAAAAAGTAAGGAACGATTTAATCATTTATCTGTCCGATTGAGTGTTACAACAGCTTGTCTTTAATAACCATAATTCAAAAAGCATTAAATTTGAATTTGTATTAGATTTCCAACTTTGTAATCTCTAGTTTATGTAAAGCATATGCCACCCAACGAATTTAAATTAATAGTTTCTGAATAATTAGGTAGGTGAAAAAAAAAACATTAACTAAAATTGTTTTAAATTTTTTCGAAGTTTTCAAGAATTTGTAGATAGTTTTTTTTTTTTGTAAATCTTAAGGTCAGTATTTTTAAACCTTAATTTGGAGGATCCGTTTAGAATTTTGTAAGTTGCGAATTTATTTTATATTTATTCGTTTTGCCCTTGTTAAATTAATCAAACATTTTTTTTTTAACATTATCTTATACCTAATCGTAGGAGGTTTAAGTCAATATGTGCTTGGGGTTTGTTTTACAAATCTGTAAAATTTTGTATCATTTTTTTAATTTTAAGCGCCAAAAATCGAAACGACTATTAACTCAATCACATTTTTAGAATAACTTTGTACAACATTTTCCGATTAAGTCTGCATACAAATTTAAGTCATCCCTGCTTTAATTTTTCACCTCATTCATAAAGATCTGATATATTTTGTTTGGGACAAACCATCTTCAGAATTAGGTACAAGAACAGCCACATTTGTCTCTCCTCTTCTTGTGAGTATAAGTGGCCTCTACTGTAAATTTCTTTTTTTTCCAGTGGTAAGAGCTACAAAATAGATTATTACATTGAAATCCAAGAAAAAATAAAGTTAGGAACGATTGTACTTGTCCGTTGCGGTGTCACAAAACGCTCATCTCTTTTAATTATAACTCAAAAAGTACTAAATTTTAAATTTTCTATTATATCTACAATTGTTTAACCCTCTAATAAATACAGAGAATTTTAAATTACAACGTTTGTACCACATCAATTTTCCGTATAAGGTTTTGAATAATAGAGTCAATTAGGGAGGTACAAAAACATTAACTCAAATTGATTCTCATTTTTTATTTTTCAAAGTTTTCATGCAATTGTAGGTTGTTTTTTTCAATTAATCTTTTTTGTCTGGTTTAATGAAGTATTTTAAAGTAACCAAAGATATTTATTTTTACAAGAAATTTAGTTTGAAAAAAAGTTATTAATTTTTTTGTAAACAAGTTATTTTTGTTGGAAAAAAGTTTTTTTTTGTAGAAAAGCTATTTTTTGTTTGTAAAAAAGTTATTTTTTTTGTAGAAAAGTTACTTTTTTTGTGAAAAAGTTATTTTATATTTATGTATAATAAATAGGTTCAAAACTTTTGTAAATTCTACTGTGGTAAACTTTGCATGTATCCCTTTATCCTCCGTTCCTTCACTATTCCTACCCACCAACCTCTGTAAACACGCACTGTGACTGTACACAACACAACATACCAACCGAAAATTCGATACTCTGCTGTAGTTGTTCTCTGCAGTCTGCCTCTGCACCTGCCAATAAAAGACCTAAAACATGTAGCTCATTATTTATGTCATCGTTTATTTTTCATTCTTTCTTACTTCTTAGGTAGCACAAGCAAATTGCACAAGCACAACTTCACATCACCCAACCAACAATTCGATACGCTGCGCTGGTTCATCATTTACAAAGATATGTTCATTTTAATTTTGTAGGTAGCTTCTGTGGTAACACCAACCAAGTTTTTCGCAAAATGCCCCTACTACGCCTAAGTTCATTTTCATTCGTATTCATTTGAACTTTATTCATTTTGGTAACACCATAATTTGTGCAAAACGAGCTTATAAACATTTTCAATGTTAAATACTTTCTTGGACAGAAAAATGATTTTTTAAAAGAAGTTCTTAATGGCTGGTTCCGAATAAGGAGTAAATCACGCTGGTTCCGGAAGGGGAGTTTGCTCTTATATCGTTACATATAAGGATATATGCAAACATTTGTATTTGCATAGACGGTCCATAAAAAGGATATACGTCAAACTGAACAAAGGTAAACGGTGTCTGAACGGCTGTAAATAGAGGTTCACATATTCTAAAAAATGAGCACGACTGGAAACTTGCTCTCGTAGCTAACAACTTTAGCGTACCTAGAAATTGATAATGTACAAGTACATAGCTATAGGTTCCAAAATAATATGATAGCATAAAAAGATAGCATAAAAAGAAATAAAAGGGAACTCTAAAACACTTAATTTGCGCAAACATGTATAACAATTGAACAATATCTTCGCTGTCGTTTTCGTCGATATCTTCTGGTCAATTATAACAACCATGATCGGTCGGCGCAATAACCACAGATTGCCATGCAGCTAAAACCACTTTGTAGACAAACACAGCTACGTTCGCATTAACATTCGCAGTTGCATGATACAATTTTTAGAATATCCTCTGGAGCAGGATCAGCTATTTAGAGTCTATTCTCTAACGCCCATCCCCACAGCATGTCTATTTTACGTTTGAATGATCTTTCTAGAACAAAAATTTACCTCAGGTATAGCCAAAAGCCGTCATATATAAATGATGGTACTCTTTTATAAATGGCAGTTTAACCACAAAAGGGATTTCTTGGGAACTTACACAATACACATATATGATTATTGGTACTGTTGTGAACATGTCCTCTTAATTTCAGCTTTTTAGTAAATATTTGTGATTTCAAAACATTTGTCAAAACACCTTAAATTAAGTAAATATTTATAGGACATTCTTATTTTTTCGAATTTGCACTGCAACTTACTCTGTTAAACTCATTTAATTCAAAACAGTAGCCATGCAATACATGTAACTAATTTGTATTTACTTCCCTAATTTTGTCACTCTAAGCCTGACCATTTAACATTTGAATGGTCTTTTTAGGGCAACAAGTTGCAGAGATATAGCCACAAACAAAGAGTGGAAGATGGCTACATTTTTTCAAGATTGTGGTCGTACGCCAGCGCGGATTGTTTGGGACTTTCACAAGTTGATTAAGGACATAATTCTGAACATTTCCACCAAAAAATATACCTGTGAACAATTTTATCCGGGTTAGGGCTTTTTTTTGTCTAATTTGACTGGGCTATGTGTAAATAAACTCAATATATAATAGCACGAAATTATATTTAGGTATATTTGTTTCATACTCATACTGATGTGGCAACAATTATAAACTTTCTCTTTTCTTTTCATCAACATCAATGCTAATTCTTTTGTACGATAGAAATTTCATCCAATTATCATCATTCATCACCATCGAAAAATCCAATCAAAGCCATCCCTAAAATCAAAAAGCTTTCGCGGAATAACAATTGCTATAATTTTATAATATTAAATTAAATTTTAATTAATATTGGCAATGCGCTTATCAAAATTTGATTAATCTTCTTAATGTTCAAGAAAAAATAATGAATTTTGCAATTTATTTTCAAAAAGAAAACTAAAAACAAACAAATACAAAAAAAAAAAACATTTTCATTTTTAACAATATTCTACCAATGTAACACGATGTTATTTTATTTAACTTTATTTATTCTTATTAAAAAAAAAACAACGCAGTTTTATAACTTTGAAATGGGAAACGAAAAAATCTTTAAACATCACTCACCTTTAAGTTCCACTTCGGTGAATGGTTTCTTTTTCACAGACTGAAATGAAAATAAATTACAAAATAAAATCCAAACAACAACAAGAAAAAAAAAAATAACATCAATTTGAAATAATCTAGGACAAGTGCATTTTCCAGTCTACTTACTTTGGGGGTTCGTTTCCCCAGCAACGCTGTTCCCAGCATCTGAAAAATAAATTAAGAAATAATTGTTTAATCATTTTGTGTTTGTTTTCAGTTTAATTTTGTCTTTTTTCTAAACTAATTCAATTTTTTTATTTAAGCCGTTTAAAAGGTCAAAAGCAACACAAGCACAAAAATCGGAAAAAAGCTAGAAACAACAAAAATGAACTCTTGAAGGACATTTATGTCAATCATAATTCAAAAGCAATTAAGACAAACAAAACAAGAATGACCGTTTTTGCAAAACTATTTTTATAAAATCAAATAGTTGGGGGATAAAGTTGCAAAAACAAGACGACATTTTCCAGAAGCTCTCTTTAGATTTTGTATACACAGGCTGAGCACAAAAATTTTCTTCGCATTTGGTTTCATGGCTCAACATATGTACCTACAAACAAGTATAACTAAAAAAAATATACGTTTGTAACACTTATAAGCGTTTTTGAGCTTACAATTTTGATCAAAAATGGTTGAGCGATAAATAGAATTAGCATTGCATTTATCGTATTGAAATCACACATAAGGACAAAATTGGGTTTAAACAAATTAGGATGTTGATTGAATGCCTACCCGAAAATGCAACCTTACCATCCAGACTCTACCTTTCGGGGCTCTTTTTCAAACGGTGCGTCCGTTGTGATCGCAGTCTATTTTCGTCATTGTTACTTAACGACTATACGAACAACGCCACTACATATATTGCAAAATAAGATGAATTTGACAATTGTGCCATAAAAACTAAATAAAAATTGATTTTTTGAGACAGAAATGATTTGTTGCATTGGCATTGTTGTGTGATATTTTTATTATTCTGCATCGTCTGCATGTGCTTAGAAATTGTCTCTTTACCAACAGCAATGACCAACTTGTAAGTTCTCTACGTCTTTTTTTGTACAGAGAATGATGATGAATGTAGTACAAAAAATTAAATTGTTAAAAATAAACATTCGCGATGACAACTTTAATGTTAAGTTATAAGTTTTGTGGGTTTCTTTCTTAAATGATTAAGACGACTTGACACATATGTAAAATGATTTTAAAATTAGTAAAATTTATTTTTCTCTTTTTTTTGAAGATTGTTGTAGTAAGATTAAAATGTATATTTAGGATAACACATTCCTTTGTGTTATGCATAATGATGGCTTTGTGTTTCCTTAAATTGACGTAACCAATAACCTTAGATCAAAATAAATGTATTGAGTAATAAAAGGCAAAAGAAGTATAATATCATGTAATGAATTGAAGGTAAGATAGAGGGCTATTTTTTTCATTAGACACTTACCAGTAAAGCAAGGGTGGTAGTTATTTTTCAAACGCATTTCTTTTAACCACTTAATACGAATGTGGGTTTTAATTATTTATTATTTTATTATGTCATTCACAAACTAAATACTAGTTATAGTAATGGATATTTGAAAGTAACGGATAATTGAAAGTAAGAGGCTTAGAGGTGTTGAGTATATGAGTAGATGAGTCCACGAGCTAAAAGGAAAGTGACATATAAGCTGTGGGCGGAAAAGGATATCCCAAAGGTCAAGTGAAATTATGGTAGATATAACGGAAACTTAACTGGACGACATCTAGATGTTGGAAAGCTAACGAAGATTCCTCGTATTATACAGCACTCTCTCGTAGACACAGCACCACCTAAATCAAAACTTAAAACAAAAAATTTGGACCAAACAATAATACTGTAAAATTTTGGGCGGGGATCATATAAGGCCACAATTTTGACATACCTAAATTTTTTGTATGGAATTTTTGCACTTTCTATATTTGAATTCTACTAAAAAGCGTGATTACCATAAAATACGAACAATAAAAGGACGTGTAGGTTGGTTTGTGACAAAAGACAAAAATCATACGCGAGGGGGGTGGGAAATAGACCTAAAAACGAAATGTTGAATAACTTTTGGTCGAAACAATATTTTTTTTGCTGGATTAACGTGGACAAACGGTGGACAAACGATTGGGATTGAAACCATTTTGCTTAAAAAATAATTTTGATGGTGGTGCTATAAAAAAGAAATGTTGAATAACTTTTGAAATAATGGTCGAAAAATGATTATTTTTACAGAATAATCATAAACAGCCGGTGGACAAACGAACGCACTTAGTCCCATCCTCCTAAGTCATGTATTGGGGGCTGTAGACGAGTTTTATTTTTTTTATTTTGGGGAGTTGCTATAAAAAAGAAAATCTTAATATTTTTTTTCCTCAGGGTGGACAAACGATTTTTTGGTTGGACAAACGTAGACAAGCGATGTATAAACCCCTGACTGACTGATAAACCCCACCCAAAAATTTTAATTTCGGGGTTCCCACTTTGCATAGCTCTGTTTCCCAGCCTTGTGCTGGATTTACATGTATCTTCGTCTGCAAATATGAAGAAATGTAGAGCAGGACAGATGCATGTCAGATACCCGAGCATGTGAAAGAGAACCATTAAGAAGATGAACATGTTCGTCTTCATATCTGCATTATGGCACTTGCTGTAATCTGCATGTATGAAGATCATGCATTTTGGTGTTCTCTCTCTATCCAACGAATGTAAGTTTATATTTTGCATCCCCTTTTTTTGCAGAAGTCAGACGAAGATACATGTTAGTCCACCATTAAGGTGTGATTTCGATTTTGAGACAAATGTGCGCAAATGCAATTGTGTGGAAAATATCACATTAAATTTAAAAAAAACGATGAAGTTTGTTTTTTTTTTTTTTATATTCCACGCGCGCAAAAGGGGTTATGGCTATCCTTAAAATGTTTTTAACACAGCACGAGCGATTAGGTAAGAAGGATAGGATTTAGAAGGAGATACCGATGCACATTGGTTTTGAACGTTTGCACATCGAAATGGGAGGGAAAAGTCGAGTCACGTAAAGCATTCCACATTCGTGTGGTGCGACTGAAGAAAGAATCTCTGTACATTACAGTACGTCCGAAGTTGGGCTCGAGGGTGAACTGATGGGCATTCCTAGAAGCGCGACTGGCTATTTCACTAGAACACTGATTATAATAATAGCGATAAAATAGAGAAAGACACGAAACATTACGGCGGTGTTCGAGAGATGTAATTGTTGCTGTTATAGATCTTTCGCCTATCATTTTTAAAGGTCTCCTTTGAATTCTGTCCAACAAACTCAAGTGAGTTTTTGGAGCTCCTGCCCAAACATGAGAATTGTACTCAAATTTTGGACGAAAAAAGGCTTTATAGATCACAGCCAGATCAGAAGGGGAAAAAAATTTCTTGCATCTACGGAGAAAACCTTTAAACTTTAATGTATAAATAGTAAATTTAAACTCGCCTTCCAAATTTGTAAACATAAAAATGCTTTCAAAATTGTATATATAAAAAATTATTTGCCAATGATAACGATAAAAACCAAATTCAGTAGGTACATTGCATTTTTATGTGAGATCCTAGAGGAGAAATTCGAATTGATCAAGTATCTAGTTCATCTAAAACGGGTAGTTGCCATAAATTTTTTTTAAATCGGTTAAGCTTATAATTAGTGTACTTGTGACAAGATACTTGGGAATATAAAGATTTTACTAAAATATGTCTAAAACCTATTCCCGTTGTCTACATTCATACACATATTTATTATTACTATTTAAGTTTTTTTATTGTTAATTAAACAAATTAATTTTTTTTTGTAACGAAAAATAATTTGATTATCAAATAATAAAATTAAATTATTAAAAACTTGTGAAAAAATTGAAGGTATTCATGCAATTTATTCACAATTAACACAACGTTTATCAATAATGTCTCAATTGTAGACACTAAACTCGCATAACACTGACATTTTTTAATGTGTGATAAATTTGTCAGTAATTATTTTGTTGATTTACATCAGCAATTAGCAATAGTAATTTTATTTTTTTTTTTGGCGGCGATAATAACTTTTTGAAATTGCTGGTAATGAATGTAGTTTTTGGCTAAAAAAAGAAGTAATGAAACACAAAAAAAAAAATATAACTTTATGATAGGTTCCACTTGTCATGTAGAAAGACACCGTTTCACAAGACAGGGTGGGTAATAAATTCCCTCTACTCGTACTTTCATTGCTTTCTATGTTGGCAATACCCACCCTGTCTTGTTAAAGTGTGTCAATTTGCGTCTTTCAATGACAAGTGGAAACCTGGTGTTACAACTACATAAGAAGATGAAAATTTCACTTCTGATAAATGAGAAATGACTATATGTCCTACTAGTAGACCAATGCTTAAGTTGCTTTTTTGCTTAACTTTAATTTAATCTGAACGTTTAAATTCTGATAACTTAGGAGGCACCTATTGGGTACGTTGAAAGATTTACGTAATACTCGCTAAGATACGATTTTAAGTAACAACACAATGCTAATTTATTATTGTTGCAACTTCTTCCCCCGTGATATCTTTTACTAAATGCAAACCAGACAAAATCAATTAATCTTTCATAAAATAAAAATATTAAATTAATTGTTGTTAAGATGTTGTCAAAGTTATAATCTTAATTGCGCAAAGGCGGATAGCATGAAAAATAACATGCACCTCACGCATCGATTACTACGAAAATAAAATGTTTAAAAATACAGGGTGTTCCTTAATTCTTCAATAGGATTTTAGGGCATGATTTGTGGGTATATTCAAAGAAAAAAATTGTTCTACAATAAGGGCTATCTCCAATTTTGATATCATTTATCGAGGATTTAGGAAAAGTCTAACTTTGATGTACCCTGACCCATGTTAACGGTAATTGCGCTGTTAGTACTAAAAACTTCGTAAGGGCCTTTATTTTTAGAAGATATACCAATCTTCGTAACTGTGTTTAAATAAATTTCACATCTTTTCTCAGTCTTATGACATTTAGTTTTTAGCATGTTCCATTTTTCCTGCCCATGCTAATTTTTTGACTTTGGGTTCAATTTTCTCCAAAAAATGCGTAATCGACATATTTTAATACTTTAAATAAAAGCCAGCAACAAGTTTGCCGAAAAACCCATAGATTTTATGATAATTTTAAGAAAAACAGCAGCAGGTAAAATTAAAAAAAATGTTTTTTTAGTTTTAAGCTCGAAAAGCTATGAATAAAAAATGATATGTGTGCGGTTATCGATAGTTTTCATTTTATGTGAGAACTAAATCAGTTATAACAGGTGTTCAAATTAGTCCTTTTTGATTTTGTATGCATGCTAGGGCACGTTTTCGTATTTCACTGATATTGATATTATTGATCCTAGCTACTACATCGCTTCTGAGGACGCTTCGAGCAGGCGCTCTTCTTATTCACTTGAAGGCCATTGAACTGTTCTAACTTGTTCCTTATCCAACGTTTACCGCGAACTCTTCATCTAGTCAATTTTAAACCTATCGACCATAGTGGGCTGAAGAATCATCAAGTTAGAAATAAGATGAAGCTAGTTGAACCAATGGAATATTGGAATGTTCTCCAATAATTCTGATAAATTATTTTGCAACAACTCCAGATAGTTTGTAAAATTCAACTTAAGTGGTAGTTTTAGTAGCATGTATTCAAATCAAGGAAAGTCAAAGTGCACCTGTTATAGCTGGTTTAGTAAAAAACATTATTCAAAAATTATCTTAAACCACACAGCTTTTCGAGCTTAAGGCAAACAAAAAAAAAATTTTAATTTTACCTACCTGCCGCTAGTTTTCCAAATTATCATTAAATCTATGTGTTTTTCACCAAACTTGTTTTGATTATTATTTTAATAATTGTTACATATTCCCAAAAAATATCGAAACATCGTGTTGACTACGCATTTTTTGGAGAAAATTGACCCCAAAGTCAAAAAATTAGCATGGGCAGGAAAAATGGAACAGGCTGAGAAGAGATATCAAATTTATTTGAACACAGTTACAAAGGCTGGTATTTTTTACTAAAAACAAAGGCCTAAACGAAGTTCCTATCGTTAGTACTAACAGCGCAATTACCGTTAACATTGGTCAGGGTACACCAAAGTTAGACTGTTCCTAAATCCTCGATAAATGATATTAAACTTGGAGATAGGTCCTTACTGTAGAACGATTTTTTTACTTAGAATATACCCAACAACCATGCCCTAAAATACGAATTAAGGGACACCCTGTATAACGTCTTTTTTCAAGACATTATGTTTACTATGTTTACGATGTTCAAAAGGGTAGTTATGTGTATTCAAGAGGACACAAGCGTCCACAGGTTTTTCTCAAAACCCACCTCTGTCTACCAACTCCTACTCTCACCTCCTAGTGGTGAACATCAGGTGTCTAGTACCTCAGCTGGAGACGGGGTTTAAACCCCCGTGGAAAGCTGTTGGGGACAGCCAACGAGAGAGGGGGGAGGAGTGTTCCCACTAAGGCACTTCTCCTTTCATCGGGGCGGCAGCGGACGAATTCTCTAGATGGAATCAACGGTAGCGCCTACAGTTCCAGTTAGGTTGAACTACTTAGTGAACACCTTATATGGGCTACTACGACATATTTGTAGCTCAGGCCTATAAGGAGCGGTTTATCCGGCTCCCTATCCTTGGAGTTATACGAAGGGTCTGGTCCTTCGGGTCGGGGGTTGTGCGTCGGCGTAGCTTCCCTACCACGTAAAAAAAAGTTGTTCCGAAACAACAACAAGCCTCGCATATGGATGATTTTAAAGTTGACGACCCCAGCAAACGAAACAAGGACAATGAATTTCGGATCTGCACGTGGAACGTCCTGTCCTTATACAGAACACGTGCAGCCGAACAATTAGTGGAGAACCTGGACAGGCTAAAGGCTGACGTAACAGCCATCCAGGAAGAGCGATGGGATGGAGAGGGCATACGGAGACTGAAAACGTGTGACATCTACTACGGCCGGTGCTTGAAGGAACAGGGTCAGCGGCTCTTTGGTTGTGGTTTTGTGATAAGGGGAAGACCTAGGCAAGAAGTCTTGGGCTTCCGAAGTGTAAGCGAACGCCTGGTCACAATCCGCATCAAGGGCAAATTTAAGAACATTTCGCTGATCTGTGTTCATGCCCCCCATGAAGGGAGAGAGGACTTAACCAAAGAAGCATTCTACGATCTCCTGGAGACAACGTATGATATGTGCCCGAAGTACGACGTGAAGATCATTCTTGGTGACTCCAACGCAAGATTCGGAAAGGAGGGCATCTTTGGTTCGATAGTCGGAGGACACAGCATACACGACGAAACTTCCGGCAACGGACACAGGCTGTCAGACTTCGCGGCGGCGTGGCGGGGCGAAATGTCATCATCTCAAGCACCTACTTCCCACACCTCAATATACACAAGGGGACTTGGCGGTCGCGTGATCAACTAACCGCCAACCAAATCGACCACGTTGCGATAGACGCGAGACATGCTTCCAGTATCTTGGACGTCCGAACGTTCCGAGGGGCCAACATTGACTCGGATCACTACCTGGTGGTAGCTAGACTACGTATGCGGATATCCATGACGCGACAACGCAGAGCAGATGCTGTGAAAAGATTCGATGTCGAGAAGCTTAAATCGCAAGAGACTGCCAGAACTTTTGCAGACCACGTAACTCTTAATCTCTCAGGAGGTCCGCCACAAGCATCAAGTGCAGAGGACCAGTGGGAACACTGTCAACAAGCCATCAGAAGTGCCGCCTCTGATGTGCTGGGTTTCACTAGGCGAATACAACGAAACCCCTGGTTCGATGAAGAGTGCCGGCTAGCGCATGCAGCTAAGGACGAGGCCTACCAGGCAATGCTGCAGACTCGAACAAGAGCTGCTGAGAGAGTGGCCCGGGAGCTCTACGGGCTGAAACGAAAAGAGGAACGCCGACTTCTCAGGAGGAAAAAGAGAGAGCACGAGAAGCTGGCGGTAGAGTCTATTGAGGGTTGTAGCGGTAGGGGAGATGTTCGAAAATTTTATCAGAGGGTGAAGCGATCCACCCAAGGATTCAAGGCTAGGACGAAAGCCTGCCGAGATGAGAGTGGGAATATGGTAGTAGACACACAGTCAGTGCTGAGGATCTGGAAAGAACACTTCTCTAGACTGCTTAATGGCGAAGACAGCCAAGATACCGCTAATAGGCAGAACGCTCCATTCAACTTGGACGATGATGGCCAAAAGTTCCGTCCACCCGACCTAACCGAAGTGCGGCTGGCGATATCCAAACTTAAGTCGTACAAGGCTGCTGGTGCGGATGGCTTACAAGCCGAACTATTTAAATCAGCGGGAGATGAATTGGCTAGGAGCATATACCAGCTCATCTGCAAAATTTGGTCGGAGGAAAGTATGCTCGATGAATGGAACCTCGGTATAGTGTGCCCCATCCATAAAAAGGGAGGTGTTCTGAAATGTACCAACTACAGAGGAATTAGTCTCCTAAACATCCTTTTTATCGATTTTAAAGTCGCGTATGATAGCGTGAAAAGGGACGAATTAAATTATTAAAATTTTTTTATCATTATCAAAAATTCAAGGCAAATGAACTGTTTTTAATTAAAATTTTAACAAAGAAATATATAAAATATTTGTTCATTCCATAATGTAAAATATGTATAATGTTGTTTTGTTTTCTTTGTTTGCTTGGGAAATTTTGAAGTTACCTTTTTTTTGTATTTGAAAAATCAAAATTCAAAATATAATGTTTGTGTATTTGTTGCAGGTCGATTTCAAAAAAAAAATTAAAACATCAAACTTAATTATAAGAGCAGGAATAATAAAAGCTCTAAAAACAACTTTCATTTATATTCAATGTTAATAATATAAAAAAAAGTTTAGGTAATCATTAATATCTGAAATAATAATACAAACAAAAAAACACTATAGTGCGAATACATATTACCCTACATACAATAATTAATTTAGCAAATGAACATCAAAGGTGTTTAACAAATTATTTGATTTTTTTTTTAATTATTATAAGGTGTCAAAAAATTTCTATATACCCACTTAATAGTACATGAATAAATTAAACACGAGTTTTTGTTTTTGACATTTTAACAATTAAACTAATGAGCTTAGAATAAAATTTAAAACACGCGACTCTTTGATGAGGAGAAGGTGATGATTAAATCATGTTCTATAACATTGTTGTTTTATTTTTTTTTGTTTAGGAATTATAATTAGTCTAGGAAAAATAGAAAATTTAATATGGGTAACCGGGAGCAATTTATTGTTGGTATCGACGCAGAATTTCATCCTGTAGAACATATACAAAGTGCCCTAAAATGCCCTCATTTCTTTTTGTATAGAAGCATTCAAAGAGGTGGAGAGGGGGGAGGCGGAACCTTATCAAGCTGAATAATGTATCATAATACAATGTAATCATATGACACATGTTTTAACGGTGTGTTTCAATGGTGATTCTAATGAGACCAAAACTGAAATGATACATGTATCCTGTAGAAAGTTAAAGTCCTTTTTATGGAATGATGACTTTTTTTAAGTACAACAAGTAAAATATAAAATATATGTATATTAAATATAATATTGTAGTAGCCCGTAGCGTAATGGTTAGTGCGTTCGACTGTCACGCTGGAGGTCTGGGTTCGCTTCCCAGCCTCGTCCACTGCCTCTTGCGAGGAATTGAGAAATCCTCTAAGAGTATCACTTGTCACGAATAAGTGCTTCTCGTCTAGCCGTTCGGATTCAGCATAAAATTTTAGGTCCCTTCCATTCCTGTCGACACGCTCACACAGGAATGACTGCGGGTTGTTAGTCACTAGGCCCTGGTTCTTCACGAGCCGTTGTGCCACCCAATTTATTTTTTTTTGTTTTAGTAAAATATTACCCAAAACCATTTTAAAATAATGGTATATTTGGAATTTAAAAAAAATTTGAATCTTTAAACTTTTTTTACCAGAAATTGTAGCTTTTGAAATGTGAATTTATTGCTCCAAAATAAATTTTGTAGCTTTTACTGGAGAATTTTTATTCGATTTTTAAGTTTAAAAAGTGCACTTCCGGTACTCTTAAGCTGGCGGACAAAATCTAAAAAAAATGATATTTCTAATTTGTTCTTTTGCCAGAATTTGTAGCTTTTGAAATGCTGATTGGTTACACAAACTACAACTCACATTTAAAAAGCTACAATTTTGCGTAAATTTAGTTCAGAGAAGCTTCAAATTGTTTCATTTTTTTAGAATATTAAATATTAAATTATTAAATATTAAATAAACCGTTATAGCTACAAATTTGGTTTGCGCAACCGATCAGCATTTTAAAAGCTACAAATTGAGGCAAAAGAAAAAAATTGAAAATATCATTTTTTTTAGATTTTGTCCGCCAGCTTCAGCGGACCGGAAGTGCACTTTTTGAACTTAAAATTCAAATAAAAAGTTACCCTTAAGAGATAAAAAATTAATTTTTGGGCAACAAATTAGCATTTAAAAAGCTACAATTTTGGACATCAAATAAATTATTATGTATTTTCGAATGTTCGTCCGCTAACTTCAGACTTATTTTAGCGTGAATTTGAATATTTAAAAAACTATTATAGGTACGGAATTTATTTTTTTCAGAACTGAAGAGCATTAAAAAAGCTACAAATTTGGGTAACAAATTTACTTCGAAGTTCCTATTGTTTTAGATTTCGTCCGCTAACTTCAGACTTATTTTAGCGGAATTTTCAATAACTTAAAAACTAAGCGAGCTACAAATTTTTGGATTGAGCAAGAAATAAGCATTTAATTAGCTACACAAACAGGTATCAGCTTTTTTCGATTCCGCCACAAAGTGTCCCCGCCAAAATAAGGGACGTGATTTAATATCAAACACATTTTTTATCAAAATTCTTGGAGCCGTTTTCTAGAAAAACAAGATTTTTATTAACTGTTTTTCAACATTTGTATGGAAGGTACCTTTATTTTTGGATTTAGAAACATTAATTTTTTTCAAATTTTCTAGAAGATAATAAACAATATTTAAAAACAAGTTTTCAAAAAATTGAAAAAAAAAAAAAATAAAATATTTTGATTAAAAATAGCAGACTCGCCATAATAAGAAAAATGAAATGACTACAAAATTTTAGCTGGTTGTTATAAATCCCTTAAAACCTAAAATATGACAAATCTTTTATGTAGAATTTTGTGATCAATTGTAAAAGTTGTTTTTCAAAGACGGATGGATGATTCGCGAAAAATCCAGCTCAATTTTATTTCATGTACCTAAGCGGCAACCCTACAAGCAGTAGCGGATCTAGGATTTGGCTGTGGGGGGGCTTGGAGTTTGGAAATCCAGTTTGTAAATTTGAAGTTATATAACAGAAAACGAATTTTGACATCACTTTTCCTTTAATAATAGCTGTGTTTTTTGTGCCTTTATAGTTTTTTCAAAACGAAGCACAATAAGAAGAATTTGGGATTGATGTGTTAAGCATGGGAGTTTTTTTTAAAAGCCAATATTAAGGCTCAGCAAAACATGGTAGTATAACTAGTTTTATAACTTTAAGTTCTAGCCACGTTACCACAAGAACAAATTCGTTTATTTAAAGGTATATTGCTTATATTTGATAAGGTATCAAGTGCCCACCTTTGTACATTATGTAAGTGTTTGTTTAAATTAGCTGAAGGTATGCTTTGAACTTCACATTTTTAAAAAAAAATTAAAAACTGTTTGTAATGCTAGTTCAGAAAAATGATATTTAAGTGGTCTTTCTGGCAAAAGCTCATATGTGTTTTGACAGTGTCAGTCCTCTGAGATCTCATTTTCTTTAATTAGTCAAAGCAACGAACCTACCTGTTTTCTTCAAATTGTCACTGGAAAGCACGAAAATAAGATTTTGTGGACCGAAAAATAAAATATCAAAATTTCAAGACTTTTAGTCGGCCATAAGAAACAGCTGCTCTAAGAAATAAGCTGCACGGCTCAATTCTGCAAGTGTCAATGAATTTTCGTTTACACTGCACCTACATACACTTTCTATTCCTGCTCAAAAAATGTGTCGATACATTTTTAAGCCACTCAAGAGTCTATAGAGATTGTAAATATTCATGTCCACCTGCAAGATTTTTCTGAGTTCACAGAGTTTTTCACGCTTTTGGAATTTGGCTCCTCGACTAGAGAATTTGTATTGAATTGCTTAGTCCAAAAATGTTTTGTATGTATTGCATTGGACCTTTGAAATTTTTTAAAACTAAGCCCCAAAATGATCTAAGCCAAGGCCGTAAGAAACAATTCCTGTTGTATTAAACATTTACACTAAGCTTTACACCCCGGTGTTCTCAATTAGCCTCAATTGCGTTTCTATCGTTAAATTAGCTAATTTTTTAGTGTAGGTAAACAGTTGTTGCTTTTGACATGTAAATGTTAAGCTTCGACCACGTTTTTTTAAAATTATATCTTCCAACTTCGGACTTTGAAAATCCTTAGACCTATGTCCCAAAAGCTCTCTGGAATAAGGTTAGTCCATTTTTCATAGCCCCCAATTGTTTTTTTTTTCAATTCACTTCATAGGCTTTAGCCCCAACCTTGGGGCTCAGAAAAGAAGTTGCAGAACATGTAAATTGTTCAGCCCCAACCACGTTATTTTGTCCATCAAAATTCTCATCTTAACAATATTTTAGACGAATATAAAACTTAACACGTTGTAATGTGTTGCTTTCTATATTTCAAATTATCTTAGCAATCGGCTGTGGGGGGGGCTTTAGCCCCTATAGCCACCCCCCTGGATCCGTCACTGCCTACAAGGGGTTAATGTTCGATTAATTTCAATATAACTTCGAATATGAAACTCTTTTTGAATAAGAAAAAAAAAAACTTCTCCCAAAAAATTACAAGGAATTGATAACTTAACGTTGCGGACTTGTTAATCGACCTCCAGGAATGTTTGTTTTAATTCCTTTAGATTACTTTCAATGAGGACATGGAGGTATCTAAAGTCTTCATCAATGAACCTTCAGAACCGATAGATGACCTTAAAAGCCAATATTTACCGTATTATTACCGATATACGCCAAGCTACTCGAAAATGTGTTCAAAAATAGGAAATCTTGATCACTTCTTGAATGTTCAATATTTTTTTTGTTTTTTGAAAACTACCAAATATCACAAATACTCTGAACAAGTAGTGTGCTAATTATTTCATATTAGATACAATTTATTTAATATTGCTCAATGCTCATATTATAGTCGTTTGGCATTTAACAAAAATTTGTTTTCAATATAAAATGAATCTCTTTCGATCTATATTGATGACAATCGTTTTGCAAATTCACAAATATTTGAGAAAAAATAATTTGTTTACATTATTCTTAGCCAACGCGCATTTCTTTTATATCACAACAAATAATTTATTTTTACCAACATAAGCAAAAAAAAAATATGTATAGAAACAAAAATTAACAAAAAAAAAAAAATAAGAAAAAGTCAAATTAAAGCTATAATGTAGATCTCGTGTGCCTGCGAGATTTTATCCACAGCACTCTGTGCATCACCGATTGAAAATAACGCTGAAAATAAATCGATTGTCTTGCTTTCGAACGAAGTGCAACCAACAAAAGCTGATGTTTCGATTGTTAATGTCAAAAGTTTATGCAAATAACAACGACAAGGCAGACGGCCGGTCGGCGACGGACGGACGGTGGCGACCAGCGCGCGGCGCGGCGGCGGCGGGTGGCAGCCGGTGTGGCGAGTGAAATGTTTTTGATCAAAAATAACTCATGGTATGGCAGATTTTTTCTTAGAAAAAAATAATGTTTTCAAAATAATTTCTTAATAGGTATAGCTGCATATGTTTATATCCACCAGTAGGTATATGTTGAAATAAACAAATAAATTAAGACGTGTCTCAAATAAAAAATATTAGCCCGAAAGGTGAAACTGACATTTTTCTGCATATTGTACAACCTATGTTGTTTATTTTTTGCAGAGCTGTCAAAGAACTTTCTTGTCAAGGTTTCAATTTTGTTTGAAGATGTGACGAAAAATATTTTCAGAATTTTTATTATTATCCTCTTACACTTTTACACTTTTCTTTACTATAAAGCCCACGTTGGGCGCCACAAATAAATAAATTGGGTGGCACAACGGCTCGTGAAGAACCAGGGCCTAGTAACTAACAGCTCGCAACCATTCCTGTGTGCGCTTGTCGACAGGAATGGAAGGGACCTACAATTTTATGCCGAATCCGAACGGCTAGACGAGAGCACTTATTCGTGACAAGTGATACTCTTGGGGGATTTGTCAATTCCTCGCAAGAGGCAGTAGCCCTGAAAAAAAACTTTTTAGTTTTTTACGGTGGACGAGGCTGGGAAGCGAACCCAGTCCTCCAGCGTGACAGTCGGACGCACTAATAATTACGCTATGGGCTCCTACGTTGGGCGCCATATGTTACGTTTAAACCGCTTTATTTTACTTAGACAAATTTAATGAAATACTGAGATTGACGTCTTTAACTAGATATTATAGAAATTTAATGGAAATGTTAAAGGTCACTCCCCGTTCGTTTTGTAACCTTACGTTGGGCGCCAATTAAATATGAAACCTGTTCGAAGAAGACTTTTTAAAATATGAACTTAAACAGCTTAATATATTTTCTATGAGTATGAATAATTGTATATTATATATGAGCATCTTCAAGCCCTCACCAACAACTAAAGCGCCTAGATAGCGACAAGACGGCATTTATCAGTGCGGTTTGTCCTTTAAATTTGAATTTAAAGTAAACACCTTCGTTGCCCATTTCACATGGGAATGATCATATCAAGTACATCAACAATGAATTTCATATTTTGTTAAAACGTATTATCAGAAAGATTAACTTATTCAGTCTGGTTTGTTCAAGTAATTCATCCTTCATTTAGCATTGTGTTTTGAATTATAATTAAGTTAAAGTTGAAAATAATATGCAAGGGCCATAAATGTTTATTATTTTTTTTTTATATTTCGACCCTTCTGTTGTGAAGAATAACAATTGAAATTAAGAAAGAAGAGTTACAAACGAAATTGACAAATATGTATGTACGTTTATTAAAGTTATTTTTCTTAGCACTGACCTCGTAGCTGTCGTGAATTGAAAATTATCCGGAACTATGTAAGTACTTATGGAATTAATAAAGCTGCATTTATTTATTTTCTTGATTCTTTTAGAAAATATTTTGTGTCTGCTGTGTGGGCGTATTAAACTAAGGACGTTCAGTAATAAAGAATGAGGTTAGACCCATTTAATAAAAATCAGACGAAATTAAATAATTTGACCATTATTAGGAGCAGACATGAAAACAAGGTATGTGTAATCAAATAAAAGCTTTTTAGCTTCATGTCGACACGAATTTTTGTTTACTGATATTTTACTTTAATTTCAACCATACTTCAAGATCAGAAATAATTTTTTTAAGATGGTACAAATAAGATACAACTTAAAGTAGTTTTTAGGAAAATATAATTTTTTTTTATTTTGTACGAAGAAAATGGTATAGAATTTTACTTCCAATATATGTATATGCATATGTAGGTACTTAAAAAAAAAAACTCGAGATTTTAAACAAACTTGCTATTTTTCATAATACAAAATAAATAAAAAATAAATCAGGTGGCACAACGGCTCATGAAGAACCAGGGCCTAGTGACTAACAACTCGCAAGTATTCCTGTGTGCGCCTATCGACAGGAATGGAAGGGACCTCACATTTTATGCTGAATCCGAATGGCTAGACGAGGAGCACTTATTCGTGACAAGTGATACTCTTGGAGGATTTGTCAATTCCTTGCAAGAGGCAGTAGCCCTGAAAAAAAAATATTTAGTTTTTAGGTGGACGAGGCTGGGAAGCGAACCCAGACCTCCAGCGTGACATTTGAACGCACTAACCATTACGCTACGGGCTACTACAATTTTTTTTTTCATAATAAAGGAAAATCGAAAAAACGACTGGATGGATTTTCTTAAACTTGGTTGGTGTCTATAGGTTTTTTTTGTTTTTGTTTATTTATTTATTTATTGCAGTTCGATATTTCTTACATTAATGAATATGTTTATTTAAGAGATATACAAAATTAAATTCGTTACCAGCTTCAATATTTTTAATGAATATAACCTAAATAACTTTTAACAAACAAAGATTTAAGGGAAAAAGCTACAAGAAATAAACCCTTATATAATACTTAAAAACTAAAATTGCACATAAACCCGCGATAAAAAATGCGATATAAAAAAAATATCTAATTTAAGAGATTAATAATAAAATGCGATATAAACAAAATATCTAATTTAAGAGATTAATAATAAGCTCATTATCAGAATAGGAACATCTTCTAAAAAAGTTATCTTGTAGGTCATACAGTACAAGCTTAATTTGCTTAACATTAGCTTTATCATGAAGCCTTACAGGTAAATTACCGTTTTAAAATTTTGTTTTGAATTCTTTGAATCTTTTTAAAATGGGTTTCACCACAGTTAAACCATCCTGGTGCACCGTAAGTGAGTATAGGCTGGAAAATAGTTTTGAATATTAAAATTTTATTATGCATGCTAAGACTTGATTTGCGATTTATGAAAGGGTATACAATTCTTATTAAAAGATTTGTTTTGTTGATCGTGTTGGAAATATGTTTATCAAATGACAGTGTCTTATCAAGTGTAAGACCTATGTAGATACTTACAGCTCTCAGACCTATAGCGATATCAGTACAATTTAGCTTTAGCGTTGTTTGTGGCAAAAACTCTAATTTTCTACGCCGAGAAAACCAAATTGCCTGTGATTTTTGAGCATTAGCTTTAGTTTTCCACTTATGAAAAAAAGTTTGTAAAATGTTCAGTGAGCTTTGGAAACATTCAAGAGCTACTTGCGAGGCTACCGCTCGCACTGTGTTATATCGTATCATTAAAAGGGTAGTCATAATCCCTTGAGTGCGCGCAAATTATAAAAAAAAAAAACTTGCGAGGCAATATGCTAGACGCAAAAGGGGCTGTGTCGTCAGCAAACATAACTAAATTAGTATTTACGTCCAAAGATGGCAAGTCAGACATGTAAATATTAAAAAGTATGGGTCCTAGCACAAAACCCTGTGGAACGCCACTAAACATATATCAAAAAGTGCAGACTTTACACTGCCTGAGTATACTACAAACATGCTTTTAAGTAAAAAGCTCCATACTTACTTGATAACATAAATCGGAAAATAAAACATTACAAGTTTGTAAATTAACCCCTGATGGCACACAGTGTCAAAAAATTTGTCTATGTCTAAAAGTACTAGACCAGTCGAAAGCTTTGAATTTAAGTTACTTAGCTCCAAAACCAAATTTTTCATTAGGGTAAATGTTCGCATCCTCAATATGGTTTAACAGTCGTTGTTTAATAAGCTTTTCAAAGAATTTACTTAAAGCACTTAATAAACTAATAGGCCTGTAACTATTAGGATTATCCTTCGCTTTGCCAGGTTTGCAGATAGAAACAACTTTTGCGACTTTCCAATCATTTGAAAAATACGAAAGGATTATACAACAATTCAAAACCATTGTAAGAAATTTGGTGGCCGTTGAAGGAAGGGCTTTAAGTAATCTGTTGCTCATTCCATCAATCCCAGACGATTTTTTGTACTTTAAATGTTTAATTAAATCCTTCATGGGACGATTTTTAAAAATGTTGTTTCTATTTACGTTAGTTGGTAAGGAATGTAATTCAATAAGTTTATCTTTGACAGTATTTTCAGTGTCAATATCACTGAGATGAGATCATATTGTATGGTTTTGGCAAAAAGTGTCACCCAGAGCGGTACCTTTTCCATTTGAATTTCTTTCCAAATTTTGGACACGAATCAATCATAAGATAGATTCAGGTAAAATGAGTTGATTTGAATGAAAAGTTTGGGTTTTGGCAATATATAAATCAGCCGCTTTGTTTACAACTTCCATAAAAGAATCAATGAGACCATCGATCTGAACAGACGAAGTAATACAGTCAGTCGATAATCTACTCTGGTCTAAGTTTTCAGAAACATATGAAGTGTATCGATTCCAGTTTTCAGCAGAATAGTTAAAACTAACAGAAGTCAGATTACTTTTCCTTACAGAATTCTCAAAGGAAGGCAAGACAGGGTTATATCCCCACACTTTTTTTGAATTTTTAAGGATCAAAAATAACATTAGCTACAAGACAACTTTCTTTAGCCACTAAATAAAATATTATTTTTCCCAAAAAAATATTCTTACGATTTTGTTAAGAAAAATCTGTGCAAAATTCAGGGAATGACTTCTTTTGGTATATTTATTTTTTCGAAAAATGGCTATTGTTGGTTAACCATTTTGTTTTTATTTGTTGAATGTATCGAAAATATTTCAGTTGCTTTTTTTTATATTTTATTACTTTAAGGAAAAAGTATAAATAGTATTGTATACCAACTCTAAAACCATTCTTTGAAATTTAAAGAATTTTTTTTTGAACATAATATTTCGAAAATGATTTGGCCAATTTCGGTGAAACTCGGTGTAAACAACATTTTCTGGAGTTCTTGAAAAAATTATCATTATAGAATCAAAATTGACACTTTTTTTCTTGAAAATTCGATTTTACAAAAACGGCTTGATTAAATTTTTTAAACTAAATTTGTATCCAATTAAAAAGTACATGTGACCTCAACTCCAGAAATAATTGTGCTTCGCCCAAGGTATAACAGTGGGCTCTTCAGTCAGTCTGTTATACGTTACTAAGACAGAAATTTTGGTCGATGTTTACCGACTCTTATAAAAATCACAGCAAAAAGATACTGTGAATTTTATTATTCTAGGGGAATTTGTTTAAATTCGTGCACCTAGAAAATAAATACAGTATCTTTTTGCTGTGATTTTTATAGGAGTCGGTTAACATCGACCAAAATTTGTGTCATAGTAAGGTATAACAGACTGACTGAAGAGCCCTCCTTGGGTGAAACACAATTATTTCTGGAGTTGAGGTCACTTGTACTTTTTTTTAATTGAATTTTATTCATTCACTCCACTAAAAACAGAAGTAATTTCAATATTTTAATATTTAAATTTCTTCATCTTCTTACTAAATTTTTATCAGCATATTAATAATAACATTAAATAAGCGTTCCTAATTCTGTTCCTTAAAATGTTTTCAAAATGTTATACACAAAAAAAATATATTTTACAAAACCACTTTAACGATTTAAATAAAAGCAAGTTCGCACGATTCAGTAGTGCATTCTGTTTTATTTTGATTGCAAAATTGTTTTAAAAAAAATAAAGCCTCTTGTCTTTAAAGTTTAATATAATTTTTTGTGTTTATAGGTTTTAATTTCTAATCCATGGTATGCCAAAAAAAAATTATTATTTTTATTTGTATTTTCGTTAATTTAGATTTAAAAATTTAACTGGACGAAAATGGAACTTTAGTTTATTGGTGCGTTAATTAATAAATGCAGACCATGACCAAGAATGTAAAGGAGAATGCCCAAAAAAAACCCAGCGTTGATTAAAAAAATTAATATATGGATTGAAAGGGCTTTGTTTGTAGATAGCAAATATGAAATTATTTTCTTAAAAAGATATCCCCGGGACAAGCTACACGACAATTTATTTATTTTTAATAGCAAGGTGTTTTTACATGTATACAAAGTTGGTTAGGGCAAAACAGAAAAAACGGTGTCGAATAAAATAACATAACTCCATATCTACTGGAAACATGGAAGTTTAAAAAGGTTTCGAAAAACAAAGTTCCGAAACACAAACGTTCGAAAACAAAGTTAAAAAAAAACAATACAAAAAAAGTACTCTTGTCCAAGAAATCAGTAAAAAGAGAAAATTGTAACAACAAACCTTTTCGGGCTTTTACCACTTTCGTTGAAAAATTATTAGTTTAACCGTTAAGTTGTACTTAACTCTCACGTATACTTTTTCTTCCAGATGTAGTTGTTATTTTTTTCGAAGCTTTGTCCTTAGGAACATTGTCTTTTAGTAACTTTGTCTTTCGAAACTCTGTTACTATTTAGTTGCACATTCTTTCTTAGTATCGAACTCTTATGCATCAAATATGAATTTGCAGTCTCACAAAATAAACTCCATAGCGGTCAACGAATGCAGGAACTAGCACCTTTGCGAATATGGAGTTTTTTGTGACTAAAAAGCGGTAGCGGTGCGAATTCTTATGATTTAAGATATTTCATTAATTATTTTTATAATTAAACTTTTGTGTACTATTATGTGTGACAACCACCATTTTGGAAACGAAGACAGCATCATCTTATGGCGGCAGATCATGGATCAAGCACAATATGAATATGTCACTATATACTTTTATAACATGAAGAAACACTTTGTTTAAAAAAAAATAGAAATGGTCATAGCCAGTCCCGGAGTCCATAATTGTTATCTACAACTAATGCCCTTTCAAACCATATATGACTTTTCTTAATCGACTCTGGGTTTTTCGCGCATACATTTTTGGGCATTCTCCTTTAAAAGTAGTTATTTAACCCAACTGGCCAGTAAAGAGAGTTTTAACTGAGCTTTTAAGAAAAAGATAAGTACTTTCGGAAATCCTTTTAAGAATGTTGGTTTAAGAAAATTAAATTCTGTTGTTACATAACCTCAAATATAGCAAAGTTTTGTATTTTCTAACTGGAAAGTTGGTGATAAATGATAAATCTGCTGAAATGGTATAATTTAGTCGGATTCTTTTTAGTTTTATGAGAAAGTTGGTTCATTTCTTAATATCTTGAAAAATAAATGTTCTAGAAACATCCGGTTTTGAGTGTTGGACTAGAAATTAATAAGAGCATTGAATATTGAAAACAAAAATAATACTTAATTACATACAATTTTGAGAAACTATCGTTTGAATTTTTGTTTTAATTTATTTTTTTCAGAGTTTTGAGTTTGGAAATTATTTTTTTTTTAAAACTGCTCACTCAATGAACTTTAGTTGAAAGGGAAATAAAAGAAGGGGTTTAGGTTAGCAAAAAGGTATAACAGGGCGTTGTTAGTGTTGCCGTTGTTCTTCAATATTTTTTTTTTCTGTTTTTAGTAATTTTTTTAGAAAAGTGCCCCTCCCACCTAAACGATGGGGGGTAGATCGCTTCCACACGATTTTTTTCTTTTCTCGAATAGACCTACATGCTAAAGCTTTTTGTCACACCTTAGGTGAATCAGTCTGTATAATAGCTGGAATTCTCAATAGGGAATACAAATAACTGTGAAATTAACCATTAGTTCCGCTTTGGCCTTTAATAACTTTGGAAGGAGTACATTTATTAGATCAAAAGTGAAGACATTTTTTGTAGAGCGTTCAATTTTCTAAAAAAAGAAGTTATGCTACTCATTTAAATAATAACTATTATACAGTTATAAATTTTCAAGTACAAACATTTGTTTTGTCCCATACAAATCGTATGGAAAATAGAAAATAGCGATTTAAAAATCTGAATTTTTAACAGGCTTATTATTTTGCTCAACTCTAAGTAATAAGCTAGTGGCATGGGAAATCGGAGACTTTTTTTTATTTTTGAATCAGTCTAATGTACATATATTTGGGGTCACTTCAAAATCATTTAAGCCAATAACTCGAGAATAATTCATCACACGAGAAATATTATTTAAGGTTTCTATTCAAACGATAAAAGGCATTTTTGGTAGCTTTAAATCCGGTTTTACCATTGATTTAGCTGCTTGATAAGGTTAAATTTGAGGCTTTTCGGAGTATTCTTTGTCGTTCTTGAGGTGTTGTAGCCATATTCACCTGTGGTTTGTAGTTTTTTCATAGTTTTCCCTATTTCAACGGTAACTGCATACTTAGTCCAATCTTGTGACCTATACAGCGACTGCTATGACCATCGTCCTTTTAGTCTCGAATTTAGCGCATTCTTCTACGGTTAGAAGACTTCCTTTTGGCAAAATTGTTAAATTAATGATAAAATGGCTTAAACTATTTATTATTTGATTTTTATTATTTATGACACAAAAAATAAGGTCGATTTAGTGACTTAAACTGTCAAAGAGCCATAACACTAACATTTTTTTTTTTTGAGGATTCAAAATACTTCCTGGATCTTTATAATTAATACATTCTATCATTATAGATTTGTCAAAAAAAATCTGTATTTAATCGAGTGAATTGGAGTGTACATATGAAGCTACAATGTTTTATTTAATTTCATAGAATAACGAATTTATGTCTACAATAAAAAAAAACAATAACGACATTAACGTTCAACCCATCAATGAATGACATTTATGTGAATTAAAGGTGGAGTGAATTATATATGGAAGCCATACGTAAAGTCTGGTAAACAATAAGCTATTTTTTAATGACCCGGTTTTTGTATGCAAAAACTGATAAATAACAGTGATCATCTATGAAAAAATAAACAATAGAAATTTAATTTATATTCTTCAACCATCAGTCAAAGTTCATCGTAATATTTTTTGTAAGTTTACATGACTACTATCTCTCCGGAAACCATTAATAAGTTTTAACAACATGTCTACCTACAAACAATGCCCTTAGTAGACAGACACCATTCAATTGCTACACATACTCCCTTATATTTTCTACATGCACTACGCGTACGCATTCAGGGTAACACATTCTTTTAATATATCAAATCACAGAAGAGCAAAGAAGAAAAAACTTTTATTGACGTTGATATTTTTTACTCTGACGAAATTGAATTAAAATGAAATAAAATGTATAAAAATATAAATGGGGTCTTATCATTAATTATTCGCCTTATTAAAAACAAAAGGGTAAAAATAGCACATTTCAAATATTTAAGAAAACCTTAAAAACTTACCTTAAGTTGATGGCGTAATCCACTCATTGGGCTCATTCAAATTGATCCGTCCTAATGAAAATAATTATTTATCCAAAAAAAAAAAAAAAAAAAAACACCGTCACAAGCAAAATATATTATCAAGCTCCAAAGGCTTTAAGTATTTCAAATGCTTTAAAAAACACACAATTTTCTTATTTTTTGTTCAAAAATCATCACCACTGCACTTTTTGGTGAGATTTAAAATTGACGAATTTGTTGATTCATTTTCAAATATGAAGTTAAAAAAAAATATAATTTCCAAATTAGAAATCCAAAAAAAATATACACGAAACAATATTCATAAATGTCCAGTCATACCCCCTAGATGCGCAAATTACCCCACAATACTTCTAAAAAAAATGTCTTCACAAAAATAATTCCATAATACTAACGAGTACCAAAACAAAATTGTATATTTTAAAAAAATGCAAATACAATTTTAAATTCCGCAAATCTTGTTTAGTTTGATCTACGACCGACTCAACGACTAACTGATCGCTTCGTTTTAATGTGCTTGTGCATACCGTACCGGCTTCTCAAAACCAAATAATATGTTGCGTATATATTTATTGTAAATATACCTACTCTTCCCTGACTCGATGTATAAAATCTGTGGTGTGCCCGCTGTCACAGCTGGGAGATATTTACAGATTCAAAAGTAGCAGGAGCGCAAGCGACGACGATGACGCCGAAGACGACGACATCTTTGTAGTTAATAACAAAATAATAACACAAAATAATAACAAAAAGTCATCAAATCCACAAAAACTGGGCACAAATAATGCCACAAACGAACACAGCGCCAAACGATGCGGATAATCGCTATGCAAACGAAGAGCGTTTCTATACAAAACAATCGATCATTTTTTTTTTTTTTTTCTATTCTGAAATACTTGAATCGTGAACCATTATTATTATGTGTAGTGACTGTTTAAATATTGAGTTAGTTTTTTTTTTTTTGAAAATTGAAAATAACATGAAATTATATTATAAGACTTCCTTTAATGCTAGAATATTGACGTAATTATCTTTTTTGTGTCATAAAAAACGAAAACATGTGTTTTTTTGCAATATTTTACCACAGCTTTGTTTGTGGTTTTTTTTTTCTGAGCGAGCGGATTTTTTGTTTATTTTAAGAGAACATGAAAGTACACAAATATTGTTTTAATTTCTATATTTTTTTTTATTTTTTTTTTTTGTAGTTATTTTTTACCAAACATATTTATTAGCACAGGTTTCCGAAAATAGTTTTTTTTTTTTAATAAGTTCTAATGGGGATCCTCCATCTATTTAAAACTTTGGTTTGGTTAACAGTCGGACAAGGAACTTAAAGTACACTATCTTTAAATTGTTTATACTAATTGAGTTTATTTTTAAAATAGGATATTTTTACTTTACCAAATTTATTTTAGTAATTCTTTTTCTGAGAATAACCAGAACAAAGTTAGAAAAATTATTTTAAATTATTTAAACAAAATCGGTAGAAAATATGCTAAAACGGCAACTCCGATACATTGAACCAAATCCTTACGTTAATACAACGAAAAATGTCATTCATTCAACGAATTTTTAGTTACAATTCAGCCGATGATGGCATTCGTTATCTCAACGATTAGTTATTCGATCCTTAATGAAGCTGTTAATCAAACAACGAATTTTCGTTGATTCAGTGAAATGTTTTAATTAGTCAACGTAAAAGCCTATAAACGAAATTTTTCGTTGAGTCGACGAGTTTATTTCATTAATTACCTATATTTGTATTTGAGTCCATTAATTTTTTTTTTCAATAATTAACGATATTTTCGTTGAGCCATTTCTTTCATTGATTAACATACATTTTTTTGTTGGTTAATGAATTATTCGTTAATTCAACGAATTTATTCGCGATGATATTATTATTGCTTTATTTTTTGAATTGGTATAAGATATAGGTATTGTTCTTGTTCTTTATATTTATGTAGTTCCAGCATCATTCTTGTCAAAGAATCTGTTTTTAAACAAATCAAAATAAAATTGCTTGATGACAAGGTGTGCAAGTACTGATTCCCAATAAGATATTAGGAATAATAAAACTTGGACGGTGTCTTGCCAACACGCACTTTTCATTTGTTTTTTCTTCATTTAGAATCTTCGACAGTAACTAAGTGTGAACTAAATCAAAACAGATTAAAATTCTATTTTCATTAAAATATGATTTTTTTCGACTGTTTAGTTATTTTACATAATTGAATGTAATATCATCAACCAACATAGTTTTTAAAATACGTATTTAATTGGACCAACTCAGCTAACGTAAAAAATTTCATAACTTTACGAAGAATATTATTTTCAGTGTACATGTCATGTGGACAGGGCCGTCGAGAGGTTGGGTAAAGGGAAAATATCTAAAGAAAAATCAACCAACTTTTTTTGCGAGCACAAGCAATTTTATAATTTAAAGTAAATTTTATATCAGGGGGCCAGAAACTCGAAAAAAACATTTACTAAGCCAATTTTTAAGCCAAACTTGTAGACGATTTTCCCAAATATTTGTGTTCCTCTGCGTGTATTTTGCACCATACCTGTCACCGTAGCCTGCCGAACATTCCTTTAGGCCCTTGCTAGAATACAAAACTTTCATCGCTCGTGCTCGTGGTTAGACAATGAACACCTTTTTTTTGATCCACGACGAATAAGACTTTATTGTCGTTTTGTAATCCTCTAAACTTAAGGGTGTTAGGTGGTGTGGTTATAAGATTACCTATCGTGGCTTTTGAAAAAAAAAACGTATTGTAACCAACAAATTTTGACAAAGAAAAAAATTGAAAATTACTCAAACTGGGACCTGTCTTATAAGAATTATATATTTAAAGAATTTTTAAATCTAATTTTTTAAGACCCATAAGTTTAGTAATTTTCATTTTTCCAATTTTATCAAAAACTAGAAGACGTATAAGCTACACCGTATAACCATCTAGTTTTAAGTGTTCGATTCAAAACAAAATCAGTTTTAAATTTTTGAAAGCTTTTTTCGACATTCTTCAGTTTGAAATTGATTTTCTCAAAAATTATATAAACAATAATAGACTTGTGGCTTTCAAAACTTCAATTTTCTGTTATAGGCTATTGAATAGATCGGAATTTTAAGGAAAGAAAGGATCAATTGTGTTCACGGGTTTTTATGATGGAATATGTTTGTGTGGAACTTAATAAGCTTACTTAAAACACAAAATTCGCTTAAGTTCACCCATGCATTTCTAAGAGAATGGTCGCACTGTTA